>JAABKJ010075445.1:171229466-171680865 GCA_011634705.1 Andricus grossulariae | reverse complement strand
TGAAAACCCGTCAAAATCACTATAAACCTTTAAGATCCCTTACAATCCAAAAAAAAAACAAATGAATCCTTATTTTTGAAGGTTCTCTTGAAATCCGGCAAACATTTTACTCAATTCTCTTGAAAAATTTTTCAAATACCTTGAGAAACCTTTAAATCTTCCCCGTGGAAATCATAAAAATATATTAAAATAAATTAAAATCGTTTAAAACCACTAAAATATAAATTACCATAAACTTATTCAAAATTTTTCCTCAGAAAATTTGCTATCGAAATTTTCAATGTTATTGTTGTTATTGAAGCCGATAGCGCTTTTGACACAAATTGGTGGAAAATTTTTTCTTGATAAAATTTGTCCTCAGAAAATTTAGAATCGAAATTTACAATGTTATTTTTGTTATTGAAGCCGACAGTGCATTTGAAATTGTTGGGAAAAATATATTTTTTTTAGAAAATTTTGCCTCAGAAAATTTACTATCTAAATTTTCAATGTTTTTGTTGTTATTGAAGCCGATATTGCTTTTGGCATTTTTCAGGAGAAATTTTTTCTTCAGAGAAGTTTTCCTCAGAAAATTTGCTATAGAAATTTTTAATGTTATTGTTGTTATTTAAGTCGATAGTGCATTTGACATTGTTGGAAAAAAAATTTTTTCCAGAAAATTTTTCGTCAGAAAATTTACCATCGAAATTTTCAATTTTATTGTTGTTACTGAAGCCGATGGCGCTTTTGAAATTTTTGGGGGAAAATTTTTTCTGCATAAAATTTGTCCTCAGCAAATTTACTATCGAAGTTTACAATGTTATTGTTGTTATTGAAGCCGATAGTGCATTTGACATTGTTGGGAAAAATATTTTTTTTTTAGAAAATTTTGCCTTAGAAAATTTACTATCTAAATTTTCAATGTTGTTGTTGTTATTGAAGCCGATATTGCTTTTGGAATTTTTCCTCAGAAAATTTGCTATAGAAATTTTCAATGTTATTGTTGTTATTTAAGTCGATAGTGCATTTGACATTGTTAGGAAAAAAAAATTTTTTCCAGAAAATTTTTCGTCAGATAATTTACTATCGAAATTTTCAATGTTATTGTTGTCAGTGAAGCCGATAGCGATTTTGACATTTTTCGGGGAAAATTTTTTTTCCAGAAAATTTTTCCTCAGAAAATTTGAGATCGAAATTTTCAATGTTATTGTTGTTACTGAAGCCGATAGCGCTTTTGACATTGTTGTGGAAAAAAATTTTTGTTTAGAAAATTTGTCCTCAGAAAATTTACTATCGAAATTTACAATGTTATTGTTGTTATTGAAGCCGATAGTGCATTTGACATTGTTGGGAAAAATATTTTTTTTTTTTAGAAAATTTTGCCTCAGAAAATTTACTATCTAAATTTTCAATGTTGTTGTTACTGAAGCCGATAGCGCTTTTGACATTGTTGGAAAAATTTCTTTTACAGAAAATTTTTACTCAGAAAAATTACTATCGAAATTTTCAATGTTATTGTTGTTATTGAAGTCGATAGTTCAATTGACATTCTTGGGGAAAAAAAATTTTTCCCAGAAAATTTTTCCTCAGAAAGTTTACTATCGAAATTTTCAATGTTATTGTTGTCACTGGAGCCGATATCGCTTTTGACATTTTTTGGGGAAAATTTTGTTTCCAGAAAATTTTTCCTCAGAAAATTTGCTATAGAAATTTTCAATGTTATTGTTGTTACTGAAGCCGATAGCGCTTTTGACATTTTTGGGGAAAAATTTTTTTTTCAGAATTGTTGTCTGTAAACACGATAACTTTCGAAGGAATTATCTGATTAAATTGCCTGTTGACAGATTGTTTTAAGGCCTGAAAAGAAGAGAAGAGTTCGCTAACCAACAATTTTTGTTCAACGGTTCTGGTTTTATCCATTGAAAATGCTTCTTGAAAAATAAAAAATTCAATTTTCCAGCGAGATATGAAAAAATGTTAAGAAGCAAAATTGTTCATCTTAGGAAGATGAACAACATTTTTCCAGACTATTTTTTTTATAAGGCGCTTAATTTTTGTTTTCATCGTGAAAAATGTCATTAAAATAAAGAATTTCATTTTTCGGGCAAACTATGCAAGATATGAAAAGAAAGTGGGTAGACAAAAATTGTTTCGACCCATTTTTCGATAGCACGCGTAGTTTTTGTTCCAATCGTAAAAAATAACGTTACAAATTAAAAATAATTTTTTTAGGAAAACGACACGATATATGAAAAAATGAGTAGATAAAAGTCGTTTAGCCAAAAAAGATCTACAAATTTGGCAAATATCATTCTTTGATGAGATGCGTAGTTTTTGTTGTAATCGTGAAAAAAAAACTTGAAAAAAATTATTTTCAGATAAACGACACAGGATACGAAAAAAATGAAGAGACAAAATTTGTTCACCAAACAAAGATCGACAAATTTCTTATAACTTATTTTCTGGATAGGATAACGAAGTAAGGGAGACCTCCTTATAGAAGATAATAATTAATTAAAAGCACACGCATACTGATAATTAATAATTGTAATTATAATTTATTAATACATGGAGTGACCTAACTATTAAATAAATTAAAACAATTATCTTACGTAAATTAGCATTTAAAATTATTCATTATTTACTACAGGTTCATTATCTATTGTAGGGTAGTCTCCTCTATATTACAAAATGAGAGTTCGAACAAATCTTTTTATTACAACGTATTCGATTCGATCTTTTTAATACAAATTTTTGCTCAAGCATTAAGTATTACTTCCTTTTGATAATTAGATGCCAAAATAAATTTTTAAACAATTTAATATCGGCAAATAATGAATAAATTAAAGAAAGTTTACCGCTAAAAATTAATAAATTATTAAACTTCTTTTCAAGCATAGAGCAAGAATAAAGTGTTCTACACAAATTTTTACTAAAAAAATCAAGAATATTATATTGAAAAGAATAGAACGTTTTTCTACGAGAAAGCAAAGAGAGCTCATACACAATGCACCAGTAAACACACCGAATCTGCCTTGCAGCACTTTTTAATAATTTGTCCCTTTTCATCGATTGTATAAACTATTTAAAAATTTCAGTTGAACATCCCCAAAAATATATACTTATATTTACTTCCATTATGCAATAATTTTGATATCAATATTTTGACAATAATTAGAAAAATTTTGGACAACTTTCAAATTCTAAAATTAGTTTCATTATGTGAAAAAATAATTATACATACTTTCTCCTTAGGATAATGTGCTAAGATAAAAAAATTGCTCTATGTTTCTTGTCTTCTCATCAAAATTTTGGTAAACCTCACTACCCCTTACGGAACCCTGAAAATTCCCCGAAAAAGTAAAGTTAGCAAATTTGCGAAAAATTCACCCAAACTTTTCCTACTGACTCATCAAATGTTACTTTTCTTATGTTTATTCAGACAAATAGTCAATGATAAATAGAAAAACTGGTATTTCTTTGAAGCATTAACTAATTGTTTAAACAATGAGTTATTATATAATTGTTAGTTTTTCTTAAAATGCAGCAGAAAACTATAGTTTTCTTTTAATTTTGATAACTTTGTCACTTTTTATTGAATATCTATTTGAGATTTTTTAGGGTAACTTTTGTTTTATTTAGGTTAATTTTGAGGCCCCTGTTCTTTATGCTTGTATTCAGTTGTTCATGTGAATACTTAATTGAGAATTTCTTTCTAATAAGGTTTTTAGCATGAGTATCGGGGGAGGGGGGGTATTTAAGAGTTATTGGTTGCATATGATCACTTGAAACTTCTTTTAGAGGTGAACGAACTTCACCTCACAGAAAGTTGATAACAAGTACTTCTTTTTTCCATTCATTCAAAAACCGAACTGTGTGAGGGAAAATTAACTTGGTTTTTGAACCGCATTTGTTGGTTCCTCTATCCTAATATTTTGAAAATATTAAAGTAATGCGAACTGCTGAGAAAATTCAACTACTTTTGCTCGAATTTTGATTATGCTTTGTTGAAAAGCCCAGTATAAAATTTTTGATTAGAAATTCCTTTGTTTTTCAAGTTTTATTATTTGATTCAAAGTTTCAATTATTTGTTGAGAACTTCGCGCCAAAATTTGTTCAAGACATTGTAAAATGTATTTTTGAGAGATCTCTAATTTGACCCCAGGTTGATTGAAATCCATAAAAAAAAATCCAAGATAAACGCAAAAAACTGGAAAACCATAAACGTGACCTTGAAAGATCATCTTCGAGGTCAAGAGGCTGAACTTCAGCTACTTGGTTAAAAGTTGACCTACTTTGTTAAAAATGTATTCTTTTGGTTGAAGAGTCTCTTTTGGAAATTTTCCTCCGAGATTGTATATGTTCAACACTGACGCGGCAACGTTAAAAATAATCAAACTCACGAAAAAAGCCTGCACAGAACATAGTAAAAAACTGTATCAGTTTGTTTTTTTGCGTCGCGTTCCACATTCTCCACAAACAAGTGGAGGGGAACTTGACATACATGGAGCAAAAGAACTAGAGGAATATTCAGTTTTACAGTGATACTGCTTAAAAACACTTACTTCAAGAGTCTTTGGATATTAGCAAAAATGCGACTTTTAATTCTAGTCTTCCTCTGCTTCTTAATTTATAGAAGTGTATGTGGGAAGAAGCGTGAAAAAGACCTTAATGAGGAGGACGCTAAGCGTAAGTCTAAGAAAATTGAATTCTGATCACTAAATTTGTTTCATCCAAATATTAACCTATAATTTGATAATCTACAATGAAAAAAAATCCTCAAGATGATAAAGTAAATATTCTGCAACATTTCGCCCTATATTAAATAGGCTTTTTATAATAAATACATAACACGCTGGATGTTTGTTTACTTGACGCAAGAGAAATCCTTAAGATTTTCTATTAACAACGTTTACTGTTTGACCTAATAATAAATATTTTTGACAAATTATGATGCAGTTAACATGTTTACGGCACCAGAAAAGCTGTCAAAAACTTCATGTTTGGCTTTAGTTTATTCTAAATAAATTTGAATATTATTTTTAATATTTCCTGGAAGAAAAAATGAGGAAAATTTATCACACAGTCTGGCCTTAGGTGAAAGAAAACCTGGAGATCAGGGAAACGTCAGGGAATTTAATTGTTCAAGAAATGTCAGGGGTTTGAAGAGTATGTTGCAGAAGTCAAGGAATTTCTTTAAAGGACACTTTAAATAGCTGTTTGAAATTTTAATTTTAAATTATTCTATTCTATCATTCTCTTTTGTTACAAGCTTAAGATTCTGATATAATATTCTTGTTAGTAATTTATTTTCCTTCTTATTCTATTTCTTTTCTTTCTTTGGTTTAAAAATTCAACTAGTTTGGTAGATAATCAAATTTTGGATAGAAAATTCATACTTCAATATTAGAAATTCCAATGAGATCTTTTTTGATTGAACATTAAAATATTTTTTGGCAATTCGTATTTTTGCTTTCAAATTTCATCTCTTTCTGTTAAATTCAACTGTTTTTTTTTAAGTTAAAATTTTGTTTGTTTCAAATATCTACTATTACATTATTCTCTTAAAAAATAATTTTTTTGTTTTTGAAGATTCATAATTTTATTTAAAAAAAAAACTAATCTTCTTGGTTAAAACCTTTCTTTTGGCTAAAAGATCAACTGTTTGGTTTAGAATTATCTTTTTTGTTGCAAATTGAACAATTTTACAGAAAATTCGTCTTTTGGCTCTTAATTATTGCTAAAAGTCAACTGTTTTCTGACACATTCGTATTTCAGCTTGAAAACTCGTCTCCTTCGTTGCAAATTCATTTTTTTTTTTCGTTGAGAATTTGTTTCTTTAAAATAAAAATTTAACTGTTCCATTTTTGGTGGAAAATTTATAATTTTAAGTTGAAAATTCAACAATTTGGTAGAATATGAATGTATTTTGTTTAAAATTCGTCTTTTTTTGTTAAACATTTAACTATTTGGTTAAAAGTTGAACTACTTTGTTCAAAATTAATTTCATTGGTTAAAAATTTAACTATTTTATTTATATTCCGCTTTCTTGAAAATTACTTTTTTAATTGAAAATTTACTATTCCATTTTTGAATTTAAATTGATCGATATAAGTTGAAAATTAGCTTTTTGGTTGAAAATTCATATTTCCGGTTTGAAAACTTATTTCTTGTTCTAGAAATGTTATCCTTTTTTTATTGAAAATAGAATTGTTTTTGATCTTTTTTAGTTGAATTCTACACTGGAAATCTTCCTTGGTTGCGAATATAACTGTTTTCTAAAGAAATTGTTTTTTTGGCTCGAAGATTAAACTATTTGGTTGAAAATTTAACAGATTTTTGATTGACGAAGTCTTTACGGCATCGTTACGATATCTGTACGACAACTTTACGACATCTCATGTCCATGACGTTAAGGTGACTTTATGATATCGTAAAGACATCGTCATATCATACGACGTCTTTATGATATCGTGAAGATACCTCAACGACATGGAAATAGGATATTGTAAAGTTGTCGTGAAGATGTCGCAACGATGTCGTAAAGACGTCGCCCTATTTTGTGCCCACTGGGAAGGCTAGGCATTAGTTACGCTCACCCTCACTCAATCCCAACTCAAGCAGATTAGGCTTGAAACTAGCGTGCGGTGTAAAGCGGATCAATGAGAATTATACCCGAGAGTCTTGATACCAAAAATATTCCAAACCCGAACTTAGGCTAATTTAGAAAAAAGTTTGTAAGGCCTCAATCTTTAACAGAGAGTCGCCGGTTTCGTATTTAAGTCTAGTAGAGAATCCAGTGGGCATAAAATTTGGCGACGTCTTTACGACATCATTACGACAACTTTGCGACATCCTATGTCCATGTCGTTAAGGTATCTTTACGATATCGTAAAGATACCTTAAAGACATGGACATAGGATGTCGTAAAGTTGTCGTAAAGATGTAACGAAGTCGTAAAGACGTCGCCAAATTTTGTGTTCACTGTGTTCTCTATTGAAAACATTGAAAATCATGAATTGAAATGAATTTAAGTAAACACATTCAAGTGGGTTAGATTTGAAGTTTGATTTTAAAAATTTTTTCCTTACGCAAGCGGAAAAATATTTTACAAACTAGTTTTGCCTAACATCGTACAGAGACAAAAATTAAAATGATCTAAGCTGCTTACTTTTATATTTACTAAAAATATTTTTGTTAGTGAGTCTTTTAATTCAATAGGTTGAAAATTTAAAACTTTCTCAATTTTGAGCGACCGGTGTAAAATTTTTTTGATAAGTCTGCCTAGAGCGTGTGTCTGTGTTTATTGTGTTCATATGACAAAAACTTTTTTGATATTCAAAACACGACGATACTATATGATGATATTGTCGATTTTTCATTATTTTGTCGAAAAAATTATTTCGAAAAATGGAAATTCTCTAAAAAATTATACGTAAGTAGTGAACAACAGATAAACAAAAAGTGACATTACGTCTAATATACCGCAAAATACTTTATCTTCTTTTAGGCGGTGATTTTTGGGGTATGCTGAAATAAGTTAGAGTGGGGGGGGGGAATAAAAAACAGTAGATACTTTAATTACTTTAATTTACGCCTTCCAGCCTCATATCCGAAAAAATAGCGTTTTTTACCACCCTACTGAATATAAGCAGCCATTTTAACAACCGTTTTAATGGCCATCAAAACGGCCGCTTATTTTCAGCAGGTATCTGCTGGAAATAAAAAAATATCGATCCGATCTTTTTGAATAATTTTGTATCGTTATCATAGAAAGAGATACGAAAAATGTATCCCATTATATCTCTTTGTCATCCTATCCTTTATCCATCCACCTCAATCTTTTACTATCTCTCTGCCAATGTCTTTTTCGGAAGACTGTTTTTTTTTACTATTTGATTGTACTATTTGATTGAAGCCTCATGTATTTTGGTTGAAATTCGTCTTTTCGTAGAAAATTATTCTTTTTGGTTCAAAATTAATTTTTTTCAAATTCAACTCGTTGGCTCAAAATTCAACTATTCTGTTAAAAATTGGCATTTTTGTTCGCATCCAATAGTTTGTGATTTAAATTAAAATAGTTTTTGGTTGAAATATCATTAATTACACTTTTCGTTTAGAATTTATCTTTTTTATTTGAAAATTCATCAACTTGGTTGAAAGTTGAACTGCTTCGTGAAAAATCCATTTCTTTTTGGTAAAGATTCATCATTTAAGGTGAAAATTCATTTTTAGAATGAAAAGTTAAACCAGTTTTTTTGTTATAAAAATATAACTGTTCCATTTTTGGTTGAAAATTAATCTTTCCTATTTCTGAATTCATTTATTGAATTGAAAATTCATGCTGTTTATTCAAATTCAACTAATTATTACTTCGAATTAAAGAATACTTAGTTTTTGGTTAAAAAAAAAAGTTTTTAGGTGTACATTCGAAAAGCGCATGACCGCGATTAATTAAAAACTTCGTATATGTTTGTGATTTTGATACGCTGATAACGACTATTATAGTAAAAATAGCGGTAAATTTTATCTTCAAGGTAAAAACCTTAGATCATTCATAAAGTTCATGGTTTTTCGCATTTCTCCAGATGAATACAAAAATTCCGCAAAAGTATTTACACGAAGGTTTCAGATCCAGTCAAAAATACATTTTTCATTATAAACACTCCCCATGCGAATGAAATTTATGGCATTTTTAGCATCGTGTTTGTCATCAACTCATTAAAATACATGAGTGTAGTGAGTTTCAATAGAATCTAAGGTATGCGCTTTTCGGAAATTCATCAAAAACTTTAACTGCTTTGTAGACAATTAATCTATATAGTTGTTAATAAGCCTTTTTGTGGAAATAATAATTGTTTAACAGAAGATACGTCTTTTTGTTACAAAACTATATATCTTTGTAGGTACCATCTTTTTCGGTAAAAATTCAGCTTATCGGTTGACAATTATCTCTTTGGTCATAGTTTCGGGTGGCAAATTCAACTGATTCGTGAAAAGCTCATGTATGTTGTTGAAAATTCGTCCTTTTGAGTAAGAAATTAGTCTTATGTTTTTAAAAATCATCATTTTGCTTGAGGATTTAAATATTTTGTTCGCAATTCGTGTAAATATATCTTTCAACATCTGCTGTAATCCATAATAATTCTGAAGCAACCAAATTTACGTATTAACTGGACGTATTACTCATGTATATGCGAGAAACATCTAGTAAATATCAAAATTTCGTAAAGTGATATCATTATTATTTCTTTTTCAACTCTGTTTATCATTAAGAATAAATAAAGCGCTTATCGGATGGAAGTTGTAAAAGTTAGTATATATAGCAGCCATTTTCGTGTGAGTTCTTTCGCAAACTTCTTGAAAATTTAGATTTCTGTTCTCTGTGACTGGTCACAAAAATCGATTTACTACTGATTTTCTGGGAAACTGTCGTTCCTATAAAAAAATGCTTCAAACAAATGTGTATTTCAGTATTCAAGAGATCAGTAATCCTTTCTGCCCAAGAATGGATGTGAAGGTCTTTATCGGCAAGAAGAAAATTAACATCCTTCAGCGAACATAGCAGCCAAAACAGCGAGACCACCTTTACAGATAGCTGATAATGACAATATGAGAAGTAGGAAATCTATCGACCAAAAATTCTTTCTCAGGATGGACAAATCATCTGAAGCTAATAATGCTCTTCCCGATTTCCTCCTTGAAGATTTTAATCTCTGGAATCTGAACTGTGTGGTTTACGAGAAGACGGTCTCTCTGCTTAGCGACAATAGGAGTAACGATACTTCAGTACGCCTGAGCAAGACTCGCGAGCGTATTGCACAGCTTCAGCTTAGAATTGAAACAGCGAGACGACATGCATCAAATATTCAGTGCGTGATTAGCTACATAACATCAAATAAAAAATTCACTTTGAAAGTTAGGGCACTTGCTCGAAACTTGAGGAAAGGAAATCACACGCTGAACAAGTGTAAACTGTAGACCATCAAGCAGCACTGAACGAAAAAAAAAAGATCTCTTTCAACAGCGGAACAGCGCCTTGAACGGCGAGTAAAATGGATTCAGGAAAATTCAACCTTTTCAACTCATCCTTCCCGTCTGTTCAATTAAACGTCACACGCCGTTAAAAATCCACCTAGCCGAGAACAGATTCAAGTCTTCTGATAGAAAGTGTATGGAGATACTTATCAGTTGAATGAAGTCTCTTTAGATATATCACTTTTCCGTGAATTTTGCCAAAGGCAAAGGTTGCAGGCTCCAGAGCAAGAGTGTCCACTAATTTCTTCTGACGATGTGAAGAAAGATATCCCTAGAACCAAGAACTTTTTAGCACCAGGATCCGGAAAAATAAACAACTTTTGGTGGAAGGAGTTCACTTCTACGCACCAACGTCTACCTCATATATTTACTACTTTCTTAAACGGAGAACAACACGCCCGGCAGTGACGAGTGGAAGGACGCACGGTATTGACCCCTGAAGCCAGAGATTTGTCGAGTCCTCAGAACTACAGGCCCATAGCGTGCCTAAACACCAGCTATAAGCTATTCACTGGCATGCTCGAGGAGCGGATATTAACTTCTATCGAGGCGGCATGGAGTGCAATAGTTGAACAACGTTAATGCAAGAGAGGGCTTGGAGGTTGCAGGGAGAACCTGTTAATAGACAGGCATATTACCCAAGACTCGATCAGGTATCAACGCAATCTGTCCATGGCTTGGATTGAATACCGTAAGGCATTCGATAACATAAAACATATGCTACTTATCAATCTCCTTGAGTGCTTGGAGGTGCATCCAAATATAGTGAGATGCATAAAAGAGCTTGGGCTCTTGTGGCGGACAAGATTTTTCATAGCATCTGACAAAAGACAAGTGACTACCAGCTATATCACATATAAGAGGGTTTGAAGACTTTAAGCGATTCCAAGGATTTTCACAATTTTTAAAGTGTTTTAAGGTATTTTAAGACGTTTCTAAGGAATGACGGGATTTCAAAGGATTTAAAGGTATTTCAGGTGATTTAAATATATTTGCAAAGATTGCAAAGGATTTCAAAGATTTTAACTGATTTTTCGGGATTATAAGGGATTTTTACCGATTTCAAAGGATTAGCAATTCACGCCTACCCCGAAAGGTAAACGGATTAATAATATAATAATAATAATAATAATAATAATAAAGGATTTTCATTTTATTTTGAAAATCTTAAGTGATTCCAAGGATTTTCACAGTTTTTAAAGGGTTTTAAGGGATTTTCAAACATTTCCAAGGAATTGAAGAGATTTCAAAGGATTTTAAACGATTTCAGATGATTTAAAAATATCTGCAAAGATTGGAAAAGATTTCAAGGTATTTCAACCGATATTTAGAGATTTTAAAGGATTTTTACAGAGTTCAAAGGATCATAAAGAATTTTTATTTTATCTTGAAGACCTTAAGCGATTCCAAGGATTTTCACAGTTTTTAAATGTTTTTAAGGGATTTTAAGACATTTCCAACGATTTGACGGGATTTCAAAGGATTTGAAAGGATTTCAGGTGTTTTGAAAAGATTTCAAAGGATTTCAAGGGTTTTAAACGAATTTTAAGAAATTTTAACGAATTTGAAGAGATTTAAAGTGTCATAAATTATTTCGCGAGATTTCAGAGAGTCTTAATAAGTTACAAAACATTTCAAAGCCTATCTACGGATTTTAGAGGATTTCGTATCATTTCAAGGGAATTAACCCTTCTAAAGGATTTCCGAATACTATAAAGAAATTTTCAAGGATTTGAAGGAATTTTGATCTTAAATTTCAAAAAGCATCCTTACCTAATTAAGGGACACTTTTATTTTATTTTATTTTTTTGCCAATAATAACAAGCGTTAATGACTTCAGGGTCAAAGAGCAGATGAGGCGAGAGATGAAGAGGGATTTCGTATCATTCTTACTTTGTCGACCAGTTGCTAATGATGTGATGACCGGGACCAATCGGAGGGGAACAACTAGTAGATTGAAGAACAAGAAAATGAAGAAGATTGGTGGCTTTGTCGCGGGTGGGGAGGGGGGGCTCGTAAGTGGTGAATTCCCGTCATTACGATAACTACCGGTTAACTTGCTGAACTTGGATCAGCAATCATTGACCCGATCCATGCGGCCAATCCAATTTTTTCCAATTGCTGACATTCGGGTTCAAGTAAAGAAGGATCTTATAATTTTTTATTTTGTTTTTTATTTTTATTTTGTTTTATTTTTTAAATAACATTCCACTTTTCTGGGCCTAAAATGCTTCCAATTTCGGAATTGAAACTCTTCCCCCCCCCCCCCTTCAAGTGCATTTCAAATAAAATTATTGTATTTGAAACCAAGTAGAATAATTTTTACCATATGGAACAAATTTCAACTGTAGAGATGAGTCGTCAACTAGAAAACTGGATTAGACACCAGTGGTGACGTTTTTGCAATATTAGACTACAGTGGGACTCTTCATGGAATATATAGGACAGATGAAAATAATTCGAGAATAAAAATAAATTTGATGAGCAGCGCAGTTGATAATTTGACTGCAGATGAAGTAAGGTGTTGTCCAGTAGGAAAAAATCACCCAATTTTCCCAAACAGTTTCATTAAAGCTTTCGCAAATCACGATTCACTAGAATTAGAATGAAATTCCAATGAAAAACGGTATCCTGGTTTTCCTTCTTGTGCCAGATAAAAGTCACCTGCTAGGAATTCTCCTCAGTAGTCGCCTCTTCTTGCCAGGTTCAGTTATCCTACGGGCAGGACTTTTTCTTATAAAGTACTAAGCTATGTACTTGGACAACTTGAAAATATTCGACCTATTCTCGAGCCAAATCAGAAACGCCAATTCAAGTTTAGAAGATACTTTTTTTCCCGCCAATAAAGAAATTCAATTGCTTGTAGGAAATAATGCATTTGTATCACGCCAAACCAAGAATATGTTGTGTTATCAACATCCGATGGTGACGTTCCTGCAATACTGAAGTAAACTGGGATTCTCCGTGAAGTATATAAGACAGAGAGAAATCATTCGAAGATGAAAGTAAATATGATAAGCGGTTATGATAAGAATATAATATCAGATAAAATGAATAAATGTCTTGTAGGGAGATATTACCCAATATTCTCACACCTTTTTATGAAAGTTGTTGCAAATTGCGATTAATTTCAGACTGTGTATAATTATTACAATAAAAAAATTGTAAAATGAAATATTGTAATCCCAGTAGCCTGATTTCCGAACAAAATTAAATTAAAACTATAAAACATCATTGTAGTTTTTTCTTCGGATTTAAATTTTAATTACTATGTTTGAAAACATAAAGTCAATGTGAATAACGAACTTTCACCTGAGTTTCAAGCTGTGAAATTAATTTTTTTAATTTGTTCAATTTTGCGGGATCGTGATTACCGGGCTCATGTACTCTAGTTTTGATTCTCATGTATTCAAACTGAAAGAAAATGGAGTAGAAAACAAATAGTGAGATTCCAAAGAATTGAAAGAAACACAAGCGATTTCATATCCGACTTACCCTAACTTAAAGCTACTGCCACACTTTATTCGCCAGGGGGAAGGATGGAATGGATAAGGATTATATTTCTCCTTTTTGCAAAGGGATGCAATTTGTCAGGTTCACATATTTCCCTGGGCCGTTGCGCTTGGATAACAATAGCGCTGGAACCGATTTGATGTTTCTGTACTGGGTTCGGTAAGCTGATTCGCAGAATGTAAACATCCTTGACGGTGAAAAACAATCTCTGCTGGTATGGAAATCAAATAACTACACGTCTATACCCCGTTATGTCACCTATATTGACGCTCTATCGGCCGTCGACTAAAGATCCAAAAGTGTCATATGCGCGTTCATAAATCTGTTCGTGTGAGTCAATTAAATTTGTCAAGTTAGGTCCGAAGATGCTATCATTCGGTGCCGTCCCAGTTGGACTGTATACTAGGGTGGTCGAAATTTTTTTATTTTTAAAACATATCCCCCGGAAACTTGTTTGAATCCACAAAAAGATCAATCTTTTTTTTTCAAAGAAAAATGATATTTAGTTTTACGAGTTTTTGGCGTTAATTATGATTTTTTCAATGAAAATTGTTTCTGATACATAAAATAAATTTTTTTACCGATAACTAGACGTTTACATAAATAGTTCAAACAATTTATGATAGTTTATAGCAATTTCCTCTTCGAATAGAGTTAGAAAGTCGCGTTTTAAAAACAAGATTTTGCACTTTTTGTCAAATTTTCAATGAGATTAAGGTAATACTTAATTAAGGTGAACATACATATTTGTTCAAACAATTTATCATTATTGTTAATAATATTCTCTTAGAATAATGCTAGCAAATTGCCGTTTTTTGAATTGTTTACTTTTTGTTTAATTTTCTATTAGTGCGACGTAAATAATTGATTAAATTTAACGAAATTAATTGTTTTTGTCAACTTTTCACTCAGTGGAGGTAATAATTAATGCAAGTTGACAAACATCCCTATTTTAAACAATCGATTATTGCTTATCATTATTTTCTCTTAGATTAATGCCAAAAAGTTGCTTTTCTCTGACACCTTTATTTTTGCTTTGAATTTTTTGTTCTGAACAAATAATAATTAAACCTCAACAAGAATCATTTTCTAACTATTATTGTATTTTTTCAAGAAAATTATTTTTGTTTTTTCCGTAATTTTCGAAAAAAACTGATTCAAACAAAGAATCTATCTTACACAAGAGAAAAAACAGTGAAATAATTAAGAGTAGGTGGGAGGACTAGATCTTTCAATGTCTATTATAAATTTTGTTTGGAATTAGAACACAAGGTTAAATTGCATTAATTATTACCTTACTCTAAGTGAAAATCGGAAAAATAGTTGAAATTGTAAAAAAAAAACCGGAGCGTTCTGAGATTATTTAAACATAATATTATTAAAAATGATAATAAATTGTTAAGCCAATAAGGTATGTTAAGTTAAATTGATTGTTACCTTACTTTAATTGGAAAGTGAACAAAAAATAGAAAATGTAAGAAAAAAAAGCAACTTTCTAGCATCAGTAGCGAAGATAATTATCAATAATGATAATTTGCTTATAAAATTGGAATTTCAATTTGAATTCATTATTACCTCTCTCTGAGTAAAAAGTTTGAAATAAGTTCAAAAAATTGGAAAAACCCGTGTCTTTCTAACTGTATTCTAATAGAAAATTGTTAAAAACAGTCATAAATTATTTGAACAATGCCTTTAAACATTAAATTATCCGTTCAAAATAGTATTTCTGTGCGTTGGAAATATTTTGCATTGAAAAAACAGCAAAAACGTCATATTTCGCGCCAAAAACTCGCAAAACCTATTTTTTTACTTATGGATTTTTTTTTTTTTTTTTGAGATCTTATAAAACAGAACTATGTGGACGATATTTGACAAGTATTATAGTATTCGTATTCTCGGACTGTATATAGAGAAATAATCCTAAAGGACTCGAAGAAGGCACGTTTTAAAACAGTTGTATAAAATCATAAACAACTTAGGTCTCAACAATAATTTGTTTTAATTTTCGAGTACTACGGGCGGCCGTCCATGGAAATTATGAATTTTGAAAAAATGGTCTAAAAATGATTGAAAGTGCCTTAACTTTTTGAATTTCTATCCAAAATAGCTGGTTAACGAACTCGATCTTTCATTTTCGTCCCTGAAACTGTGTGCCAAAGCACAATCCAATCCGATTAGTCTTTCGAAGGTTATCCGATATACAGACGACGACGACGACGACGGACGGACGACGGACATAAAACCAATACCTTCTCATTATGATGAGAATGTAAAAACCATTTCTTTGTTTTAATGAAAATAAAGAAAAACTTTTACTTCAGCCGATGGACTTTAATTTGTTTAAATTTTAAAAGAAATATTTTCTTGATATAAAATTACATTTGATTATATCAACTGCCTATAGGTAGTCATTTGAGTAGGTAGGTAGCTGATAATAACGTTCCTTTTAGTTAATATTTCACTAACTGAAATAAATATTAATTTGAAACCGTAAGTTCATACTTTTAAATAAAACAATTTGTTTGTATGAAAGAAATGTTTTACAGGACGTATTCAGTACGATCAATTCTTGGAATCAAGTAAATTTTCTTTGATTCAAGATTTTTTTTCGCTGCATGATAAATTACAAATTTCAAGTTTTTGGCTTAGTGGCTTAGTTTGCAATAAAGAAAAACAACCTAAGAATTATATTTTTTTTGTTGCGAAAATTGGTAAAAGTGACCAAATTCTAGTCTAATTTTTGCTAGAATTCGAACACTTTTGCAAAATTCTACAAGTAATAACAAATTTTACAAAAATTACGACGTTCAAATTATTGTATTTTATACTGCCGTGCAAAACAAGAATTTGGCCCTCTGATGCGCATTTGTTTCCAATATATTTAAATAAACAATTTTGAATCAGGTGACAAATCCAAAATGTAGTTACGGTTTTGTTGTGTTGCACGTCAGTGAAGTAATTTATTGTATTTAATTTAATTGTGAAAACGCACTTCCATCAGAGTAATTGATAAACCGGACTTTAATTTTTTCATCTGCAGGAACATGAAAATTTCTCTATATTGGTGATTCGCCACAGACAGGGAGTTATTGGCAAGGGTGACTTTTTTTGGAAAAATGCACTGTAAAAAAAGATTTGTGTAAAATTACAAAGTTTCGGAAAATTACATATTGCATCATAATAAATTTCACACAACTCATTGTGTGATTTTACAAAAGTGTGTGAAATTACAACCTTTAGCGATGTAAATAAAATGACCCTCGAACACCAGTGTAATATTACACACTAGATACAAACAAAATTACACATTCCCTCGTGCGAAATTTACGTTCAGAAGGGAAAATTCAGTCGCAGTGTGTAAAAATACCATGGGTCGGTAAAATCGCATTCCTGAGATTGAAAATTACATCGAGCTTTTTAATTTTACCCTGAATGATTTTTCAACCATTTTCCAAACCAAAAAGACGAATTTTCAACAAAAGAGTTAAATTTTCAACAAAAAAGTTAATTTTCAACCAAATAGTTGAATTTTCTAGCATTTTCAAATCAAAAAGACGAATTTTCTATAATAGAGTTACATTTCCGACAAAAAAGCTACTTTTCGTCCAAATTTAGACTTTCGACCAAAACACTTAAATTTTTAACAAAATACATGAATTTTCAACCAAATGGTTGAAATACAAACCAAAAATACTAATTTTCAACAAAAAGTTAATTTTTCAACTAAATACTTAAATTTTCTAGTATTTTAAAACCAAAAAGATTAACTTTCTACAAAAGAGTTAAATTTCTGACAAAACATATAATTTTCGACCAAATTTAGTCTTTCTACCAAAATACTTAAATTTTTAACAAAATAAATAAATTTTCAACCAAATTGTTGCATTTTCATACCAAAAGTATTGATTCTCCCAAAAAAAAGTTAATTTTTACCCAAATAGTTAAATTTCCTACCATTTCCAAACCAAAAACACTAACTTCCAACAAAACAGTTAAATTTCCAACAAAAAAGTAAATTTTCATCCAAATAGTTGAATTTTCTTGCTTGTTTAAATCAAAAAGACGACTTTTCAACAAAAGAATTAAATTTTCAACAAAAAAGTTAATTTTCAACCAAATAGTGTAATTTTCTAGCATTTTCAAATCAAAAAGACGAATTTTCTACAGTAGAGTTAAATATCCGACAAAAAAGTTACATTTCGACCACTTTTAGACCTTCTGCCAAAATACTTAAATTTTTAACAATATACATGCATTTTCAACCAAATGGTTGAATTTCCACACCGAAAATACTATTTTTCAACTAAATAATTCAATTTTCTAGTATTTTAAAACCAAAAAGACGAACTTTCTACATAAGAGTTAAATCTCTGACAAAACAGTTAATTTTTTACCAAATTTGGTCTTTCTACCAAAATACTTAAATTTTTAACAAAATAAATGAATTTTCAACCAAATTGTTGCATTTTCATACCAAAAGTATTGATTCTCCCAAAAAAGTTAATTTTTACCCAAATAGTTGAATTTCCTACCATTTTCAAACCAAAAAGACTAATTTCCAACAAAAAGTAAATTTTCAACCAAATAGTTGAATTTTCTTGCATTTTCAAATCAAAAAGACGGATTTTCAAAATAAGAGTTAAATTTTCAACAAAAAAGTTAATTTTCAATCAAATAGTGTAATTTTCTAGCATTTTCAAATCAAAAAGACGACTTTTCTATAATAGAATTAAATTTCCGACAAAAAAGTTACTTTTCGACCAAATTTAGACTTTCTACCAAAGTACTTAAATTTTTTACAAAATACATGATTTTTCAACCATTTTCCAAACCAAAAAGACGAATTTTCAACAAAAGAGTTAAATTTTCAACAAAAAAGTTAATTTTCAACCAAATAGTTGAATTTTCTAGCATTTTCAAATCAAAAAGACGAATTTTCTATAATAGAGTTATTTTAGTTAAAAACTGATAACATTTTTTTTTTTTTTTTTGTCAAATTAATTTTTTAACCTGGAGATTTAACTATTCCATTTTTGGTTGGAAAAAATTTTTTATTAAAAAGTTCACCTAGTTGGTTGGAAGTTTATCTTTTTTATTGAAAAATTCAAGTGTTCCGTTGAAAATTCGTCTTTTTTTGGTAGAAAATTAATGAGTTTGGTTGAAAATTCATTTCTTACGTTGAAAATTTAATTATTTCATGGAAAACTTAACTTAAATTACCTTGAAATTCGATAACTCAGTCAATTTCAACCAATCCTAACAAAAAAAAGTTCATTACACGCGGAATTGAACTCACTTTGATTCTACCAACAGAAAAAAATTATTGGATTGTAACTGTTGGGATATTTAGATACCTTACCATAAAATCAGAGTTTGAGGCTGTAAAAGAAATTTCGCATATGCAACTTTTTTTAGTTCTACTAGACCTACGACTTCTACTATATTTCCTGAAAAGTATTTTTTCACTGTAAAAAAAAGGTACCTGGAAAAATTAACTTTTTTGTCTTGGAAAACCTGGAAAAGTCCTTGAATTTTTTTTTTAAGTAACACCGACACCCTGAATTCGGTACTGCCACAATTTAGTTAACCTTATAAAAATAAAAAAATTCGCAAATTTTTTCAGACACAACATTATTGTTTGTCCTTCTTAATGATTAAAGCAACAAACAAAATTCGGGAAAAAATTCTTTTATTTCGTTCATATGAGCGTTCGGAACTTCAGGAACATAAATTAATATGTTTTGAAACGAAATTTTGAGATATCTCGAGAAAAAATCAACTACGATTTCACCATAAATAGTTTTGGAAACTATGAATTAATCGTCATATCAAAACCTCTTCAAACCGTTTTTGGATCCATTTTAATCGAACTTATCGATGCTTCAGGAGCACTGCCTTCTCGTCCGGCAAATATGACGTTGGTGAATTGCCAAGGAGTACGATTTAACTAAAAATATCCAGAAATATCTAACTCATGTATATCGAAAGCACATTTATAATACATAATTCATCGGGGGGCATCCACTCTGGAGTCAGGATCCTCTGATAGCCCTGACATCACGCTGACACCCCATGAGAGAGACCAAGAAGCAACGAGAAAAGAGGAAGGAGTGATTTTTAACCAAGAAATTTGAAACTTCAATCAATAAAATTTACTTTTCTACCATTAAAAATGAATTTCCAATCCAAAAGGACGAACTTTTAACAAAAGAGTTGAATTTTCGACAAAACCAGACAAATTTACCAAAATAGTTGAATTTCCAATAAAATAATTAAACTTTCAACAAAATAATTCAATAGAAATACAGTGAAACCTGGATTTAGCTCACCTGGATTTTGCCCTTCCGAGAATTCACGCCGTGACGTGGGGAAACGTGAGAGGCGTTTGCGGGGGAATGTGCGGTGTGCACTCAGGCGTGACAAAACAGAGAGAGAAACAGGAGAGAGATAAAACAGGAGAGAGACAAAATAGAAAGAAGTTCACCGGCACGAAGAGGATTCATGCAGAGGTTACATGAACGTTGGGTCAATATGCACCCGGAATATGCTTATAAAACGCCTCAGTATTCAAGAGATCAGGTATCCTTTTTGCGCAAAAACGGATATGAAGCTCTTTACAAGATTCCGGCTTGCCAACGTCAGGCTCATTTCATCACGAACCTGATGTAGAAGGTTGTTCTTCTGGGATCACTTCATCTTGTCTGTCAACAATGTTCCTAATAACATTCTACAAATATTGGTGGCTCTAAAAAAGTATCCAGAGATAAAACCTTTATCTCCAACTGTCCCGTCTACCGCGTACGGTCATCCACGGCTAGAGACCGGGCTTCAAGGAACAGTATAGCACGATGTTATCTCGCGTAAATTTCCCGCTTTTGCTTCTAGGACAGTAGCAGCTGAAGTGGATGACGTGCATGTTCCAGTTGCTTCGGGATTGGTCGCTTCAAGCAACCATGATTGTAGCTTCCGGAGCCTAAAACTTCTCATAGATATAATAATAATAAAAATAATAAGTGTTCTCGCGTTGTCGTCGCGGTAAGGCTTGAGCTTTCCTCTCATGAATTTCACGTCTATGTTAGCTGTCGCATTGCTACTGACAGGTTTACCCATGCCAGACAGGCAGAGAATGAAGAAGAAAATGACTCAGAGAAACATCAAAACCCATAATTATCATGGAAAGTCTCTTAAAGATATTGGAACGCTTGTCGCTTTTCGAAGATCGTCTGGACGCCCCTGAAGCTACCGCTGTGGGCCACAGCATGCAGGATGATAGTGATGGTAAGCTGCGAGATGGTCAAGCAGATCTCACTAATCTAACAGCTGGCCAGCAAGAACATCTGCGACGAATGGTAAGCAGTGGAAAATCAACTGTACCTGATAAGGATGCTTTGGCTAGCGTTAGCTATTCGCAGCCAACCACCTCAACAGAAATACCGTGAGAGAGCATCAAGTGAGATACCACAATAAATGAGGAATTGGAGCGTCCTTATTATGAAAGTGCGATGTTTGAAACCCCAGGCGAAGTAGGATACAATTTCAGAACGCAATTCGCCGCAAAGTATCCTCCAGTGTCTCCAGAACGTGGGAGTTTTCGGCCCCCACCACTTCCCCATCTGGGAGAATTCATGCAAGCGTAGCGTCGATGAGTTGGCCAGCCTCGTGTAAAGCCGAAAATGCACGAGCACGAAGCCGAGCTCGCCCGGGACCCGACCCCGACTTCACGATTTGCTTTCGGCGGCTATTAGGAGGTTTGAGTTGATTTCTGTTTGCAAACATGAACACCTTGAAGAATAAGTTCAAAACATGTCAAGAAGTCTTGAGATATTTAATGATTATGTTTTTTAGGAATTATGGTGGAATGTTTTAGACTATCCGATTCTGCAGTTTCTTTTTTCATTATTTATTTTTCATTCTCCAATTGATTTTAAATATATTATAAAGTCAAAATAATAATAAATGATAATTATTTTTAAATAACTAAATTAATCAACAATTCTGTGAATTCCATGAATTCTGTGAATTCCATGAATTCTGTGAATTCCATGAATTCTGTGAATTCCATGAATTCATTGAATTCCATGAATTCTTTGAATTCCATGAATTCTTTGAATTCCATGAATTCTTTGAATTCCATGAATTCCATGAATTATTTGAATTCCCTAAATTCTTTGAATTCCATAAATTCTTTGAATTCCATAAATTCTTTGAATTCCATAAATTCCATAAATTTCATAAATTCCATAAATTCCATGAATTCCCAGAATTCCATGAATTCTCAGAATTCCACGAATTCCTTGAATTCCATGAATTCTTTGAATTTCATGAATTTCTTGAATTCCATGACTTCCATGAATTCCTTGAATTCTATGAATTCCATGAATTCCTGGAATTCTGTGAATTCGAAAAAGTCCATGGATTCCTTCAATTCCATCAATTCCTTGAATTCTGTTAATTCATTGAATTCCATGAATTTCTTGGATTCCATAAATTCCATGAATTCCTTGAATTCCATGAATTCCATGAATTCCTTGAATTCCATGGATTCCTTAAATTCCATGAATTCCTTGAATTACATCAATTCCTTGACTTCTATGAATTCCTTGAATTCTGTGAATTCCATGAATTCCTGGAATTCTGTGAATTCGTTGAATACCACGAATTCCTTGGATTCCGTGAATTCATTGAATTGCATGAATTCCTTGAACTCCATGAATTCTACCAATTCCTTGAATTTCATGAATACCTTGAATTCCACAAATTTTGTGAATTTCATGAAATCCACGAATTCTTTCAATTCCACGAATTTCTCAAATTCTACGAATTTCTCAAATTCCACGAATTTCTCAAATTCCACGAATTCCTTCAATTCCACGAATTTCTTGAATTCCACGAATTCCTTCAATTCCATGAATTTCTTGAATTCCACGAATTCCTTCAATTCCACTAATTTTTTTAATTCCACGAATTCCTTCAATTCCATGAATTTCTCAAATTCCTCAAATTCGACCTACTACGTTGCCAGAGCGTGACGCGTAACATGACGCTCGAGCACTGCGTGACGATTCTTATAGATTCGTTGATAGCGCAGAAATGCCATCCGGCATCTCAATGAAGTTTCACTTTTAAAATTGCCCAATTCTGAATACTAAGGTCTAGAAATGTAGTTCATAAATTCGCACAATCGTGCGAATTATCCATCGGCCCAAGGATGGGCCAACATATCCAAAGATCGGCGAAGATACCGAATCGATAGTTACAGACTGACTTTATTAGTCTATTTGCCAAGCATCGCCCTAATTGGTAGCGTATATTAGAACAATGATTGGCAAATAGAATCGGTCCATAGTTATCATTTCGGTATCTCGATCGATCTTTGAAAAAGTCGGCCAGACATAGGGCTGATGAAAATTTGCACCTAGAGTAAAATCGTTGTCCGGAAGTTGGAGCGATTTTCGTAGCCATGTAATTGACTCAATTCGTCACAAAATTGACTTCAAACATTTTTCAAGGCAATAATATGCGATTCTTCACTCAAATTTCTCATATACTCCATTATTTGACGAAACAATCCAGGTATTTCCAGAAAAATGTTAAGGCTTTCACGTAAGGGAATGTATACACCGTACAATTTTTCGGCACAAAAATCATGTCATTATTAACAAGTTTTTCTGTAAAAGTTGTTCCCACCCCGACTTCTTTGAAATCAATGAGACCCTTTTTTCTCAAAAGTTAAAATCGTTTGGATTCAGTTTCCACATCCTCAAATATTGAATCATATTTATCGAAACATTTTTCGATTTTCCCTAATGAAGAATATGTAATTTTCTCATTTTTGAATATAGTTAGAATGTCCTTTTTCAACAATGGTATATATACTTTGCACGTAAAATCATGAATAAAATCAATTACAACGTCAACTATTTTTCTCGGTAAGTTTGGATCAGCGTACAGTAACAGAATTAATGTCAAAATATGAGTTATCATTGCAACGTTATCCATTTTCAAATATAATATGATGTAATTATGCTCTCAATTCAACGTGATATTATTATACAGCTTAGTTTGATTACTTATAATTCTTCGAACAAAAGTAGCCTTAGAATATAGTTTAAATATCAATTCGAATAAGACTAGACGAACAATAATCCAAAATTGTATTGTGCTTGTACATCTTTGAAGATAATTTGTAGATTTGTTACGTTAAACATAGTTAGGTCTTATTGATGATATCAACAATACATTTTTTGAACCAGGAAGTGCTCCTTCTTGATAGACGTAATTCTCGCCATTCAAGACTACGTAAATTTGAAGTTTTTCTCATTTCCCAGAAAAGATCAAGTGAGGAAGAACTTCTTGCTTTAAGCTTTTTAACCAAGCTTCAAATTTCTTTTGTTTTGTATTTATATCATCAGACTCCTAGAATAAAAATAAACAATCAAAAGAGAAATTTATTCTGTTATACCCATTGTTCTCAGAATCTTGAGTCTTTACAAATTGATTCTTTTGTTTTCTACTGCGTTAAGATAGTTAAAAAAATTATTTTCACCTCGCGAATGTGTAAAATGAAGCAGTTAGCGAGTTGAGATTTCGTCAGGGTAATGGATTCGTCGTCAATTTTTAGTTTCTTTACTGACTTGATACTCAAGGGTAACAGCATCAAGGCTAGAGAGCTATCATGCGTGCCTACAAAATATTTGAGTATAAATTACCAGAAATCTATATAATATTTGAAAATCCTTGTGAAATATGTATTGAAAATTATACCTGCATTAATTTATTCTTTATACAGTGCTAAGAATTGCTTTACTTCCGCAGTTTTACTTTTCTTGCATTGAAAAATAATCTTTTTCGCCAGTGCGGGCCATTTATGATAAAACAGTGAGGAGTATTCGGGCAGTTCGTTGTCCAAAGTCGAATCTTTATTCGCGATATCAACAATTAATTTGATGAAATCCTGTTCCAGCTATAAAAACAAACAAAATTTACCAATCAAAATAATTATTGGACTTGTTAAAAGTTGTTATCATACTAATCCAAAAATGGGTAAGCTTCATGATTTCGTTCATCTTCATTGTTTATAATATTGGAAAAAGATGTTGAGTGTAGATTGTTTACGATTCGGTTCCTTATTTTGAGGTAACATTAACTATTGAACCCAAAAAACAGATTAATTCCATACGAAAGAATTATTTAAAAAATTAATTTATCAAGATTGTTTATAACAATGGGAAATTTTGTTGGATGTCAGTATATTTCGTAGGAGTTTCATTTTTTATAATATAATAAACATTTCAGCAAGAAAGAAATTTTTCCTATTTGAAAGCGACTATTAAATACAATTATTGATCAGAATTGTTAATAGCAATGAAAAATATTGTGAAATGTCAGTTTCTTCCATCAAAATTTTAATTTAGGGATAAAATGAACAATTAAGCAAAAAATGGAGTTTTTCCATCAAAGAGTGAACGTTCAATGCATTTCTTAATTAGTATTGTTTATAACAATAGCAAATATTGTTGATTGACCATTTCTGACATTGAATTTTCATTTTTGAAGGCAAAACTAATGATTGCGTAGTAAAAATGCATTTTATATATCCAAAAGCGCTCATTTATTGAATTTGTTTATAAAATTTGTTTATAACAATCAAAAAAATAATACTTAAGTGATTGATTTTAGTGAAACATTGATTTTACTCGATTTGGCGGGGAAAACGTGATGAAAAGAGCTTCCAGGCTTCAAAGTACAGCAAAAATCGAGTTTGTTCATAAATTTGTTTATAACAATTAAACGGGTTGCAGGAACTTTATCTAAGTTATCAGAATTTGTTAATCGATTGTAAATCTATCAGTTTTTCACCTTTTTGAGATAGTATCAATAAATGATACAGAACAGGCAGCTCAAATATGAAAAGTTATGATTTTTTGGCATTTTGCAACTTGAATAATAAGAAAACAAAGCCTTTTTTGCAAAATCGGACTCGACACACCTCTCAAGAATTCAATTAGCTTTAATTTAAAAAAAAAAGATGCATTCGGATAAAAATTGTAGGCTCTGGATCATTTTGAACCCCAATTTTCTAATTTGCCGCACTGTGCGACAGGCCGGTGAAACTCTCGTGTGTTTTGAGGACACGAAGCGACCCAAGAATGAGAGCTTTCTGCATCCATCTCGCAAGTGCCTTGGCATATTTTTGGCACGCGGGTATGGCTTTAAGGTTACGAACCAAAGATAATGCTGGGATCGTAGCAGTTTAGTAACTCATTCTTGACTTGATTCGTCCACTCAATGTGGACGTTTCGCCGGTTCGTCATCGTGTTTCCATCTAAATTATTTTCAGCACCCCGAACTCAAGGGTGATCGGCACTGTATACCGATAGACTGTCGGGTGTTCTGCGCATTCGATTGTTTTGAACCCCATCTACAACTTTTTGGTCGTTTGGTGGTGTTCTTGTCGTTCCCACGCAGCTAGGGAAAGGGTTCGTCCATCCAAGTAGAGCCCCGCATGCAAGGATAAGGCTGGGCCCTGGATAATATATATATATATATATATCAGTGCGCCTCGAGTAGTATGATGAGAGTTGCTTACAGCGCTCCAAGTGGCTGTTGGCGAACTATATCGATGGGTGATATCGGAGAGTGGTGGAGGCTAGAGGGGACCTGACTTTTTTAGCCGGACGCGCCGTCTATATTTATGGCGGGTAACTAACCCCGCACCGCATCTAGGTTTATAACATCTTTGTTTAAACACAACATTTTGGTGAAAGGCGACCAGCGCCACAGTTTCGATGTTTCTCCGCATTTGGTCCATTGTTTTCCCCCTCATCACTTAACGAAGTGAAATTAGCTGGCGGTTTCCCGGAACGTATAACATGTCCTAACTTCACTTCGTTGAGTACTGAGGGGAAAACAATGGACCAAATGCATGAGACAAAACTTTATTTTTGTAATATCTTCGAAGCGAAATAGGGCAAAATGGATCAAATCTCATGCATTTGGTCCATTGTTTTCCCTCTCAGCACTCCACGAAGTGAAGTTAGCTGGTGGTTGAAGTGAAAATACCTAATTAGGGTGACACGCATTTTTTAAAAGGTGACCTGGAAAAGGGGGTTCAAAATGTGACAAATCACTCTTTTGTGACCGTTTAACTGACACGTATGCATTTTTAAAAGGGTGTCCTGGAAAAGACTGTTCGAAATGTGACTTTTCTGACACTGGCGATAGTACTGGCGAAGCTCTCCCCCCCCCCACCCTCCCCAAGGGGTGCGACCAGCCGACCACTAGAAGAATGCATTTTTCGAAGGGCGACGCTTCACTCACTCTTCTGTGATTGATCACACCTTGAATACCTTTTCTGGGCAGCATTCCTCTTTTTCAGATTCTAGATTCTAGAAAATGTAAGTCCAGTAAAATTTGAGGGACTAGAAAATTAAAATCCGGCAAAATTTTCCGGAGCCCTATACACAAAAAAAATCAATCTATTATTCAATAATCTGAGAACTTAAATCATATTTTATCCATAAAAAAGAAAAAGAGATATAAATGAAAGATGGAATTCTAACCTATAAGATCCTGGCTTTTATTTCCAAGAAATTCTCCTCGAACAGTGACACGCGTACCTGGAGGACCTTCCTTGGGGGATATCCCAGTAACTACTGGTGGAGGAGCCATGCTCTAGGAAGTAATAATTCCTTTTTTATAGAAATTAATTTCAAATCTGCTTTGGTCCTGCTGCATTCCGTATTAACGGTGTCAACATTTCACTGAATTTCTTTGATTATCAACTCGAACTGAGAACACAAAACTGTACAGTTTTCACAAGAAAATTCTTTTACAATTATAAATCCAAATTATATACATATTTATACGTGATTTATATATAGACGGGAACGACAACGTCGATGATGCTAATCGCTAAGCTCTCCCAGTTTCGTCCCCACTCGCGTTCTACCACAGCCAGCCATTTGGTTAACATAGGAACCGTTAGGGTCTCGGCAGGGATGAGTAAGTAAAATACTCGTGGTAATTTACTTGGTTTTCTACGGTAATTTACCTGGTATTTCACGTCATCAACCGAGCTTCAAGCGTCAGGTAAATGTGTCCGAGCGCGTAGCACGAGGTGAATACATTATCGAGCGCGAAGCGCGAGATCCCACAGGTGCGCGCCCCAGGCGCGCTCAAACTTGCGAGCGAAGTGAGCCGCGCGCGATGACAATGTGCCCGCAAAGCGGGCAGATTTTTCAACTTGGAACTATTTTTCAAGTTTTTCGATGTTTTTCAAATAGAGGGAATAAGCGCTATCAAAACAAAAATGAAAACCATCTCAATTTTGGCCAAAAGTTATTGAGAAATTTAAAAAATTTGGAGTTTTCTTGAACAACAAAGCACAAGATTCAAATACGCATAACTTCGTAGAAGTTTTTTTTTCAATTGGACAAATACGTGTTTTCTAATTTCCTCAAAAAACAAGATATGTCGTCCGCAAGAGATTCTGCTACTTCAAGTCCTGCCTGATTTGAAAAAAACATCTGTCATACACAATTTTTCAAAGAAGTTATAATTTTGTGTCTACAAATGTTATCGCGACCGTCTAAAGTTTACATTCTCAAAACTTTCCTAATTTAGAACCAACGTTTTCGAAATACATTTCATTAAAATGAATTCAGACCGATTTAAGGAAACTTGTATTGATTTGAAAGAAAACATTATTTGAAATAAGTGTTTTCGACGGGTTTTTGATATCGTAAGTGTTTCGTAGCAAATACGTGTTCAGTTGAAAAATAAAACATTCTCAGTCATTTCAAGGTTGCTTTTTCAAAGATTTCACTTTTTAGATTCGTAAACATTTTTTTTTTTTGTTACTTTTGAGACTTTAAGACTATAGAATTAAAGTATTACTTCCAAGGTCTAAGATTTTTTTCAATTGAAGCTACTTTAAAGAGTCATTTGATGCGGGTTCATAATGTTCATTTCAATAAAAGTGTACTAACTGATTCTCTGCATAGTTTGGTAAATCAACAAGCGAAGTATATTTGTACACTTGAAATATGCAAGAAAGAGATAGAGAATTGTACTCTTTTAGTAAAGCACTTTAAAGCTAACATCTGCAAGAATTTAAAAGTGAAGTGTCCATATAAAGAGTGTTGAGAAAGCTCAGAATAATGTCCGTTCTTTTACTCAACACACTTATAAAGAAAAATATAGATAATGACGCTTTCCACGTCAAAAAAATCAATCTTGGCAGCCATCCCATCGATTTCAATAAAACCCAATGCTGTTGTGGTACTTTATGGCTCATGTTTTTTATCTGAAGGATTTTCAAAAATTTTGAAAATTCTGGACATGACGCCATTTTGAAATGTGAGGTCGACTTTTTTACATTCTCATCTCAATGAGAAGGTATTGGTCTCATGTGAAAAATAACTTTCGCGGATTCAATCAAATGTCGACGTTTTGAGGCCCCCTGAGTCAGAAAAAGCGGTTTTTACGAAGGTGTCTATCTGTCTGTCAGTCCGTCTGTCTGTCAGTCCGTCTGTCTGTCAGTCCGTCTGTCTGTCAGTCCGTCTGTCTGTCAGTCCGTCTGTCTGTCAGTGCTGTCGCGTTAAAATCGTGGTTGTGTTGCCCTACTACATCAAACGCAACAGCTGTCCTAAATTTCTTTCCGTGTAAAGGTCTTAAACTTGGCTGCAGCGCTCGTGCGACTATGACGGCGTTGGAAAGAGAGAGGGAACGATCGCGTCACAATAGAGATATTCTGCTTTCGACCAATAACGAGCCGTTTTAATTCTTTTCATCCCGCTATGTCATCACTTTTCCTCCCTAGGGAGGAAAATAACACTCGGCCACTTTCGCTTCGCTCTACAGGTATTGAAAATCGATCTTTCGATGAAGGTATGATGAAAATGCATTTACTTGAATCCTATTTCTTAGCATCAAGAAAATATACTTTAACAGTAGTAATTTTTATTTGTTGATGTAAAGAAATTCATTCTTTGGCTATATTTTCTTGATTCAAATAAATATTTTTTACATTCAAGAAGATAATTTTCTTGATTCAAAAGGTCTAGATTCATTTAAATTGGATTAGTCGCTCAAAGAAATATTTATTTGATTCAATGAGTTCGATTCTTTGAATTGATTCAGATGCATTTGAATGAATTAATTTTGCATACTTGAATCAAGTCTTTACGTTGATTTAAATCAGAGAAATAATGGTTTATTTCAAAATAATATTAATTACATTAAAAATATATTTATTTGTTACAAAGAGTTCATGCATATATACCAATGACGCGTATTTATTTAGATGAAAAAAATATTGTGTTTACATAAATATTTATTTCTTCAGTTGAATGAAATATTTAATTTGCTTACTAGAATTAAATTATTCATAACAAATAAACAGTTATTCCAATAAAGTAATTATTTGTTTAAATCAAATATTTAATAATTTGGCGTAATTTTTTTTGATTTAATACTTCTTTAGATTAAAGAAATATGTTGTCAAATTCAATATCCATGTTTTTTATTTGAAGAAATATTTCTTTGGCATTTATGGTGAACATTAAATACGGCTTTCCACCTTAGAATTTCCATGTTGCGACAGCGTCGTGGTCATCGCTGTGGACTTTACACTCGATGGACCCAAGTTCGATTCCTGCTGGAGGTGGATTTTTCATCGAATTTTTCTGTTTGGGGTTCATCAAGATTTTAAATGATGTGAATTGTTTAAATTAAATATATATATAATAATAACAATGTTAATTATAATTAAGCCTGAAAGAATCCATTTGTTCATTTAGGAAAATATGTACTACAGTTGAAGTACGAACTTACTTTAGTGCACTCGTGCATGGTTTAGGCCAAAGAAATATATTTTTGTCTTTTATTAATATTTCTTTGATTTCTAAGAAATATTTTCCTCCGACCAATAGGTCGTATTTTTGAATCAAACCATGTTAACGTAATCCTATTAACATTGGTCTGGCTGAAAGAAATTATTCTTTTTGATTCAAAGTGCATATATTTATTTGCTTCAAATAAATATTTCTTTGAAAATAATCAGGACTTTCACTTACTTCAGCCAAGTAAAATTCACTTGGTACAAGTAATCATGCCTGATCTTCTTCCAGACGATTTCAATAACAAAGGTTATTTCATACCCGACAAAGCTGATTTTATAGGGATTTGTCCGGGTCTAGGGGAACATCCTGATGCGGTCAGGGAAAACTGATGTCATATTCGTGTTTAGCGTCCCAAACTACGTAAAAATATCAAGCCTGATCTGTTTTCAAATGATTTCAATACCAAGGGTAATTTATACCCAGAAAAGTTGATTTACTAGGGAATTTTCCGCATCTAGGGGGAAATCCTGACGTGCGGGGGGGAAACTCATGTCAGATTCGTGTTCAGCGTCCTAAAATACGTGAAAATATCATGCCGGATCTGTTTCCAGATGATTTTAATCCCAAGGGTATTTTATACAAGAAAAGTTGATTTATTAGGGAATTTTCCGCATCTAGGGAAAAATCCTGACCTGCTGAGGAAAAAATTGATGTCAGATTCCTGTTCAGCCTGTGTAATTCTTATGATATCAGAAAATTTATTACATATTTTCATAAATTCTTTAGCTATAATGTTTAATTTTAAAAGCAGAATTAAATAATTATACAACCACCATTTTTTTAAATTTATTTTTTACTGCAGCGTGAATTTGGAAATTAGTTTACTTTCACAGAATTAATTTTCAATGGTAACAGAAAACTCAGTACATTTCACATTCCAAAATTGAAATTAAAAAATTGTTTACAAATTAAAATAAAGAAATTTCCAGACACATAACATGTTTTTAAAGGAAAATTTGTATACAAGAAATCGAGGAGATTTTTGCGAATTCAATGTTCGTATACAACTTGTATTGTTACTACTGTGAAAAATAAAATTTCACTTTCACAGTTATAATTCTCACCACAACATCAACATCAGCAACATCATCATCAAAAATAAAAATTCAAATTTTAAACTAAAGAATTTATATAATTTCGCAACTGAGATAGTAATCAAAAAATCATATTTTCAATTGTGAAACTGCGTACCTACAAGACATTGTACACTTTTCACAGATTTAACCAAGCTTACTAATAAGGGCCAGCCCCATGTGGAAATCGGCCCAACTTAGCCCAACTTATAATTGGGCCCCAGTTGGGCCCCAACTGCCCGGAAGCCCAATTAACAAAAAGTGAAATTAATTCACAAATTATTTCGATTAAATGATTACGTGAATGCAATCCCACCAAAATCCTGAAGCTTTTATAATTATTTCGAATTTTTAATTATCAAAACTTATGTCAATAAAGTTGATCAGTGTTTGATTTTGTACTTGGGCTTACATTGGGTTTACGCATAGAACGCCCATAGTGGACGTTCTGCATTAATTAACAGGTTATTTTAATTATATGAGTAAGTTGATGCAATCCTATCTAAATCCTGAAGCTTTTCCAATTATTCAGAAGTTTTAATTATCAAAACTTATCTTTATAAAGCCGACCAGTGCTCATTTGTTCTTAACTGGGCTTAAATTGGGCTTACCCATAGAACGCCCATAGTGAGCACTATCGGAGCAAACCAGTCTGTCGGTGTATTATTGCGTTCTAAATATCATATTGAACCTCGTTTTTCATTTCACCCCACTGTGGACCGCTACGTCACAGACTCACATCTGGCGAAGGAGTATCGAAAACCCGACACGATCCCGAGTCGATATATCGCATTCCGAGCCAACGTCGAGCCGAGCGAAAACCGAGCACGGGTATCGAAAACACGATCCCGACCCGAGACAAAACCGACGCGATCCCGAGTCGATCACGAGAACGTATCGTATCGAACGGCACCACTATAAGGGATTTAAGGATATTACGTGTAGAGTTTGTGGGGAAGCAGAGGAAAATTTGACGCACATATGGATTTGTCAAGGGCGAGATGGAAAAATGGATAAAAGATGGATGGACGGTGTTGATAGATGGAAGGACGGGAGAGAGATCGGGATTTAGAAGAATTGATCATCAATACATTTAAGGGAAAACCGAACTCTGTCCTCTGCCAAAAGCGAGAGAAATGTCCGAGAGGGAGGGCAGAGAGAGCGCGACAGAGTGAAAGAGAGAAAGAATGAGTTTGGAGGTTAAACAAATTGTGATATGTAGAATCAAAGATATAAATATGTAAGGGAATGAATTTAGACTCTAATGCGTTAATATAGGATTTAATGGTTAATGATGATCTGTAGTTTGATATCATAGGCATAATTTAATTATTAATGCGCACGCAAAGTTTTAAGTTTGTAAGTTCTTAGGGGTTTTTTTTAAGGAAGGAAGATATATGTGGGAAAGGGAGAGAACCATAACTGTAATGTATTTATCTGAATTCAACTGTTAATATTTTCCATGTAAAATTGAAAGGGCTTTTATATGTATCTTATTTGGTATTGTAATTGAGGAGGGCACAGAAAAATGGTAAAAACTTGTAAAAAGTATACAATGGAGACAACAAAACATATCATATCATCACAAGAGACGAAAAAGAAATTAATAGACAAAAGTTGTTCTACCAAAAATGATCTACAAATTTGCTATACATTTTTGTTACACAAATTTTCTTAGAACCACTTTAAGCTAGGATGCGTATTTTTGGTTAAAATCGTAAAAAATAAAATTGAAAATATACAAATTATATATATGGAAAAACCACACAAGTTGCTATAAAATGTTGATAACAAAAATTTGTTTTTACAGGATGCGCACTTTTTTTAATTATAAAAACAAGAAAATGCAAATGTGTTTGTTTCAATACCAATGCATATTATGAATTTTAATAATATGAATTTATTGAATTGATACATTTTTCAGGGGGGCTGAGAATAAAATGTAATGCAAAATAAGAAAAAAATATTGAAGTAATCATTAAAAATAAAATTTGTACGTTATTTTGCAATATCTGAATAAGCTGTACCAGCTTGAGGTACAGAAATAAATATAACATACATTTGATATAATAGTGTTGAATATAATGTAGAAAAATTCGCATTTTGGACAAAATCGAGTGCGAAGCACGAGACACGTGATGAGAATGTGTTCGTTGAAGCCGAAGGAGCTTTAACACAAGCCTACCCGCGGCGCGGCGTCAATTCTCGGAATCGGTAAATCCGGGAACGTTGAATCCGAGTTCGACTGTATTCAGATTATTTGATATGGAATTGCACAGAAGCTAAAGTGGTGTTAAGGGGCTGGGACTATATAGGAGAGGGGATAATACGGAGGGATAGGAGGATGTTGGGTTTGTGGTAGGACGAGTTGGAAAGGTGGGGGGGGAGGGAGAGGGTGATGAGGGGACTGATCGGGTTATGATAGGGGGATGAGAGAATGAAGGAGGGTTTAGAAGAGGAGGGAAGGGAATATGTTGGTGAAAATTATAGAGGGAAAGGGAGGTGTTGAAATATGGGATGAAGTATATGATGGATAAGGTAAGGGACAGATGATAAGACTGGGGTTATATAGAATGGTGGGTATAGGAACGATATTTTATATTATATAAATACGAAAAAATTTGAAATTAAAAAAAAAGTTTTATATTCCAAAAATGTGTTATATTTAGAATATATGTAATGAAATGAATGTGATGTTTGGTAGGGGGGCTGAAATCGAAGCCAGCCTTAATCTGGTACTGGAAGGTATGCAGGGACATGCGAATGCATCAGTATGTCAGTGCCATGTGCATTCCTCCGACACAGATTCAGTGTTCTATGTATTTTGAATATGCTCGATTGTATGTGCATAACAGAGGGACAGACAGAGCAAAATAATGAGAGACAGAGATATACCGATATTATATAGAGAGATAGAGATTCGGTATGACCAACGGATGGTCAAAACACCAGCGGTTCACCGCCTCTACCCTATCGATTCACTTTTCGCTTAGGGAGAATTAGAAATACCATGCCACTCCTTTGGGAGTCATATAATTTAGAGCTTTTGGACCTTCCATAATAATCGTTTTATTCTTTAAAGTGGCAGTTTACTTTTCCACTTGTATAGGAATTTCAGCACCAAATTCATTTAACACTCCATTCTCACTTAAATTACTTCCACAAATACACGAACTGGAGATATGTTTAGGGTACGTTATATGTTATATGTTTTTGCCAGTAAAGTAATCTGCTGGCACAAAAAGGCAGTAGGGTGACCAACAAAAAAACACTTTTGGTTTTCTTAGGAGCGAAAGGCAAATAACGGTAGTCTATGCGATTGTAAAGCCAGATTTTTTATTTATTTTTTTTATTTCAAACAATATTTAGAGGTACCCCATCGTCTTTGAAGTTCTTATGTAATTAACATGGGCAAAACAAACTTTTTTTTTCATTTAAGATTTTAACCATGAAGTTATCCACTTTTTAATTCGAACTTTTATTATGTTGTTCTTCAGGTCCTCAGAATCTACATAAAAGCATTTTTTCAATGCAAATTTCATAAAAAATATTAATCACAGTTGCTCGAAAAGTGCCATTTTCACTGTTTTCTACTGCTCTCAAAGCCTAATAACGGCTCTAATAATTTATATCTTATACTGAAATTTTAAGAATATTTTCCTCGAAGGTTGAAGATCACATTTTCTGAAAAAGCATTCGGTGGCTTTGTCATATGCCCTTCAGTTATATATATATATATATATATATATATATAAAAAACACAACAATTTTCTCAAATTGGCAGTTTGTACCTCCGACGACGGGTAACCAGATCACTCTCTCTCTCGGTCGTAACAAGCATGGTGACAGCGGTGGGATTATTTACCCTTAAGTGCATCCCTCCGTCTTACTGGTGAAAGTAATAATTTTTGAAATTTTTGTGAAATTTTAGTGAATTCGTAGTGGAATTAATTAAATGATATCACCCACGGCTGACTACATAAATGCTTAGGTTAAACAATAACTAAAATGATTATCTTGGTTTTATTTATGAAATCGAACCTGAGATGATTGTTTGGTTTTTATAAAGACTTAAAATAAATTCAATCAATTTGAAATACAGGGAGCTTAAGCAAGCCTAACGGCCAGTCGAAACCTCCCCAAAGGTTCAAGCTGCAAGCCTAAGGGCCAGCACTTGATTGTTTTCAAATGATTTATTTGATTTTGAATTAAGCTGAAAATTTAGGTTGGGATTATTTACCCTCAAGTGCATTTAGCAAGTGGATTCCACCAGGTCGAAACCATGCCCATGGGTGTTAAAAATGCTCCTGCGACCTTCCAGCGCATTATGGACACTGTCCTTAAGGGGATGCTAGGATCCGAAGCTTTTATATACTTGGATGACATCGTGGTCTATTCGGAAACTCTCCAGGAACACGACAAAAGGGTCAGAAGACTCTGTGAAATATTAAGGGAAGCAAATTTGAAATTACAAACTGACAAATGCGATTTCCTCCGAACGGAAGTCGCGCATTTAAGGCACATTATCACCTCTGATGGGGTAAAACCTAACCCAACCAAATTCTCTGCTATAAGGAACTTTCAAAGACCGAGAACTGTCAAGTCCATTCGACAGTTTCTAGGGTTTTCTGGTTAATACAAGCGACTTATCAAGGATCACGCGAAATTATCTAAACCATGAACTGATTTATTAAAAAAGGATGCTAAGTTTATATGGGGCCCAAAACAGAGGTGGGCCTTTCGAAAGCTATGGAAGCATCTTTGCCAGGGACCCATATTACGATACCCCGAGTTTAATTAGATATTTAGGTTAACCACAAACGCTTCCGAAAATGCTATTGGAGCCGTCTTAACACAAGAGCAGGATTCAATAGATATGCCTATAGCTTATCGCTCTAAAGTAATGAGTCCTGTCTAACAAGGCTATTTCGAAGCTGAAAGAGAAAGTCTGGCTGTTCTGTACGCCATGACAAATTTCCGCCCATATTTATATCAGGGATTGGGAGCGAAATGCTGGGTGAACGTGCGATGCGTTCCAAACGTGCTCCTCCCCTGTTGAGATTTTCCGCGTGTTACGAACTAAGAGGTCCGTTTGCGCTACCCGAGGTAGGAAGAGTCGTGTCATGAACGGAGAGTGCATGGTCGTGGCTGCCCGAAAAGTAGGCATTCTGCATTCGAGCGGACCACGTGAACGCGTAGAGAACGGTTAGGCCAGCACACGTTGTCGGACGAGCAGAAATCACTTCGTGTCAATCATTCCAGGGAGATCGCTGCAGCCGCCAAAAATGATCCGAACTTCCTGAAATCAATTGTTACGGGCGACGAAACATGGTGCTTTCCATGCGATCCAGAAACTAAGCGCCAAAGTGCGGAATGGAAGTCGAAAAATTCACAAGCCAAAAAAACACGAAAAACTCCTTCAAAAATTAAAACAATGATGATCGCATTCTTCGATAGCAAAGGAATTAGCCACAAAGAATTCCTTCCAACAGGCCAAGCTGTTACTGGCGCGTATTATCTCGAAGTTTTAAAGCGTTTAATGGACAGAATCCGTCGTATTCGACCCGAATATCGCGATGGAGAGAAGTGGTCGCTGTTGCACGATAACGCACCGAGTCACAACTCACTCATTGTGCATCAGTTTTTGGCCAGAAATCAAGTCTGTGTTTTGAACCAACACCTTATTCACCAGATTTGGCACCGTGTGACTTTTCCTTGTTTCCAAAGATGAAATTAAATTTGAAAGGATGTTTTTTTGAAGACGTAGAGACCATCAAAACGGCTTCGACAAGGGCGTTGGAGACTATTCCACAAAATGAGCTTGCGCATGCATTCGAATCACTATTGAATCGCTGTAACAAGTGTATTGAAGCGAAGGGCGAGTACTTTGAATAATGAATTCAAAAAAACCCAGATATCTTCTTTTGATTACGATTTGTAGGAAGAGTACTGATACTTATTTGCCACACTGTGTACTTTGACGGAGTACAAACGACTAATGGAAAATTGTCTCCAGGAGAAGGAGGATCAAATACAAAATTGCACGAAAGAAAATGTAGCCATTTTAGATAAGCTCAATTAATATAATAATATTAATATATTATTATATTAATGTAAATATTAAATCCCGTATGAACACGACGCCATTACAGGACGTAAAATGTTACTAAACACACTTTGTGTAGTCCGGATATAAAAGTGTGTATGTCCTAAATCAAAAAGTGTGCAATGGAATATTAACTTTATTTTCTAAGTAAAATTTCAAGTTTTCGAAGCTAATATTCTTAAATTAGTACAAATAAATCAAAATTCCCATTTATTTATCACAGGCTTCACAGTCTTTTCCCTTTTCCTCTCTTTTCACCGCGACTCGTGTTCCACTTAAATATGAACAGAATTAGTAGAACCCTATTAAAAATGCAACTCTTTGGTTGAAAATTATCTGTTTTGATTAAGGATTCAACCATTTTGTTATAAATTCGTCTTTTTGGATGAATTCAATTATTTCTGATTTAAAATAAAAATATTTTCTGGTTGAAATAAATATCAACTATTACAGTGAAACCCGGATTTAGCTGTCCTGGATTGTGCCCTTCCGAGAATTGACGCCGCGCCGTGGTGATACTAGAGAGGCATTTGCGGGGGGATTTGCGGTGTACACTCAGGCGTGACAAAACAGAGAGAGAAACAGGAGAGAGATAAAACAGGAGAGAGACAAAATAGTTCCGAGTCTCTACCGAGCAATTCACGCCTACCCCGAAAGGGAAACGGCTTAATGATATAATAATAATAATAATAATAATAATAAAATAGTGTATTTGTTTACACATTATAATACAAAACCTGAGATTGCCAACTTTTTACAGAAATTGGCCATAACCTTACTGACCCAACACGGTATTAACATAGTAACCGTTTAAGACGCTTGATCGCACTAGTAGTAAAACCGATAAGGAAAATGTTTGGTGACTGGTGAGAGCATTTTGCTCACCGCTGTTGAAGATTTCGCTCATCGCTTTCGAGCACAGTGCGGAATAGGCCATTTTCGATGTGTGTAAACGATGGACAAACAAGGGCCTTTGCATGTACATGGAAACGAAAAAAATAGTCTATCGATACCAGCAGATTACTTCACTCATTTAAAAAAAAAAAAACATAACTAAAATAAAAAATTGTATTTTTATTTGTGACAGCTCCACACCTTATGATTAGTTTAGTAGGGGAAATTCCCCAAACATTCGTGTGGAATATTAACCAACAAGTGGTGAATTTTCCCCAAGATTTTATGGGGAAAATTCCCTATGCTATTGTGAAATAATACCTGAAATTTCGGGAATTTTGCCTGCATTTATGTGGGTAATTGTCTAATTGTAGGAAAATTTTAGTACCTACAGTGGCAATCACATTATTATTGGGAATTCAATATTTCGTAACGGAAATTGATCCTATCACATCTAAAAATTTAGAATCAAAAAGGGGCAGTTTTGAAAATAAGAAATAATAATGAAATTCTTACATGAAATACGGAAAGTGGATTTGAGGTTAGCAGTTTGATGAAAGAGAGAGCGAGCTTTTAAAAAGTTCAAAAGCGAATACTGTAACGTATGCCATTTAGGAAAAATTCTATTCTTTTATTGTACAGTCTGTAACTTACACGAGATTTCTTCAAATTTGAGCAATATGTAAAAAAATTCTTTTTTTTAATTTCAAGAGAAGTTCTACTTTTTATTGAGACGATTGAGGCTGGTAAAATTTGAAACCTAGAAAATTAATTAATTTGTCAAATTGTGAATAAAAATTACATAAAGCATACAGTATATTATTAATAACAAATCTACCTACCAATGTTGTAATATAATTTTTAACACATCTCTTCCTTTCTAATTAACTTATTTAGCTCAATGTTTGAGATCAGTATATTTATAAATAGAAGTTAGGAAACAGAAATCAAACCGGCTCATCTGACCGACGTGCACGCGCATGCGCATATAAGCAGTCGTACACTCCTGTATTGTACCATACGGGAATGATGCGAGAAAATTGATGAAGTTTAGCCTATTTTTATATTTATACAAAAAAAAAACAGATTTTAATCATAAAAAGTCACCTACTTATGAAAAAAACACCGCTGAGCAAGTAACGGAATGATTTTTATAATTTTTTTCACTCTGAAACTAGTTTTCAACTCACGTACGGTAATGATGTTTTTGTTGTCAAAATGCACTTTTCAGTTTTAATATCGAATTCACAAAAAACAATTTTCGGTCAAATCGTTCTGAAAACGCTTATTAGCAATTCATTATAAGCTTCCAAACGATGAAAAAAATTCTGATCTATTAATTAACTATCGCTGTTTCTACCTAATAAAGTTTAAATTCCCGAGAGAAGCGCGTGCTTGTGAAAGAAATTCTCAAGCTAGGCAACTCTGTCGAGAGTCGATTCCTCACAGCGTGGCTACGTTTGCGCGTAACGAAACCCGCGGCGGATTCCGCATGTTTTCAACTACATTTGCTGCTTGTGTAAGTAAATGCTTGTATTTATGGACGATTATCTTGTTTGTTAACAATATAAAAATAGTTTCAAGGCACACTTCAACCTTTTTGTTGTAAAAAATGGATGACTGCTAATTGGGTACAGTTTCTACACGAGTGTACAATTTTCGGTCAGCAAAAAATATTCTTTCAGACTATTAATATTGATGGAACCTTCAAAAATATATATGTCGAGTTTTAGCATATCACTAGTAGTAATGCATTAAAATAATACCGGAGTCAATTTGATGTAGTTTTTTTCAAAGATGTATGAGTTTGAATGCATGGTTTTGAGATTAGTTTGCACAGTCAAAACATACAACAGATCTTTTTCAGTACTCAATCAAACTTGAATTGACTCAACTACTACTTACTACCTATCTGGTTCAAGTGAAACTATATTTTGCAACTAGTAATTTAGAAATACTATGTTCAAAATCTACAATTTTTAACGACTCCAACAATATTTTATTCGCCTCAAGAAGTTCAAATTTGCATCATGAGCCCTGTTTCTCTTCCGTAATATTAGAGAGCCAGAAAAAGTTTTTCTTTTGAGAAACGCTGTAATCAGATTCTTTCATTTTTTTTAGCTTTTTGAGCGTTATTCACTTTCATTGGACGCCTGTTTTCAAATAATCATTTTAAAATCTACAGGATCGACGAAAGAATTTTTTCACGCATAAATATATTGAAAAAAACTTCATTAGTTTGGAAACTCATAAATGTAAGACTTTTCGAATTGTTTCCAATGTATTTTTACCAGCAGAAAAACCTCAACCTCAATTACGTTTCACACTTGTTTTCTGAGAATAGGGGTACATATTAAACATGAGTTATCGTCTACAGGACTTCCATCAAAATGTAGAAAAAAAATTGAAAAGCCCTCCAAAAACCTAAAAAAATGAACATGCACGGAAATATCAAAACTATGAAGGTAATAACTTTTTAAAGCACATTTTCACAGAAAAAACTAAGTGTAATCTTTACTCAGAGATGAGGTGGGAGATTGCCGATCCCATACATTCAAATTCGAGTGATTTTCCGCATCGCCCCCTCTGCACCTAAGCTTTTGCGAACTAAAATCAAAGTGCGCCCAATGCACCTAGCCAGTTTACGAACTAAAATAGAGGACAGACGCTCCTACTTGAGTGGTCAAGTAGGGCGGCATTTTTCCAGTTTGATAATGTCGGTAGAGAAGATCAGATCGTCTATTTTAGTTCGTAAACTGGCTAGGTGCATTGGGGATATATATATATATATATATATATATATATATGAAGATTGCGTTATTCATAAATTAATCCTTACATCTTTTATTATTAAGCACCATGATCAATTATTCCCAATTATTATTTCTATAAACATTTACTATTTATATTCTGAATCAAATTATAAATTCTATGTCAAATTCTAAGAAATATCAAGTCATACAAATGCAAATGCACGCTCATTGACGTCACAACCAATCAGTAGATCGGAAGCCCCACGAAAGAACACGCGAGGCCCACTTGGCGAAAAGGCCATAAACGTCATAATGATATGTGGTGGCCGAATACCCCTCAAGAAAATGCATAGTAAACACCGGCACGTGGCCTCCCACCTATGCACTATCCGAGGATCTTTGTCCAGAATGCCATAAATCGTGTCAAAAAATGGTCCACGAAGGGACTATTTTCCATCCCAAATCGGATGTCTGCCTATATATAACCACGTCTTCAAGGGTTACAATAAGTTTATTACTACCGTCGAATCGCTGCGCCAAAACACTCCGGAAACCATTTATAAAATCAGTGGAATTAGTCAAAAGTGAAACTGTTTTACGAAATACTAGACTATCATGTGCGCGCGCAAGCGCGCGCTGACATTTATATTCTTTTTTCTCATATACTCAATTTTCGAGTAACTATTTATTTATTAACATTTTTTTACCATCGAATTCTTGCTCAAATTATATTCTCAAAGAATGTAGTCAGTGATCCATGTAACGTTGAATTTACTGTTACTATTTGTAATAGTAAATGGCGAGATATAATTTAAAGATTTCAAGTGTACGTTATGTTATTATTATTATTATATCATTAGGCCGTTTCCCTTTCGGGGTAGGCGTGAATTGCTCGGTATTTAATATATTAAAAAAAATATAATATTTGTACAGTGACATTTGCGGATACTTTCACAACCATTTTTTTAAATATTTTAAATCATTAAAAAAATTAGCATATTAGACCGTTTAAATAATTCAGAAAAACAACAGCGTACGAAAAAACATCGCTAAATAATTGAAATATATCCACATATAATTTTGAAAATTAAGTCAAGATAAATGCCTCTTTTTTTCATGGTTATCTCAGCGATATATAAAGTCCCACGCCTCCATGCCTCAGGGATGTGAATAGAAAAGTTCAAACTTCGATAAATTAAAGCTCGGAATGTCCGAGTGAAAGTGAATCGGACAAGAGCTAGTGACCTATGCTCAGTTCACTCTATGCCACTTTTTCGAGCGACCATGCCCCGACGAGAACATTTCGAGAACAATGCTATCTGGTGATAAAATTTTGCGTGCAAAGCGAACACGATTTGCACTATCGACGAACAATTATTATCTCTTCGTGGAAGATCCTCGTTTCGGATGTACTTACACTTAATACCGGACAAGTATGATTTAAAAATCGTGACAATTAATGAGGCTGAAACTCACTATATGTTCAATGCGATTACGTATGTATAAACGGTGAAAAAAGATGCTGCAGAAGCAGTTCCATCTTGTGTTCAAACAAGTTATTGGCCTGTAATTCTCTGGGTTGGACAAGTCGCCTTTTTTCGGTAGGAGTATAGTGCGTCAAAAACTACACATACTATCAAAAAGTGATCCATATCAAATTTGTGAATCTTTTTTATATGAATAATTTTTATTTTTGTTGATGACTTTTCATATCTTGCATAGTTTGACCGTAAAATGGAATTTTTGATATTTCATTATTTTTTTGTGCCATCAAAATTGTAATTTTTAATTTTTCATAAAATTCAAAAAGTTGTTATGACAGCATTGTGGGGTATTCAAAAAGCAACGATTTTCGCCTCTTGACTTTTTTTTCATATCGTGCGTTTTTTGGCTTGAAATGTTCATTTTCGTTTGTTTATGGGAATAGTGTACATGCTATAACTCCAGTAACTTTCCTTCTATCAAAAAAAGTCATGAAAATATTTTTTTCGCGTTTTTGAGTAATATTGATATTCGTCCATCGAATTTTCAAATATTATGAAAAAGTGTTCTCAAAAATTTTCAAAATGGGCTCACATTTTTAATTTTTATCCAAAATGACTGAATAATGAACTTGACCTTCATTTTAGGACACTTAAAGAGCATTTCAAAGCCCAATCCAATCTGTGAATTCTTACGAAAGTTATCGTGCTTGAGACTAAAAATCTACATACATACCCACATACATACATACATGCATACATACATACATACAGGCAGACACATTCGCCAAAACCTGTTTTTTGGTTTCAGAAGGTCTCAAAACGTGGACATTTGACAAAAGCGTGGGGGGGGGGTCAAATTTTATACAAATCTAATACCTACTCTGAGAAGAATTTAAATATATAAATTGTAAAAAGGATATTTAGAATAGGAGAAAATCCTCTTAACTGGATTGTGTTAAAAAGGCATCATTACTCTTGTCTTACCAAGCCTTTCAGTTGTTTAGGCAAAAGGATTTTGGGCAGTTGGAAAAAAAATATGGATAACATTTTAATTATATATGCACTATGAACGGAGATAATGAAGTATAAATTAAGGTTGTATAAGAAATGTAACGAAAAAATGCTGAAGAAAATTAATAAAGTTTTGTTGTACTGGACAAAATAATACAACATTTTCCCATCAAAATCATCTGCAACTTAAAAACTTACAACGGATCATTAAAACATTAATTCAAACTTCTTATTCATTAATTGCATAATATTATTGGCATAATATTAATAATTATATAACTTACGCACATGCTACGCGAGATTTATTCCTCTTGATCTTTTTAATTATTATGAAGTGTGAACACTCATGTAGGACCTTCGTCATGATTTTTATATTATAATTTACAATTATTTTGTAATTTGTAATTTTAGGATATTAAAACTATTATATTGTTCACTTGTAAAAACTTCAAAGTTTTATTGTACCTTTGAAAAAAAAAAATCTTAACCACGTGTTTACAAAATGTGTACTCCACCAATTTTAAATCCCATCGGCTTTCCTTTTTTTATACTATTCTATTATTTTTTGAAATTATTGAGTTAATTTAAGATTGCGCAAAAGATTTCGCCGGGAACTAAGGATGCGCAGAAAACTGACACTTCACATTATTCTGCGCAGTAAAGTTACGGGGTATTTGTAGCTGCATATCCGACTTCAATGTCAAATATGACTGCGCAGTAAAGTTTCACGGCATTTCTAGCTGCGCAATGCAGTTACATGGAAGGTAAGGGGTTGCTTTCAGATGCGCAGTAGAGTTTCATATCACTTACATTTGAGCCGTGGAGTTCTATAAAAACTTATGGATGCGCAGTACAGTCATAGGGTATATATGGCTGCGCAGTAAGCTCAGAGGATACCTATAGATGCGCAGTCAGTTACGTATCACTCACATCTGATTATTACAGATATATAGCACTTCCAGGCGCGCGTTACTTTCAGATTCGCAGTAGATTTACATATCACTTATGCCTGATCAGTAGAGTTCTATGAAACCTATGGAAGCGCAATACAGTTACGTGACATTTATGCTTGCGCAGTCCGGTCAGGGGGTACTTATAGATGTACAGTACAGATACGTAACACTGCCTTCTGTGCAGTATAGTTATATGTCACACACGGATGCGCAGTATGGCTGCACATCGCCAATGACTGCGCAGTATGATTAGGGGGTACTTATAAATGCGCATTGCAGTAACACAGCGCTTACATATGTTCTACGACACTTGCGGGTGCGCAGTACTCTTACAATGCATTTATGACTGCGCAGTCAGATTAGGGAGTACTTATAGATGCGCATTCATAGAATTCATGGATTTCGCTAAATTATCGGCTTTCGTAGAATTCGCGGAACTCACGGCATTCATAGAATTTGCGGAATAGATGAAAAGCATGGAATTCATGAAATTATTCGAATTCATGGAATTCATGAAATTCATGAGTTTCATGAATTCAGTGAATCCCTTCAATTGCATTATTTCCGTGAATTCCGTAGGTTCCATAAATTTTGTGAATTCCATGAATACCGTGAATTTCGTAATGCAGCGAATACCATGAAATCGATAAATGCGCATCTATAAGTACCCCCTAACCCTACTGCGCAGCCATACATTCCTTGCAACTGTACCGTGAACCCGTAAATGTTATAGAACAGGACTACGTAGATGGCAATGCTATGTAGTTTTACTGCGCATACACAAGTACTCCCCAACCTTAATGCGCAGTCATAAATGCATTTTAAGAGTACTACGCACCTCAAAGTGGCATAGAACCCTAATGTGCATATGTAAGCGCTATGTTACTGCAATGCGCATTCAAAAGTATCCACTGACCTGGCTGTGCATCCATTAGTGTCGTGCAACTGTACTGCGTATCATCAAGCGGCATACAACTCTGCTGTGTAGAAGTCAGTGTTATGTATCTGTACTGCGCATTTATTAGTACCCCCTAACCTTACTGCGTAACAGTAAATGTCACGTAACTGTACTGCGCTTCCGTAAGTTTCATAGAACTCTACTGCTCAGACATAAGTGCTATGTAACTCTACTGCTGAGATCATGTAATACGTCATCAAATTTAAACTTAATAAAATTGTTGCAATTCTTTTGAAATTGAAACATTTTAAACTTGAATTATTTTACGTGTTTCAAATATTTAGAACTTGAATTTAGTACTTGAAAAAAATCTGAACTATTTTAGGAATGGAGGACAAATTTAAATTGATGAGAAGTTTACATATTATACAGCATTTGGGGTGTTTACTCAAATCCTGAAAAAAAATTCCCCGACAATTCCAGGTTTTTGCTTCAAGTTACGATTTTGGTCAATATATCGAGCCATTGAAGTACATTGAGGACTCCCATTACATAACCTCAAATAGAGCGGTACAAATTACTCGTATAATAATAGTTATTGCACATTTTGTGATTTTCTTTAATCTTACTGAACAATCGTAATTTTTATCGAATTCTGAGAAACAATGGCTCACCTTGTTTATTAGAATGCTTTCTTTAATTCTGTCAATTGAATTTTATTAAAAATCATTTTTTCAGAAACTGTTGACTGTAAAAATTGGTTTATTTAACAAATACCACATAAATTATTTTCAATAAAATTCAATGAACAGAATTTTAGAATATATTCCACGAAAGAATAGTAAGGAGTGGTATCCCTGTAAGTGGGGAGTGGGGTGAAAAACGTCCACGAATTCCTTAATGCTTGCCACGACTAATAACTTCGTACCAGGATCGCGCACATGCACACTGGCGGTTGCCAAGTCAACGATGTCAACACGCGTTGGAAGTTTCGAACTTGTGTTTTAAACTCATGAAATATAAAAATGTTGCACATAATAACCCAGAATATTTTGTTCACTGAAATTAACTTAATCCCTTACTTACGCAATCCATAAATGATTATAATAATGTTATTATAGTACTTACACTTTCTAGATTCTTTTCGTTACGTTACTATTCCACTGGTCCGTGACTGGTTCTCGATACTAGCTACTAGATACTAGGTTTGTCGACTGGCACTTTGTACATCGTGCAAGGGTGGATATTAGGGTGGTCCGAATATATATTTTTTTAAATTTTCGTGCATTCGCCCGGAAATGTGTTTGAATCCATAAAAAAATATTTTTTTTTTTTGCAAACAAATAATATAATTAGAAGTTTTTGTAAACTTTATTAAGAAACGTCAATATTATGTGAATCGAGTTGAAACTCAACATTTCTCTTCACAATTAACCATAGAATACGAATAAAAACTTAGCTTTTAAAAATCACCCCCCAAAAGTCTGTTTTATAGTGTTTCAAAAAAACCCCATAAGTGAAAAATTGGGTTTTGCGAGTTTTTGACGCTAATTGAAGGGCCGACTCGAAGAATGGGACGTGCGCGTGAACGCTTGAAAGTGCCCCTGGACGTTACGCAATGAAATCAAAATAATCAATCAAATCAAAATAATCAAAATTCAAATTCAAATCAAATCAAAAAAATCCAAATAGAAAGTTCTGAAAGTGTCATGTAAGACATATAAATAAATATATATATATATATATATATATATATTAGTGTAAAGTGGTTCTAAGCAAATTTGTGGATATAATTTAGGCGAAAAATGTTGTTAAATAAAAAGTTATTGCAGCCTGTGTCGTTTTTCCAAAAAGTCAATTTTAAATTTTTGTTGCATTGTTATAGCGAGAGTTTATAACAACTTTGTAGATCTTTTTTGGTTGAACAACTTTTGTCTTTTCATTTTTTTTCGTCTCTTGTGTAATTTTAAAAAAATTTAATTTTTTTATTTTTATGCTTATTTTTTACGATTAAAAAATATACTCGCCCTTTCTGAAAATTATAAATAACAAATTTGTACATCCTCTTTGAGTGAATGAGTTTGCCTATTATTTTTGTTTTCTTTCCTTTTGTCGTCTGCCAAAACATTACATTTTTTTACTTCAAGTGTTATTTTTATCACAAATAAAACAAAAACTACACGTTTTATCAAAAAGTAATTAGTAACAAATCTGTAGTGAGATCGCAAAATGGAAATCTTTTTTCATTATTTTTTGTGCGATCAAAATTTGAATTTTCGATTTTTCGAAAAAATTCAAAAAGTTGTTAGTCTAATCTTGTTGGGCTCTGAAAAAGAAACGTTTTTCTATTTTTTACTTTTTTTTATATCATGCGTTGTTCGACTTAAAATATTAATTTTCGTTTGTTTTTTGGGATTTTGAAAATGCTGTAACTCTGATAATTTTCATTTGATTAGAAAATTTCACAGGAATAAATTGTTTGTCTCTCCGAGTACTACAAATAACTGTATATAGAATTTTCAATTTTTGAAAAAAAGTGGTCTCAAAAATGTTCAAAGTGTGCTCACTGTTTCAATTTTGATCCAAAATAGCTGGTTAACGAACTCAATATTTTTTTTCAGGCCTTTAAAAAGTGTGCCGAAGCACAATCTAATCTGATCGATTTTTCGCAAGTTATCGTGCCTGCACGATACTACAGACTACAGACAGACAGACGGACATACAGACAGGTTCGTAAAAGACGTTTTTTTTTTACTAAGGGGGCCTCAAAACGTCGACATTTGATTGAATCCGCGAAATTCATGTTTCACATAAAACCAATACCTTCTCATTGAGATGAGAATGTAAAAATGTGTTAATAATAGAATATTGAAATTTTCTCAAATCGTGTAAATCGATAGAAAAATCTATCACATAAAAAGCTTCTAAATTTAATTTCATGAATTGTTTTTGAATCTTGTTCATATTTTCATTTAGGTTTATTAAATTGAATGAAAAATTTTACTTCATTTGCAATGCATGTTTATAAAATTCACGTAAACCATAGTGAAATTAATCAGCCACCAATAATATTTTATGTACAAGCAATTGAAACAGCTTACAGAGCAAATGCATTTTTATTTTTATTGAAAATAAATGTTTTCAGCTGGAAATTTTACTATTCCATTTTTGGTTGAAAGTTATTATTATTATATCATTCAGCCGTTTCCCTTTCGGGGTAGGCGTGAATTGCTCGGTGGTAAAGTAGTGATGCGTGGATGGGTATATAGGTGAAGGGCTGATGGTCGGGTGCAGTATGTGACTTGAACTGGATAAGAATACGCCGACAACAGGGCCGAATATCTTTCAAAGTCAGGCCAACCAAGAAGAAAATATTTTCCTTATAACAATTTATTTTTAACTACATTTTTACGGGCTTTAGTTTGATCATTATGAGTTTTGCAGGTTTCCAACTTTTTAATTTAAAAACAAGTATTCGGTAGTTTTTGTGCGGATACTATGGTCTTCAGCGACTTATGAGTCTTTCAATATAAATTTAAAAAATGTAGTCCCTAAAATTAAACAAAAAATTAAAACCCTTCAAATCTTGGAAATTCTATTAAAATTTCTTAAATTTTATGAAATTCCTTTTGATGTCCCTCGAAATATTATAAAATCAGTTCAAATCTTTACAATTCATTGAAATCAAATGGAATCACTTGAAAACCCATGAAATCCCTTAAAATCTTTTAAAATATCCTCGAACCTTATAGGTCCTATAAAATACTTCCAAATCTTTAAAATTGCTAGGGAATTCTTTAAACCCACATACAATTTTTTAAATTCCTTAAAATCACTAAAATCCTTGAAAATAACTTTAAATTTTTTAAATCTTTTAAAGATTCCTTGGAATCTTTGGAAGTACCCTAAAATATTTGCAATCTTTAAAATACCTTCACATTTCTTCAAGTGCTTCAGAATTCCTGTGTATCTTTATAACTAACATAGAATCTTTCAAATCGTTTGAAATTTATTCAAATTCTTTAATTCTATTGAAAATATTTGAAAATCTTTTCAAATCTTTAAAATCCCTCAATTCTTGGAAATCCATAAAGTGTTATAAAATCCGTTTAAATCCTGTGAAATTATACATGAAATCTGAGATCCTGGGAATTTCATTAAAATACCTTATTGAGAGATTTTAAAATCCCTTAGAATTACTGAAATCCTCGAAAATCTTACATTATCTTTGAAAAATTTGTAAATCTTGCGAATCCTCTACAATATCTTGAAATCTTTTTCCATATCCTGAAATCTTATAAATCCTATGAAATCCTTTATAATCTTTCGAAATTTAAGGAAATTCTTTCAAACCGCCTATAACCCGAAATACTTGAAATAATTCTCGAATCTTTGAAATCTTACGAAATCCCTTAATTCCCTGTGAAATGTTTTGCAAATTACAGAAATACAGTCAATATTGGGCTTGATTTTCCTGAATTTAATTCTTCCGAGATTTGACGGCGCGCCGCGGGTATGGTTGGGATGAGCTGCGGGGGGATGTGCGGTGGTCACTCAGGCGTAACAAACCAGAGAGAGAAACAGGAGAGAGACAAACCAGTTCGGAGAACCTATATTGTATTCTACCGTCAGTCCCAATACCGGCATACAATCCAGGTTTCACTGAATTATAAAAGGTTTAGAATTTTCTTATATCTATTGAAAGCCGTTAAAAATCATTTAAAATTATTATTATTATATCATTAAGCCGTTTCCCTTTCGGGGTAGGCGTGAATTGCTCGGTGGTAAAGTAGTGAGAATTCATAGAATTCACAGAATTCATAGAATTCACAGAATTCATAGAATTCACAGAATTCATAGAATTCACAGAATTAATAGAATTCACGCAAATCGTGAAATTCATATGATTTACGGAATTCATGAAATTGACGGAATTCATGTAATTCACGGAACTCATGGAATTCACGGAACTCATGGCATTCACGGAATTTATGGAATTCACGGCATTCGGTGAATTCAGGAAATTCATGAGATTCACGCAGATCGTTGCATTCACGGAATCCATGGAATACACAGAATTCATAGCATTCACAAAATTCATAGGATTCACAGAATTCATAGAATTCACACAATTGATAGAATTCACATAATTCACAGAATTAATAGAATCCATAAAATTCATAGAATTCACGCAAATCATGGAATTCATAGGATTGATCGAATTAATGGAATTCATTCACAGAACTCATGGAATTCACAGAACTCACAGAATTCAAAATATTAATGGAATTAACGGAATTCATGGAATTCGCAGAATTCATGGAATTCACAGATTTAATGGAATTCACTAAATTCATGGAAATCACGAAAATGATGGAATGTACAGAATTCACAGATTTCATAGAATGGACGGAATTCATGGAAATAACGGAATTCATTACATTCCTGAAATTCACGGAATTCATGGAATACACCGAATTAATGGAATTCACGGAATTCACTAAATTCAATAATTCACGAAATTCACTAAATTCATGGAATTTATGTAAGGCACAGAATTTGCAGAATTCACAAAATCAATGGAACTGACAGAATTCATAGAATTCACATAATTCATGTAATTCCCGCAAATCATGGAATTCATACGATTGATCGAGTTAATGGAATTCATGTAATTTACGGAACTCATGGAATTCACAGAACTTATGGAATTAATGAAATTCACGGAATTCACAATATTCGCCGAATTCACGGAATTCACGATATTCGCCAAATTCACGGCATTCACGATATTCGTCGAATTTACGGATTTCACGATATTCGTCAAATTCACGGATGTCACAGAATTCACGCAATTCATAAAATTTATAGGATTCACGGAACTTATGGAATTCACGGAATTCCTCAAATTAATGTCATTCATGGAATTAATGGAATTCATGGTATTAATGAAATTCACGACATTCACAAAATTCATGGAATACACAGAATTCATAGAATTAATACAGTTCACACAATTCATACAATTGATAGAATTTACATAATTCATAGAATTCACGCAAATCATGGAATTCATAGGATTGACGACATTCATGGAATAGGCGGAATTCACGAAATTCATGGAATTCACTAAATTCGTGGAATACACTAAATTCGTGGAATACACGAAATTTATGGAAAAATTTATGGTCTGAGTGACTGTTTCGATATCGTGCAAGGCGTTAAACAAGGATGCGTTCTGTCCTCATGGCTATTTATTATATTTATGGATAAGTGTCTAAGAATGGCCCTCTTTGACGAAGAAGGTGTAGATCTCCTAATATAAAAATATTCGTTTTTAGGTTAGGTTGGCAAAACACAAGATCAAAACTTTCAACGCGTGTTGACATCGTTAACATGGCAACCGCCAGTGCGCATGTGCGCGATACAGAGACCAAGTTTTCAGCCGTGGCAACCATTAAGGAATTCTTGGACGTTGTTCGTCCCACTTCCCACTTACAGGGATACCACTCCTTACTATTCCTTCCTGGTTATAATTCTTACGTTCATCGTTGATGATCACAGACGCCACAAAAGGCCAAGACCGGCCCAGGGGTGGGACTCCGATGCCTTAAGTCGTATGAGGTTCATAGTGCAAAACTAATCGTAGCTGGCAGCACCGAGCCGATTATGTGATGATCGCACCTGTGCGCTCATCTCATCGACATATAGAAATGGACTGGCAACACCGTGGGTGAACGCAAATGACAATTAGAAGGAGGAAGGAGAGAGTGGTGGGGTATCTGTCTCTTTCTGGTCAAAAGTGATTGGTCCAGAACATCGACATATGGAAATTCCAGACTAATCACTTTCGACCACAAAGACACAGTTTGCCCACCACTCTCTCCCTTCTCTTTCTAATTGTCATTCGCGTTTCACCCACGGAGTAGCCAGTCCATTTCTATATGTCGACGACACGAGTCGAAATTCGGGGCTTCTTTCAGACCTACATACCCTGCATAAGACCTGTTTTGAAGCTACCAGGCCTGAATCAGACCTCCATTAGTCCTCCTTGGTCCTATTTTACCATTCTGGGCCTTCTTTCACCCTTATAAGGCCCTATATATCGAGACACAAGTCCTACTTTAGACCTCCATGAGCTGCATGACGAAATTGATCATTTTTAAAGTCATACCTTGGGCCTAGCATGCCCTCTATACTAAAATAAAGTGAGGAATCGTCACAAATTCTGTTCTGACGATTTCTGAACATTCCTGATGAGTCCTGACTTTGTTTTTAGTAGGGCTACTTCAAATAAGGTATAAATTTCAAAGAATATTTGTATTGAAATTGAATAATAATTGAAACAGAAATAATCCTATATGTATAATTTAATTGTATTGTTATACAATTATATAAATTCGATGCAGTATATATAGTTAAAAGTTTGTCATAAGGACAACCGCAGGATTTTGCCGGGAGTAGGTGCTAATCTTAAAAATTGACCCCGCTCCCAGCGAAATCGCGGTAAAATTTCAGCTGCAACCACGTCTCACAACCGTGAGATGGGTGGCCAGCCTGTCACGAATTCAAGACGATGATCCAGCAAAAGTCTCGTGTGCCCTGAGGACACGGAGCGACCCAAGGACGACCGCCTTCTGCATTTCCTCCGCAAGTGTCTCAGCATTTTCTTGACGCGCAGGGATGCTTTTCAGGCTATTAACCAGTGAAACCTTGGCACCTCCAAGAGCGCCGATGATCAGGACGATAGGTTTAACAAAATATTCCGGGTATAACCGTCGCAACTCCCTTATAAGGTCTTTATACCTCTCTTTCTTTTCATTCTCCTTGGCTATGCCAAAAAATTGTCAACATTTTCGTTAAAAGTGTGATGTTTTTTTAGCTATCATAGGTATTAATTTTTTTCTTTCTGAATCTGAAAATATTTTTCGTCCTCTTTTGAAAAATTTGAAAACGTTAAAAATTGACAAAATGGCGGCGGTTTTTCTTAAAAATTTCAAACCCAATTTTCTCAAAAAAGCCAGCGTTTTTTTCTCTTGATTTTTTTTTCAAGTTGGTACTAATATGGTGAATATATTTCAGTATAGTTTATCTTATGCCCACGTCTTGAAGAGAAGAAAGAATTTTTTTTTCTTCTGAAAAATGAAAATTCACGACTTTTCCAAAAAGAAGACAATATATGAAAAAAGTTGAAGGGGAATAGGGGAAGGAATATGAAGTCTGTAATGTGACATTGAAAACTGCACTTTGTATCTTTCGAGAGTTTGTTCTTTCTTTATTTCTTTAATAAAAAGTTCAAAACAATTAACATGAAGTTAACTTTGACAAATTTTAAAAATTGAAAAAAGTGGACTATGTCTCTAATGTTTTCAATGTTCAATTTATAAGTTTTTAATATAAATTTTTAAATAAAACTTTCGTAACTTAATACTGTTATTGCGATTTTAAACAATATTGATAGCGATTTCTAGAAATTAAAAAAAAATGTTTTTGAAATATATTGTTCAATTAGAGCTGTGAATTGAAAAAATAGTGTAATCTATTGTGTGGATTAATGCATACAATTTTTAATGTATATTTATATTGCTATTGACCGTTTTTCTTCAAATTGTTCTTAGCGAAATTAATCAAAATTGGGTTTTGATGGATATGATTGGAAGGTATAAAATATTAAGGGATTTTATTTAATAGTAAAATAATTAAGATTAGTTTTTGGATAATTTTAGTAATTTTTTTTATTATAAAAAAGAAATTTGAAAATTATTCAATTTTCACTAATGAAACGAGAATTTAGAATGAGTAATTTTTCTATAAACGTGTATGGTTTTACTTTCAGATATTATACCTAATTTTAATAACCTAAGTTCTATTATTCATACCTGTAGTTGTTCTAGGAATAATCCCTGATGACGGAAAAAGAATAAGGAAAAAGTGAGAGGTTGGTTTTGGTAGACTCTTTCCTTTTCTTTTGCGTTTGTTATGCAATTGTCTCTAATGATTAGGAAAGGAAGCATATTTTGCCGGATTTTAATTTTGTGTTCCGGTATATTTTGCCGGATTTTAATTCTCTTCCGGCAAGGCACCCCTGTGACTGGTTATAGAAATAATGTTGGGTTAACCCCTTACCCCTTACCAAAGTCTCGTGGGGGGTGGGAAGGCACTCATGCGACTGGTCACAAAAGTTACCGATCTGTTTGTTGTGTGAAAATGAATAATAGAAAAAAGGTGGTGGCTGAACTCGGACCAGGTGGCGGAAGAATAACACTGTGTATTTTTATAGTCAAGATTTTGCTTTATTCAACCCAACTAATGACACATTGTGAAGAAATCTTGTGCAGTATAATATCGGCATAAAAGAGTTTGTTTATATTACAATACTCCTGAAGAGCATTGAGTTTTCTAATTGCGTCTATTTTAGATTCTGCAAAAATAAGTGTATCATCCGCGTGAATTAGCACAATAATATCCGTGTGTCCTTACTTTCAGCTCTACACAGCAAAATCGGCCATCTTACGCTAGAAAATCAAGATCTCGTTTACATATAAAAACATAACTGATTCAAAGAGGTTTCACGCATCGTTTTATATGTGTGGAATATTTTAGGAGTGGGGGATAGCATTCTTTGTTGAGTGGGGAGGACAGTATGTGGCGAGTGTGGGAATAGCCGTTAGTTGACACATGTAGCGAAAGTATATAACACCGTATTTCTTAGAAATTACACAATAGACCAGGTGTTCCATTGAAATCATACAAAGAATCCATATGTCATGAAAATAGGACAAAAGAATTTGTTATGTATTTAAATCAGACAAAATAATTCGTACTTTTCAAGAAAATCACACAAAAGAACACGTGTGTACTATGAATCACATATATTCTTATTATCTCGGAATTTCACAACAGATTTTGAACACCTGCAAACTATAAATCATACAATGACAAGATATAAGACTTTGTTTTTTACTATCTTACGGCTATTGAAGCCAAAAAACCATTCTGGTAAATTTTTCAGAAATGGAAATAGTCGAATGTCATCATAGAAAGGTTCTGAAAAAAGTTTCCACCCAAAGATGAAATAACAGGATACGAATTTTTTCCTTGGAAATTGCAAATGATCTCTGAAAACGAGAGCATGATCTTTTGTGAAACAAGTGACAATACATTGATTTTAAGATCTTAGTAGGATCACTCGTAAAAAACAAGAAAAAACAAGGGATTTTTAGTCGAATTGTATTCGAAGTATTATTTTGTGAAAAGCGGAAGCACCTGTAGTGAACATTTAGTTACATAAAAAAATGTAGACTAAAGCAGTACAGTTTTTTATAGCCGTACCGGTTAAAGAGCTGTATCCAGTGGAGACCATAAATTAGACCTGGTAGCATTGGAAATTACATACTTTTCTATGGTGTGAAAACTCAGTAAAATCAAAACAATTGTACGAGGACCAGAAACCTTTACAAAAAATTTTCCACGAAAAGTATGACCACCTCGTAAAGGGTGTCGATACACGAAATTCAAAAGGTCGGTAGGTACCCCTTAAACAGGAACACCATTTTGAATCAGGTACTACTGACTCATTATCCCAAGAATTCATAGCTCTGTAATCAATGAATGAGACGCAGTGGAGGAGCTTCGAAAATTGAGGACGCGTTGCAATACAAACTATGCAGGTGGAGGGGTAAATATCCCTTGCCCCTGAATAGTTAACCTCTAATACTCTCTTCTCAGCTGTGGCTCAATCCCTTAGGTCGTCTCAGTTTTTGGTATTCCCGAAATTAAAGATTTCAAAGTGGTTCTTGTGGAAGAATTAATCCGCGCTTTAATCGAAATCAGTGGTCGTTTAACAGGTGAAGATTGCATGTGGTATATGCGGAATATGAGGCCTATTAGGAATTCCTTACTGAACCTGCTAAAATTAGACAAATCTATGAGTTTTACTCTGGAATTTACGTGGTAAAGACCGCATTATTTCTAATAGATTTTTTTCTATCAGGTTTAATGAGGTCTTTCATCAAGGCCTGTCATTTGCAGATTGAAAGAATGAAAATCCAATCGGTTGGCCACATTTTAATCTGTCACCTGTACGCGGTGCTTTAAGTCTGCCATCCCGCCTTCGTTAAAATGCTGACTGAATAGAGTTGAATGAGACTGACTAGCCTGAAATAATTCCTATGGCTATTCTACGATTCAATAATGTGCGCATGAATAGGTTGAAATTCAAATAGAAATGGCGATCTTAAAAGATCACATTCAATGGTAAAAATACGATACACACATATCAACTTTATATGAGGGTGAATATGCCAAGTGTAGGTTACCTCAGGTGATGTTGAACTGAGTGGAATATGGAGATTATAATTTTAAACAATTAACTGTTCTGAATGAGAAGTATGAAGTAATACATTTTAATTGGAAAATGCAAATTAAACAAAGATTAAAGAAATTCAAATTAAATAATATTGTAATATATCATATAATTGATGCAAAAATTTATTTCTAAATTCAATAATTATGAAGTTGTAATTCTTTTTATAATAATTTCAATAAATTATCCTGTGCAGGAATTATAAGATTTGCACCTAAAGCGTCAGTACCATTCACTTATTCAGTGCACATGCTAATGGCTGCAAGGAATAAACTTGTCAGAAACAAACTCCGCAATCCGCTCGTATCTCTTTGCATCCCAAACATCAAATGTTTAGGATTTGAATACCCGCATTTTTGTTCAAGATACTTCCTATAAAATAAAACATGAGTAATAGTTTTTGTGAATTTGCGATTGATATAAGGTGAATGTGAAGTTTCATAACCTAAAGATTGTAACTTATTTATCTTTCACTTTCAATGATAACGAGATTTTATAAATGTAAATTAAACAAATAAATTCCGTTTTTATTGTTTGAAATATATAAATAAATTATCAACATTCAGATGTGGTGGGATGCAAATACGTAAAAAACAACCCAGATAACAATCGTGATACGCACATCACCCGCATAGTGTGATTCTCATGCCGTGCATGCCAGGCAGCGTACAATTCGCCATCATGGTATGATGGTCACGTAGCTGTGAGCGCCGTCACATATGCCTTCACAAAATGTGAGCAAAATGCGACGCACGTGTGACGCACATGTGTAGGCATCATTAACAATAATATAATATTGACTTTTTAAATTTATAAAGGTCAAATTTCCAACCAAAAGGAAAATAAATCGCCGTAATATTATAAATTTAGATTTTAATGTTTAAATGTAAATATAGTTTATACATCTGAAGTGTTATTATTATGTAAAACATACATAATTATAAAGAAGATTTCTATATTAAGGCCATGTGACGAGTGGGTCACGTGACCAAGCTAGTTCTCAATTTTTCATTGTAAACTTACGTCCAAAAACTGAATGACGTACAAATATGGTAATGTAAGAGAAAATAATTCTGCACGTACCAAAATGTAATACCTTCATTTTCAAAATATTGATGAAAAAAAAATTAATCAAAAAGGCAAATCTCAAATAAGGGACCTCTAAATCGTATCTGACTTTGCTTATTTTTTACGAATTGTAAAAGCTTCAAAAATTTTCTGGAATCTTCATTAACATTGATTATAAATTTACCTTGGAAATTAGCCAAAACTGTTTTTAGGCAAATATCATCTATTTTGTGAAAGATTTACAATCTTTAAATAATTTAAAGTTCTAATGCATGACAATATCTGCTTACAGAATTAACGACAGCCCTACATCTTGGGCTTATTCAACGTGTATTGTGGCGCCGAATGAAAAAAAAATCAATGCGCACGACTTTCAAAATCTATATTTTGGCTCCGAAATTGTCGCGAACTAATAGGCTAGTTTACAGAAGAAAAAAATGTACTTTAGGTATTACAGAAATTTAGATATTTTACGAATGTTCGAACCTGTTTTTATATTCTTAGGTTATTGTAGATAAGAAATTCATTTTCGTAGATGTTCTACATTTGTGTAATGCAGATACGGGATTCAGAAGATGCATTGTTCTTAGTCATTTCTCTGTGAAATGTTCTTAAATTTCTAGAAAGCAATAAATTCATGTACATATCAATATTATTTAGCTACATATTTATTTGCCCGTTTCCACACCACCCATGAAGTAGAGTACTTGGCGCGTTTTTTTATAGTGGTATTCCCTGTAGGCCTAGCCTAGTCCACCTTTCTTAAAGTTTCATTTGTTGGGCATAAATTTTATTTTTAAAGTTAAAATTTTATATTATTATTCACTACCAAAAGTTTCCATTTTGAAAATTCAGCATATTTTCTTGATCGCTAGACATTTTTTTTTAATTATGTCAAAATTTGAATGTTCAAATCCATACACAGAACAGCAGATATTATCCAATCGAGCTGAAATTTGTTGGGCTTACTACGATTGGGCAAATACAGCTTTGCAACACTATTAGAATCCGCTGATGGAAAAAAAAATTTCCGGTCCACTCTACTGTATATTTAAATTCTCGATTTTTAACAAATATGTCCATGTATCTAAATCATGTTTCTCTATTTTTTCAAATAAATCAGATATTGCATCACTCAAGTGTACATTGCATAAAAAGAACAAGTTAATCCCATATCTGCATTTCTACAGTCGCTGCAATGCTAACAATCTGTTCTTCAAAATAGATAAATAAACACCTGACGCTTTAAGCTCGGTTCCTCTAGGTTTTCGCACTTCGTGTACTCGCTATTGCGTTCTTAGCCGGCAAATACTCTCTTAGTAAGCTTCATCGTTATGACCTGGTTTTGTTTTGATTATGCCAATTTTACATAAAAAGAAGAACTAATTTACTTAAGGTTCTATCGACTTAAGGAACACATTCTCATCAAGACACTCGCGCTCGATATTTGGTTTAAAAATCATGTAAACCTCGCGCTCCACGCCAGTTTAATTTTATGCCGCCATCAAGAATGTAAGGAGAGGAATTTTAAGTTAAATATGTTATCTATAAGGAAGCAATGAATCAAATTTAGCTAGCCAAAACAGGATGCCATACATAGCCCTCCGTATCAAATTTCATCTGTACACGTGCACCTTTTTGCGCATGAAATAAATAGTTTATCTGTGAGAAAGCAATAAATCGTCCTTAAAATAACTATATGACGCAGTAGAAATTGTCAGGACAAAGGAAAATATAACCTTGAAAGTATTTACGCGGAAAGTTCTTGAGATAAGAAATAACCTTGAACCTGTTGTTACATGCATTTGGCTCGCACAGCTGCGCAATATTACTCTGTGACGTCAGCTGTAGAATTTTCTCGATGTCGGTAAAGTAGGTCCAGTACCCCTCTTGTATCAATGTCTGTAGGGTAGAAATGCATGGTGACGTCATCAAGAATGTCGGTAAGGTAGGAATGCATGATGACGTTATCAGGATCCATAGAAATGTTCTAGAAGCTTAGCACGGCCATGAACCACTTTTATAGAAAAATTTAGCACGGACACGAAACACTACAACTAGAATCTTCTTGATGTCGGTAAGGTAGGAATCTATATTCAGAAACCCCTCTATACATCTACTAGCCTTTAGAGATTTCTAGATTAGAAAGAAAAATGTACACTTACAAGAATATAAATTTTGAAGCTAAAGTTACAAAATCAGGTATAAATGTAAATCCGGCGATCTATTTAAAAGATTATGTAACTAAGTAATTTTGTGCCCACTGGGTACCTAAGAGTTAACATCATAATAAATACAAATGATCTAACTGATGTTTAATAACTCGGCCCATCTATCAAAAACATATTTTACAACGTATACAGTGAAAAATCATTTTTTTTCAAAAATATATTTAAAAAATAAACTTTGATTTTATTTAATTGGTATATTAGAGTTATATATAGTAGTAGTAGTAGTTCTTTATTTGTTTGTGAATCATCTGATTCATACAAATGGGTTACAGGTCAATTCTGAAACTAACTGTTATTCTAATAAATAAAAACAAAAACTAAAATTAGAGGTTGATGGTAAAAATTAACCCAGAGGAGATAATTCGTACTTACAACGAAAGCAAATCAAAAAACCTTGAACTTTATAATTAATTATAGTGCTCATTCGTGAAACTTACTGACAAACATAATATTTTTTTAAGAGAATTTTTATCAGAGTTATCCAGGATATTCAGCCAGGCATTTCTTATCTCACACAGATCCCTACTTTCGCTTATATATGAAGATCTTACAGTATTAGAAAATTGAAATGCTTCTAACAGATGGTAGGTTATGTACTGTAAGTATTCTAATGACAGTAGATACAAGAACCATCAATATTCAAATTGCAGGTTTTATTCTTGATTATAAGTCTAGGTATGAACTTATTTATCAGCCTTAATTGCGCTATAATTCTGATAAAACCGAGTGGTGTTCTTGACAGAGTTAAATATTTCTGAGGTCCTTCTCGCAACCGACCTCGAACGATTAAACAGAATCATCCGCGTAGAAATGACGAAACACCGAATGCACCACAGTAATTCGGCGATTCAAAGAGTAGTTCTACCACGACATAGAGGGGGTAGGGGCATTGTAGATGTCAGGAAACTGTCTGAGCCACAAGTTATACAGTTGCGAGACTATTTTAACAGCAAGCGAGATGTTACGTTTGACAACACTACCTGTAAATCTGATCTTGAATACACGCCCTTGAATTTGTCCTCAGAGGAGGCCTTGAATATTAGGACAGAAATCATGAGGAATTATAAATGCGATGGAGAAAGAAAGCCATCCACGGCGAGCACCCCAAAACGTTAGATCAACATAAAGTTGATAGTGAGGCATCCAATATTTTTCTGAGAAAGGGCGTCCTGTATTCAGAAACGGAAGGATTTGTTATTGTGATTCAGGAACGAGTTGTCAGCACTAGAAATTATCACAAACACGTGCTACATCAAGACTTGGTTGACTGGTGCCGATTATGTGGAGATAACAAAGAATACATCGAGCACATTACTGATGGTTGTCGCGTAATGGCTCAAAAAGAATATACACACAGATATAATGATGTGACGAGCATTATACATGAACAACTTGCCCTAAACCTAGGCTTCTTAATAGAATGGATGCCTTTCCATAGATACATTCCAATGCCCGTTTTACAAAACGAAGATTACATCTTATATTGGGATTTTACTATTCAGACGGATCATTACATTTGAGCCAATCGACCCGACAACGTGATGCGAGAAAAAAAGGTGGAAGAGTCAACAACATCGACATTGCTTGTCCACTTAACCGAAATTTGCAGGCCACCTAAAAAACCAAAATCCATAAGTATATCGAGCTAAGGCATGAAGTGTGATTTCGGCTACAGGCAATGTGCACGCAAGATGCACTGAACATCTTGAACAGTTGGGAGTGAGTAGGGTACTATCAGCAGCTCAAAAGGCTGTTTTATTGAACAACTGTCGCATTGTAAGAAACTTCCTGGAACATCAGGAAACAAGCGACTAAAAACCTATGGAGTGATACATGGTAGCTCCAAGAAAGCATCCAGAGGCGACCGTTGTTACCTCCAACACTTACAGCCACTGTGTAAGCATAAATGCGGTTAAAGACAAACTGCAAACTACATCATGCTCCTAATTTTGTACCTAAAACATCATCGCACATGATTTCATACATCGTATTAAATTGAATAATTAAATCCTCATCTCATGAGTCACTTGACTTAGTCCGTGGCTATGATAGATAACTGGGTTCTTTCTAACCCGAGAACAAGTTAGAAAGAATAAGATCAAGGCAACCAATGTGTTGGCCGTTCCTATACTGCTCTACAAGTTTGCTGAAATGAAATGGAACGTCGATGGTTTGATACAACTTGACCGAAGCACACGCAAGATGATAACAATCCATCGAAGTCATCATCCTAGATCTTCAGTACCTCGAATATACCTACCTCGAGATAAAGGGGGTAGAGGCTTGCTAAGCATCAGAACATGTTACATCGATCGCAGACATACGTATCCCTACACTCAGGAATATCTGCACATGCTTCATGTGCCCATTCATGGCAACTACCACACTGTATCCAGTCTTCGTCATCGTCTTCTGAACATACTACACAAGTAGTTTTCAGTGGCTCTTTCTTCTTTGTTTTATTTGCACCTCTTCCTTTAACGTTTAAACCTTTGGTCAACTTTCCTTTAAATGTGTTGCTAATTTCTTTCTTTCTTTCTTTCAGCTTTTTGTCATTTTCTTTTTCTTCAACAGCGGTTTTATATGGTGATAATGTTAGAATTTCACTTCTTTCACTTTTTATTTTTCGGGCTACGGACCGCTTTGCAGCTGCATCTGGAATCGGTGACAGTTTGTGAATAAACTGGACAACATCAAACCTCGTCGACGGTTGGAAACTTGATGTTATTGGTTCGTTGGAGTGTTCTGCAACAGGTTCTTCTGCTGTTTCTTCGGGGGTAGCATGATCAAGTGACTCAGTAGCAACAGTAGTCTGCGCTAAATCACTGTTAGGTACTGGAACTTCCTCAGTTTCCTGTCGCGTCTCTGGTTCTTCTAATGGTATGTTAGTCATGTCCGCAGCCACATAATCTAAGTCAGAAAATATGTTCCGATCAAATGGATGAATTCCTGTGCATTTGAATCCTGATGCAGCAATATCCAGTCTGGCCACTTTAGTGAATGCTTCATTGACTAACGCTGTGATATCGTAGTCGGTTATCCGAGACCCAGGGTTATCTCTCATCCACATGTCGCCTCTTTGATTGTAAGCATCCTTTAATGGCTTCATAAATGTTCTATCCAGTGGTTGTAACTTGTGGGTGGTGTGCGGCGGTGAACTTATCAGATGGTTATTATTTTCTCGGCAAAAATCAATGACCGCCAGTGTTTTGTGACTGCGATGTCCATCCGATAATAGAAGCACTGGGTTCTCCTGTGTCGGACGCGAATGTTTTGCGAATAATTGCAACCATTGTCGGAAGAAGTCGCTGTTCATCCAGCCTTTTGGTTGAGCTACGCCTTCAGCAGGAGCACCAATCATGAGTCGGTCATTCATTCTCTGTCTTGGGAATACAAAAAATGGGGGTATGAAATCCCTATTAGCACTCATACAAAACAAGACTATTATATTTTTTCCTCTCTCGGCAGAAGTGAGCTTCCCCACTTGACGAACAGCCTTTGGAGCAAGAACTTTCTGATGCCTATGGACACAGCTAACACCAGTTTCATCGCAATTATAAATTTTAGAGGGCAAAAATTTATACTTTTCCATCAGCTTCCAGATGTTGTCATAGAAAAGATCGACTTGTGGTTTATTGAAACCCACAGCTTGCATCATGCTGGTAGTCTCTGGTGTTCTCAATGAAAGGTCAGGGTGTCTCTGCATAAAATCATAGTAGAAATGTTTACCTGCAGCACCTTTCTCCTTATTAAAGCGATGTGGTATCTTCATAGTTTCAGCCAAGTCAAAAGCCAACTTCAGGAACTCCTTCTGTACCCAAAATATTCGGTACGAGTAATTGTCCTTGTGATAGGTGCTCTCGGAGGTGCGAAACTATCACTGGTTCGTGACCTTAAAGCCATTCCCGCGTACGACCACAACGGAACTCAGTAAACCACTGCCTAACTATTCAAATTGATGGTGCAGAGCTTCCATAGTATTTATAACGCCTTTCCTTGGTTTCAGTGAGAGTTTTTTACGCAAAAAATAATACTTAATCAGCACACGAAATTCAGTTTCTTCCATTTTCGTTAACATTCACGAGGTTCTGTCCTTTCAATGGCTATCAAACACCAAATAAATGACCCAGATTGCTCAAAATTTAACAGTTGTCTATTCATAGATGGCGTTGACGGGATCAGTGGTGTATTTAAAGTTGCTGAGAAAAAAAATTCAAAAAGTCACTGACTCATCAAAGAACCCTCTTAGCTTCCAGGAGCTGTGTAGTGCTCTTACAACACCTGAGGAGGAATGCCCATCTATCACTACCGAGGAGGTGAAGAACATATGAAGAGGCATGACGAACTATTCCGCTCCGAGACCAGATGGTATCAAGACCTTCTGGTGGAAGAAGTTTCCTTCAAGTTACCAACATCTGGCCCGCATTTTCACAGACAGAGCGCACAGTGCTCCTGTCGAAAATGGGCAACTTAGCTGACCTCAAAGATTACAGGCCAATAACTTGTCTGACAACACTGTATAAGATCTCCACAGCTATCCTAAATGATATGATTGATCGGACAATTGGACCTGTGTGGCAAGAGATGTAGGAACAACGGGGCTCAAAGAAAGGCGTAGCAGGAAGTCGGGAGAACCTGCTCATCGAAAGATGTGTCTATAAAGACGCAGTATTCTATCAGTGTTACCTATCGATGGCTTGGATTGATTACCGGAAAGCTTCTGATTCAACCTCCCATAGACTTATCATCTGTTTGTTGGAAAGCTTAAAGGTTCATCCACACATCGTGAGGTGTATAGAGAGATTAATGCCACTTTGGAAAACCATATTTACTATCTCATCTGGAAAACATTGTGTGATCACTAACAGTCTCACCTTTCAGAGAGGTGAGTTTCAGGTCGACACCATGAGCCCTCTCCTCTGTTGCCTCACATTATTGCCACTATCTCTCGCAGTTCACCATTCCGAAGGGTATCTCTGCAGCATTGGAGTGGACGAGCTCAGATCTTTCGATATAGTGTCCCGAAAGGTTATGCACATGAACAAAAGCATGCACCTAAAATCTTCTGTTTCGCGACTTTACATCTCACGCCGTCAAGGTGGTCGCGGAATAATGAATCTTGAATGTCTTCACAACAGGATTATTCTGGGTACAGCACACATAGTCGCAAATGGACAAGATCCTCTTCTTAAAATGGTCAGGAAACACAAAGAAGTAGGCAAACGGTCGCTTCTGTACGAAGGGGCGGAGGAGGGTGCTGAAACACTCGGCCTTGACTTCAATATCAGGGATGAGCAAAATGTATCAAATCTTATCCATCTCGAGTACTCACTCTCGCTTTGTACCTTTTCAGATTCCCCGCTGCGTCAAGTTTCGTTACGTAAATCCATCTGCATTCTATTGCTCGTCTGCCTTCAGGTAAATCACATAAAGACCAGGTGTGATTTTCTGTGAGAGCTTGCACCTCTTCGTCCATGCCATTTACCCAATTTTTAGCGTTATCACTCGATACAGCCTCTTGATAAGTCATATGCACGGTATCAACTAAATATGCAATAGCGATGCCATATCTGTCAGGTGATCTTAATCGATTTCTATCACGTAACTCTCTACCTTCGTAAGCATTTTCGTTGATTATTACTTGCATAATATTTTCATCGGTGGCTGCTGGTTCAACATCTTGAACTGCTGGATCATTTTGTTGATTTTCTCGCTGAACGTCTTCTTTTTCTCGTTGGTCCTCGATCTGTTCTTCCACCTGCGGTTCCTGCTGCTCAATCGGCTCCATTCTCTCTTCGGGATCGAATACGATTTGGAGCTTCTGAGGTTTTGCATCGTATCCATCGCTTGGGATGGCACTCTCGTTGAAAGTTACATCACTGCTGATTACAACCTTTTTTGAAGCATTATCCCAGAGTGTACAGTTTGTCCACTCACCATCGTAACCCACAAAAGTGACCAGCTTGCTCTTCGGATCAAACTTGTGCCGCTTTTCTTTTGGCACATTCAGGTAGGCTTGCGCGCCGAAGATCTTAAAGTACTTTATAGTAGGCTTTCGTTTAAACCACTTCTCAAATGGAGCAGTCGATTCTCCTTGCTTTAATATCGTCCGATTCAAAATATAACACGCGGTGTTAACTGCTTCAGGCCATAATTTTTTATCGACTTTCTTGGCATGGAGCATTGAACGCGCACTTTCTACGAGCGTACGAATCTCGCGTTCGGCACCTCCATACTGTTCATGAATATATGGCGACGACAATTCATGAATGATTCCTTTTTCTTTCAAGAAGTTTTGGAGCTCCCTGCAGGTATACTCCGTCCCGTTGTCCGAGAGCAGGACTTTTATTTGTGTGTCAACCTGATTACGCACAAATGCTTCAAACTCCTTGAATCTGTTGACGACTTCTGATTCATTGGCCATAAAATAGACCTTCCTGAATCCTGTACTCTCATCTTTGAAGAGTAAGAAATACCTTGTGCCACTTGGCGAGATTATATTTACAGGCCCGCAAACATCTGTGTGTATTCTTTCGCCTGGGCTGTAATTTCTCTCTAATCCGATGCTGGGGTGAGGCTTGCGGGACTGCTTACCAAAAACGCATCCCTCACAGAAGAAATTTTCGTCCACAACTCCGTCTATTTCGAGATGTAGACATGTGTGCTTAACAGCACGCACATTTACGTGACCCATCCGCTCATGCCAAAGCTTAATTTTTTCATGTCCGTTTACTTTAGCAGCATTACACTCACTAGGAACTTTCACTTTAAATAACATCTGAAAAAGCGTTCCATGTGGAACTCCTCGCAGGGCAAGCTTGCCATCGTTTTCACGAATTTCACATCTGTCCTAGTGTCTACTTGGACATCCGCACTGAGCCGATTAGAACACAGCCGTCTGACAATCAGTTCGGAATTGCGAACTGAAAATAAAGCAGTGTCCACTTTGAATTCCGAACTGAGCCGAATAGATCGCGACCGCCTGCCAACTAGTTCGGCATTCCAAACTGAAACTATTCCAGTGCCTACATGGACTTGCGAACTGAGCCGAATGGATCACAGTTGCCTAACAATCCGTTCGGTATTGCGAATTAATACTATTGCAGTGTCTACTTGGAATTTCGAACTGAGTAGAGTAGATCGCGACAGCCTGCCAACTATTTCAGCATTCCAAACTGAAACTATTCCAGTGTCTACTTGGATATCCGAACTGAGCCGAATAGATCGTGACACCCTGCCAACCAGTTCGGCATTCCAAACTGAAACCATTCCAGTGTCTACATGGAATTCTAAACCAAGCCGAATTGATCCAAATCACCTATCAGCCAGTTTGATATTCCAAATGGATACCAATGCCGTATCTACTAGGAATTCCGAACCGAGTTAAATAGATGGCGAACGCCTGACAACCGGTTCGGGATTCCAAACTGAAACTATTCCAGTGTCTACTTGGAATTCCGAACTGAGTCGTACAGATCAGTGTCTACTTGCAATTTCGAACTGAGTAGAGTAGATCGCGACAACCTGCCAACCAGTTCAGCATTCCAAACTGAAACTATTCCAGTGCCTACATGGACTTCCGAACTGAGCCGAATAGATCACAGCCGTCGAACAATCAGTTCGGTATTGTCAATTGATACCATTGCAGTGTTTACTTGGAATTCCGAACTTGGCCGAATAGGTAGCATCCGCCTGCCAACCATTTCAGCATTTCATACTGAAAATATTCCTGTGTCTACTTGGACTTCCGAACAGCCGTCTAAAAATCAGTTCGGTAATGCGAACTGAAACTAGTGCAGGCTCTGCTTGGAATTCCGAACCGAGTCAAATAGATCGCGAACGCCTAGCAACCAGTCCGGGATTCCGAACCGAGCAGAGTAGATCGCGACCGCCTGCCAACCGGTTCGGTATATCTAATTGAAACCATTTAAGTGTCTACTTGGACTTCCGAACTGATCCGATTAGATCACAGCCGGCTAACAATCAGTTCGGTACTCCGAACTGAAACCAATACACTGTCTACTTGGAATTCCGAACTGAACCGAAAAGATCGTGACCGCCTGCCAACCAATTCGGGATTCCAAACTGAAACTATTCCAGCGCCTACTTGGACTTCCGAACTGAGTCGAATAAATCGCGACCGCCTGCTAACCAGTTCGGCATTCCAAACTGAAACTATTCCAGTGTCTACATGGATTTCCGAACCAAGCCGATTAGATCACAGCCGTCTGTCAATCATTTCGGTAATATGAATTGATACCATTGCAGTGTCTACTTGGAATTCCGAACTGAGTAGAATAGATCGCGACCACCTGCCAACTAGTTCGGCATTTCAAACTGAAACTATTCCAGTGTCTACTTGGACATCCGCATGAATTTTCAAGGCAAAAAGACGAATTTCTACAATATAGTTGAATCCTCAACAAAAACAAGATTAATTTTTAAACAGTTGAATATTTTTAACTAAAAAGGTGAGCTTTCTACAAAAAGTTGAAATTTCTACCAGAAGACGAATTTTCATCAAAATAGTTGAATTTTTTAACTGAAAAAGATCAATATTTACCCAAAAATGGAGAAGTAAAATTTAGTTTGAAAAAAAATGAATTTTCAATTTAAAAAAATACTTTTCTACAAAACAGTTTAATTTTCTACAAAATAGTTGAATTTTCAAGGCAAAAAGACGAATTTCTACAATATAGTTGAATCCTCAACAAAAACAAGATTAATTTTTAAACAGATGAATATTTTTAACCAAAAAGATGAGCTTTCTACAAAAAAGTTGAATTTTTAAACAAAAAGGTTAAATTTTTACCAGAAAAGACGAATTTTCAACAAAATACATCAATTTTCAACTAAATAGTTGCATTTTTAAACCGAAAAAGTTCAATATTTAACAAAAAATAGAGAATTAAAATTTTCATTTAAAGAAATGGATTTTCAATTTCAAAAAAATACTTTTCTATAAAATAGTTGAATTTTGAGCCAAAAAGACGAATTTTCTACAAAATAGTTGAATCCTCAACAAAAAAAAGATTAATTTTCAAACAGTTGCATATTTTTAACCAAAAATATGAGCTTTCTACACAATGTTGAATTTTCAACCAAAAAGATTAAATTTCTAGCAGAAAAGACTAATTTTCAACAAAATACATAAATTTTCAATTAAATAGTTGAATTTTTAAACTGAAAAAGATAAAAATTTAACCAAAAATTTAGAAGTAAAATTGTCATTCGGAAAAATAAATTTTCAATTAAAAAAAAAATAATTTTCTACAATACAGTTTAATTTTCTGCCAAATAGTTGAATTTTCAAGCCAAAAAGAAGAATTTTTTACAAAATAGTTAAATCATCAACCAAAACAAGATTAATCTTCAAACAGTTGCATATTTTTAACCAAAAAGATGAGCATTCTACAAAAAAGTTGAATTTTTAAACAAAAATGTTAAATTTCTACGAGAAAAGACGAATTTTCAACAAAATACATGAATTTTCAACTAAATAGTTGAATTTTTAAACCGAAAAAGTTCAATATTTAACAAAAAATAGAGAAGTAAAATTTTTCATGTAAAAAAATGGATTTTCAATTTAAAAAAATACTTTTCTATAAAATAGTTTAATTTTCTACAAAATAGTTGAATTTTTAGCCAAAAAGACGAATTTTCTACAAAAAAAAAAAAATATATAATAATAATAATATAATAATAAAAGACGAATTTTCAACAAAATACATAAATTTTCAATTATATAGTTGAATTTTTAAACTGAAAAAGATAAAAATTTAACCAAAAATTTAGAAGTAAAATTGTCATTCAGAAAAATAAATGTTCAATTGAAAAAAAAAAAATTTTCTACAATACAGTTTAATTTTCTGCCAAATAGTTGAATTTTCAAGATCACACATGACCTCCTTTCCAGCCTATCGTGGGGGCGGGAAAGCACCCGTGTCGCAGGTCACAGAAATAACTTAAATCACACACGACCTCTTTTCCAGTCTATCTTTGGGGCAATATGGGACCCCTGTGACAGTTCAGGGAAACAACTTAGGTCACACACGACCCACTATCGCAGGTGTAGTGGGTTCGGGAAGGCACTCCTGTGGTAGGGCACAGAAATAACTTAGGTCACACCCGACCCCCTTTGCCAGGTGTTGTGGTGGCGGGAAGGCACCCCTGTGACAGGCCACAGAAATAACTTAGGTCACACCTGACCCCCTTTCCTAGGCGTTGTGGGGGTGGGAAGGCACCCCTGTCACAGGTCACAGAAATAACTTAAGTCACACACGACCTCCTGTCCAGCCTCTTGTGAGGGCGGGAAGGCACCCATGTGACAGGCCACAGAAATAATTTAGATCACACACGAACTCCTTTCAGCATATCGTGTGGGCGGGAAGGCACCCCTGTGACAGGTCACATAAATAACTCAGGTAAAACCCGACCCCCTTTCCCAAGTGTTGTGGGAGCAGGAAGGCACCCGTGTCACAGGTCACTGAAACAACTTAAATCACACACGACCTCCTTCCCAGCCTAGCGTGGGGGCGGGAAGGCTCCCCTGTGACAGGGTACATAAATAACTGAGGTCAAACCCGACCCCCTTTCCCAGGTGTTGTGGGGGCGGTAAGACACCCCTGTCACAGTTCACAGAAGTAACTGAAGTCACACACGACCTCCTTTCCAGCCTCTTGTGAGGGCGCGAAGGCACTCATGTGACAGGTCACAGAAATAACTAAGATCACAGATGACCTCCTTTCCAGCCTATCGTAGGGGCGGTAAGGCACCCCTGTTACAGGTCACATGAATAACTTAGACCACACATGACCTCCTTTCAAGCCTATCGTAGTGGTGGTAAGACACCCCTGTTACAGGTCACATAAATAACTGAGGTCACACCCGACCTCCTTTCCCAGGTGTTTTGGGAACGGTAAGGAACCCGTGTCACAGGTCACAGAAATAACTTAAATCACACACGACCTCCTTTCAAGCCTATCGTAGTGGCGGTAAGACACCCCTGTTACAGGTCACATAAATAACTGAGGTCACACCCGACCTCCTTTCCCAGGTGTTTTGAGAACGGTAAGGCACCCGTGTCACAGGTCACAGAAATAACTTAAATCACACACGACCTCCTTTCCAGCCTATTGTGAGGGCGGAAAGGCACCCCTGTGATAGGGCACAGAAATAACTTAGGTCACACCCGACCCCCTTTGCCATGTGTTGTGGTGGCGGGAAGGCACCACTGTCACGGGTCACAGAAATAACTTAAGTCATACACGACCTCCTTTCCAGCCTCTTGTGAGGGCGAGAAGGCACCCCTGTGGCAGACCACAGAAATAACTTAGATCACACATGACCTCCTTTCCAGCCTATCGTGGGGGCGGGAAAGCACCCGTGTCGCAGGTCACAGAAATAACTTAACAACCAAATGATTCAATTTTCAATAAAATAATTGAATATCAAAAAAATAATTGAATTTTTAACAAAATATTGAAGTTTTCAACGAAATAAATCAATTTTCAACAAATTAGTTGAATTTTCGACAAAATAATTAAATTTTTAACAAAATAGTCGAAGTTTCAATAAAATAATTCAATTTTCAAAATTTTAGTTGAATTTTCAACAAAATAATTAACTTTTAAACAAAGGAATTAAATTTTCAACAAAAAAATTCATTTTTCATCAAAAGATTAGCATTTTCAACCAAAAAAATCAAATTGTCAACAAAATAGTTGAATTTTCAACATAATAATATAATTTTCATCAAGGGGTAAATTTTCTATAAAATAATTTAATTTTCAACCAAATAGTTTAATTTTCCACAAAATAGTTAAATTTTACACATAATAGTTCAATTTTTAACAAATTAATAAAATCTTCATAAAAATAATTGAATTCTCAACAAAGTAGTTTAATTTTTAACAAAATAGTTGAATTTTCGACAAAAGAATCAAATTTTCAACAAAAGAGTTAAATTTCTACAAAATAATTCAATTTTGAATAAAATAATAAAATTTTTAACCACAGGGTTGAATTTTTAACAAAATAATTAAACTTTGAACAAAACACTTGAATTTGCAACAAAATAGTACAATTTTCCACAAATTAATTAAATTTTTAACAAAAAAAAATAATTTTTTAACAAAATAATTCAGTTTAAAACAAAATAATTTAATATACAAGAAAATAGTTTAACTTTTCACGGAAATAATAATTCAGTTCAACAAAATACTTAAATTTTCAACGAAATAATTTAATTTTCAATTAAGTAATTAAATTTTCCACAAAATAATTCAATTTTGATCAAAATAGTTAGATTCTCGACCAAATAGTTCAATTTGCAATGAAATAATTGGATATCCAACAAAATAATCTAATTTTTTTGAAAATATTGGAATTTTCAACAAAAGAAATCAATTTTTAACAAATTAGTTGAATTTTCGACAAAATAATCAAATTTTTAACAAAATAGGCGAAGTTTCAACAAAATAATTCAATTTTTTAAATTTTAGCTCAATTTTCAATAAAATAATTGACTTTTAAACGAACGAATTAAATCTTCAACAAAAAATTCATTTTTCATCAAAACATTAGCATTTTCAACCAAAAAAATCAAATTGTCAACAAAATAGTTGAATTTTCAACATAATAATAAAATTTTCATCAAGGGGTAAATTTTCTATACAATAATTCAATTTTCAACAAAATAATTCAATTTTCAACAAAATAATTTAGTTTTTAACCAAATGATTTAATTTTCAACCAAATAGTTGAATTTTCAATAAAATAATTAAATTTTCAACAAAATAATTTAATTTTCAACCAAATGATTTAATGTAAACAAAATAGTGGAATTTTCAACAAAATAATGAAATCTTCATAAACATAATTGAATTCTCAACAAAATAGTTTAATTTTCAACAAAATAATTAACTTTTAAGCTTCTACCATAAAAGATAACGGTTCTACCAGAAGAGATGAATTTTTAATCCAAACGGACGAATTTTCAATAAAATAGTCGAATTTTCAAACAAAAAAGATTCAACTTCAATGAAAAACAGTTGAATTGCTAGCCAAAAAAGAGAATTTTTCAACCAAAAAGGTTAAAGGTTTAACAAAATTGTTAAACATTCAACTAAACAGTTGAATTTTAAACCAAACAGTTAAATTTTTAACCAAACAGTTGAATTTTCAATCAAAGATTAAATTTTCAACAAAATAATTGATTTTTTAACCAAGCAGTTGAATTTTCAACCTACAAAGATGAATTCTCAACCAAAAAGAAGAATTTTCAACGAAATACATGAATCTTCAAACAAATAGGTGCATTCTTGACTAAAAAAATTATAATTTTGAACCAAATATAAAAGTAAAATTTTCAGTAAAAAAAGTAAATTTCAACATAATAGTCAAGTTTGTAATCAAAGAGGTGAATTTTCAACTAAAATTATGAATCTCTAACAACAAATATAAAGTTTTTACAAAGCAGATCCACTTTTAACCAAAAAAAGACCAATTTTCAACCAAAACTCAAAATGTTCTACAAAACAGTTGAATTTTCAACCCGAAATAATAATTTTTTACCAAAAAGACGAATTTTCGACATAATAGTTTAATTTGCAACCAAAGAAATGAATTTTCAATTAAAATGATGAATCTTAAACAAAAAAAAAATCTTTTTTAGTAAGGCAGTTCAACTTCAACCCAGAAATTGAATTTTCCAATTTCCATATTAAAAGAAGAATTTTCAACAAATAAAGATTTTCAAGTCAAGAAAGAAAAAAAGGTTTATCCGAATTATTCACCTTTGAAGCAAAAAGACGAATTTTCTGTAAAACAGTTGAATTTTCAAACAAAAATATGAACTATCAACGAAAATTTTAATTTTTAACCAAACAGTTGTATTTTTACCAAAAAAGAGGAAATTTCCACGACGAAGATTAGTTTTCTACAAAAAAAACGAATTTTTAATTTTAAAAAAAATCTGTTTTCAACCAATGATGGAAATGTTATATTTTCAGTTAAAAAAAAAATTTTAACAAAAAAAAACGAATTTTTAATTTAAGAAATAAATTTTTAACAAATTGGTTCAACTTTTATCAAAGTAGTTGAATTTTCAATAGTTAAAAACAATCAATTTTCAACAAAAAATGGAATAGCAACTAAAAAATGGAAATTTAACCAAAAAATATTCAATTTCTATCAAATGAGAAGAACTTTAAACCAAAAGAAGAATTGAACAAAAAATTGAGCTAAAAGAGATTCTATTTGATGTTTAAACACTAAAATATGAATTTTCAACAAAAGAAGTTAATTACCGACCAAAATAGTTGAATTTTAAACGCTAAAAGAGGAATTTTTTACCGAAAATAATGACTTTTTAACCAAAAATGTTGAATTTGCAACCAAATAATAAGATGTTTAACTAAAAATATAATCCTCATAAGGAATGTACTGCTGATAGTTGAGTTGTCGACCAAAAACTGAATTTTTAACAAGAAAGTTAATTTTCAACCAAATAGTTGAATTTTCTACCCAACTGTTAAATTGTCAAACGAAAAAGACGAATTTTCTACAAAACAATTTATCTTCCAAACTCAAAAGACGAATTTTCAACAAATTAGTTGAATTTTCAATAAGAAAGTTAATTTTCAACCAAATAGTTGAATTGTCTTCCAAAAACTCTGAATTTGTAACAAGAAAGTTCATTTTCAACCAAATAGTTAAATTTTCGACCCAAAAAAATAAATTTTCAACAAAAAAGTTAATTTTCAACAAAATAGTTGAATTTTCTACCCAACTGTTAAATTTCCAAACCAAAAAGACGAATTTTCTACAAAACAATTGAACTTCCGACCTGAAAAAAAGAATTTTCAACAAATTAGTTGAATTTTTAACAAGAAAGTTAATTTTCAACCAAATAGGTGAATTTTCGACCCAAAAAAAAAATTTTCCAACAAAAAAGTTAACTTTTAACCAAATAGTTGAATTTTCTACCCAACTGTTAAATTTCCAAACCAAAACGACAGATTTTCTATAAAACAATTAAACTTCCAACCTGAAAAAAAGAATTTTCAACAAATTAGTTGAATTTTCAACAAAAATGTTAATTTTCAACCAAATAGTTAAATTTTCTACCCAACTGTTAAACTGTCAAACGAAAAAGACGAATTTTCTACAAATCAACTGATCTTCCAAACTGAAAAGACGAATTTCCAACAAATTAGTTGAATTTTTAATGAGAAAGTTAATTTTCAACCAAATAGTTGAATTTTCGATCAAAAAATATGTATTTTCAACAAGAAACTTAATTTTTGATCAAATAGTTGATTTTTAGACCAAAAATATGAATTTTCAACAAAGAAATTAATTTTCAACCAAATAGTTGAATTTTCTACTAAAAAATATGAATTTTCAACAAAAAAGTTAATGTTAAACCAAATAGTTTGATTTTTCACCGAATCGTTAAGTTGCCAAACCAAAAAGACGATTTTTTTACAAAACAATTGAACTTCCAACCTAAAAAAAAGAATTTTCAACAAATTAGTTGAATTTTCAACAAAAAAGTTAATTTCCAACCTAGTAGTTGAATTTTCGACAAAAAAAATGAATTTTTAACGAAAAAGTTAATTTTAACCAAATAGTTGAATTTTCGACCAAAAAATATGAATTTTCAACAAAAAAGTTAATTTTCAACCAAATAGTTGAATTGTCAACCAAAAAATATGAATTTTCAACAAAAAAGTTAATTTTAAACCAAATAGTTTGATTTTTCACCAAATCGTTAAATTGCGAAACCAAAAAGACAAATTTTCTGCAAAACAATTGAATTTCCAACCTGAAAAAAAAAGAATTTTCAACAAATTAGTTGAATTTTTAACAAGAAAGTTAATTTTAAACCAAATAGTTGAATTTTCGACCCAAAAAAATAAATTTTCAAACAAAAAAATAATTTTCAACCAAATAATTGAATTGTCGACCAAATTTTCACCCAAATATGATATAGTTAAATGTTGATTTAAAAAAATTAATTTCCAATCAAAAACGAAACGAATTTTCAACAAAATAGTAGTTAAATTTTCAAGTAAAGAAATTAATTTTCGATAAAATAGATCAACTTTTGACCAAATAGTTGAATTTTTGAACTTGAAAAGATCAACTTTTCACCAAAATTGGAATATTTAGTTAAATTTCCAATAAAAAAAAAAGATTTTCAACCAAAACGTTGCATTTTATACTTAATAGTTATTTTTAAACTTGAATACATCAACTTTTGATGAAAAATGGGATAATTAAATTTTTATCAACAAACATTTTTCTCAATTAAAAAAAAAGGATTTTTCTACAAAAAAGTTGAATTTTCAACCAAAAAGTTAAATTTTTAGCAAAAAAAAAATTAATTTTACTTTAAAAACAAAAACAGTTGAATTTAACCATTAACTAATTTTCAAACAAATATATCAAAATTAAAAAAAAAACAAATCAACCAAAAACGAAAAGAATTTTCAAAAAAATAGTTGAATTTTGAACCAAAGTAATGAATTTCCAACAAAGTGGTTCAACTTTCGACCAAATAGTTGAATTTTCTACCAGATTGTTGAATTTTCAAACTTGAAAAGATCATCTTTTAACCAAAATTTGAATATGTAGTTAAATTTTCAATAAAAAAAAGATTGTCTACAAAACAGTTGAATTTTAAACCAAAAAGTTAAATTTTTAGCAAAAAAAAAATATATAATTTTGAACCTAAAAAGGTCAGTTTTCAACAAAAAATGTGATAGTTCATATTTCAACCAAAAAATATTTTTATTTGAAACCAAAAACAGTTGAATTTAATAAAAAAAAGAATACTAATTTTCAACAAAAGACTTGAATCCTCAACTAAAGTAGATTAATTCTCAACTGAACAGTTGCATTTTCAACTACATAGTTGAATTTTTAAACTTGAAACGATAAAATTTTAACGAAAAATCGAGTAGTCAAATTTTTATTAAGAAAAAATTTTTTCAATTAAAAAAAAAGGATTTTTCTACAAAGCAGTTGAATTTTCAACCAAATAGTTATATTTTTAGCACACAAAAAAACAATGAATTTTGAACCTAAAAAGATGAATTTTCAACAAAAATGTAATACTTGATATTTCAACCAAAAAGTATTTTAATTAAAAATAAAAAACAGTTGAATTTAACCATTAAAAACGAATTTTCAACAAGATTTTCAACCAAAAGGATTAATTTTCAAAAAAAAAAAAAACAAAAAAAACTATTTTTTAACAAAAGACATGAATTTTCTACTAAAAATGATAAATTTTCACCCAAATATGATATAGTTGAATGCTGATTTAAAAAAATTAATTTCCAACTAAAAACGAAACGAATTTTCAACAAAATGGTAGTTGAATTTTCAAAAAAAAAAAAAAAAAAATTTAACAAAATACATGAATTTTCTACTAAAAATGATAATATGTCACCAAAATATGATATAGTTAAATGTTGATTTAAAAACACCATTTTAAATGATTGAAATCCATTTCAAATTCCCTAAAATATTTCCAATCGTTCAACCTCTTCTGAAATCCTTTAAAACATTGAAAATCTCTTTAAAATGCCTTGGAATCTTTTAAAATAACTCATAATATTCCAAATGATCTAAAATGTTTTAAAACTAGTTTGAGTATTTTAAAATCCCTTGAAACTTTTTAAAGCTTTTTAAAATTCGGTGAAATTTACAAAAAGTACTTAATCCTAAAATATTTCAAATCTCTTTCAATCTTTTTCATTTTCTTGCATTTTTAAATCTTGTAAAAATTCCTTAGAATTATTGAAGACAGCCTTTAAAATTTTCAATTATTTGGAATGCTTTAAAACTTTTCAAAGCTTTTGAAAATACCTTGCAATCCTTCAAAATAACTTATAATATTTCATATCCTTCAAAATCTTTGGACTTTTTTAAAATCTTTTAAAATTCCTTGAAACATTTGAAAGCCTTTGAAAATTCCGTGAAATGTAAAAAAATGACTAATTCTTTAAATATTTCCAATCCCTTCAAATCTTTTTCAATTCCTTGAATTTAAAAATGTCGTAAAAATTCTTCGGAATCATTCAACATACCCTTAAATATTTCAAATCCTATGAAATGCTTTGAAACTTTTTGAAGTTCTTGAACCTCGGAATCTTCTAAAATACCTTATAATATTTCAAATCCTTCCAAATTTTTGAAAATTATTTTTAATCTCTTACAATCCCTTGAAACATTTTTAATCCTTTGATAATGTCGTAAAATTTAACAAAGTTACTTAACCTTAAAATATTTTGAATCCCTTTAAATCTTTTTCGATTCCTTGAATTTTTTTAAAGCTTGTGAAAATTACTTGGGAATATTAAACATAACCTGAAATACTTTAAGTCCTTTTGAATGCCTTGGAATCTTTTGATATAACTTATAATATTTTAAATTCTTTAAAATCTTTTAAAACTACTTTAAATATTTTTAAATCCCTTGAAACTTTTTTAAGCTCTTGAAAATTCCAGGAAATTAAAAAAAAGTACTTAATCTTGAAATATTTTAAATAATTTTCAATCTTTGAAAATTTCTTTAATTTTTTTAAAGCTTGTGAAAATTCCTTGGAACTATTAAACATACCCTGATATATTTCAAATCCTTTGAAATTTTTAAAGCTCTTGAAAATACCTTGCAATCTGTTAAAATACCTTAAAATATTTGAAATCCTTCAAAATATTTTAAAATTATTTTGAATCTTTCAAAATCCCATGAAACATTTTAAAGCCTTTGAAAATTCAGCAAAATTTACAAAAATTGATCCTTCTTAAAATATTTCAAATCCCTTTAAAAGTTTTTCAATTTCTTGCACTTTTATTGCTTGTTAAAATGCCTTGAAATTATTAAACATACCCTAAAATATTTCAAATTGTTTGAAATGCTTTAAAAAATTCAAAAGCATTCGAAAATACCTTATAATATTTCAAACCCATCAAAATATTTTGAGATTATTCTAAATCTCTTGAAATGTAGTTGAATTTTCTACAACAAAAAAAGAATTTACCAGCAAGAACAGTAATTTTTTACCAAAAATCACGAATTTTCAACAAAATACATTAATTTTTAATAAAGTTGTAAAATTTGCAAGCCAGAAGGACGAATTATCTACGAAATAGTTGAATTTTCAAAATAAAAGTATGATTTTTTAACAAAAGAGTGAAATTTCTACGAAAATGTTAAATTTTCATAAAAAATTATTTTCAATAAAAAATATAAATTTTTAACCAAAAATGGAATAGTTGAATTTTCAAACATGAAGGTGAATCTTAAAAAAAATGAATTTTTAACAAAAGAGTTAATTTTTAACAAAAGAGTTAATTATCTAACAAATTGCTGAATTCACAACCAAATCAGATTAGTTGAGACCAAAACAGTTGCGTTTTTAATAAAAAAGGATGAATTTTCAATCAAGAAAATTAATTTTCAACCAAAATTAGAATATTTGCATTGTTCGTTAAAAAAATAATTTTCAACCAAAAAAAGAAAAACAAATTTTCAAGAAAATGGTTACATTTTCTACGAAAAAGTTGAATTTTCATAAAAATAGTTGAATTTTTAACAAAAAAGCCATTTTTCAACCGAGTAGTTTAATTTGCTACCAAATTGTTGAATCCTCTAACAAAAACAAACCAGATTAATTTATACCCAAAAAATTACATTTTCAAACAAAAAGGATGAATTTTCAACCAAGAAGATTAATTTTTTACCAAAAAATACGAATTTTCAAGTAGAGAAGATCAATTTTCAATAAAAATATCAATTTTCAATAAAAATATCAATTTTCAATCAAAAATGGAATAGTTCCACTGTTATAAAAAAAAAAATTTCGATAAAAAACTGCATTTTTGACAGAATAGTAACATTTTCAACAAAAGAGATGAATTTTCAACTAAAATGATGAATCTTAAAAACGAGATTTTTCAACAAAAGTAGTTTAACCCAAAAGATGATTTTTTGACTCGGAAGATTAATTTTCTAAAAATTGAATATTTAAATTTTCAACTAAAAAAGTAGAATTTTTAACTAAATAGTTAAATTTTCAACCAAAAAGATGAATTTTCCAGCAAGAACATTAATGTTCTAAAAATCATGAATTTGCAACAAAATAAATTAATTTTTAACGAAATTGTTAAATTTTGAAGACAAAAGGACGAATTATCTACAAAACGTTTAAATTTTCAAACCAAAAACGTTATTTCTCAACAAAAGACCTAATTTTCTACGGAAAAGTTTAATTTTCATAAAAATAGTTTAATTTTTAACAAAAAAGTTAATTTTCAACCGAATAGTTTAATTTTCTAACAAATTTTTGAATCCTCAACCAAACCAGATTAGTTAAAACCAAAACAGTTGCGTTTTTAATAAAAAAGGATGAATTTTCAACCAAGAAAATTAATTTTTGACCAAAAAGACCAATTTTCAATAAAATACATGAATTTTCAAGAAAATAGTTACAATTTTCAATAAGAGAAATGAATTTTCAACTAAAAAGTATTGTTTGTTGGGGCAAAGTGTTTGTTCTGTATTTGAGTAATGTCATGAAGTGGGGGTTGGTTGTTTCGAGTTAATCTGTCTTTGTCTGACCTATTTTTATTCATTGGGGTTCCCTCATTTTTTTCTCGCGAAACCCCTACCGCGACCTATCGATCTATTTATTATTTTAGGGATAGCGCCCGTGTTTTTGTGTGGAGTTGGGACCATAATTTCGCTTATTGGTCTCGTTGTGGTCTTATCTGAATTAATATTTTTTACCTGAGTTTCATTTGTATTCCATTTTATTCGAAAATTTCAATTAGAATTTTAATCTGGTATCTAACTGTTTCTAGAATTTGAAAATATGCTTATTTTCTTCGTAGGACCCAGTAAGTTTCATCACGTTTAGCTATTAAAATATTTAATACGAGTCTAAAGTTATGATTTTATTTTCAGACTTTATTTTTCTCCCTTGGCTAATTTTCCATTCCTTTTTGTGATTCCATTTTTATTTTTCGAACGCTAAATTTCTACTTTTTTGAACCAAACAAAAAAGGACATTTTCAATATTCTTTTTAAACAAATTTTCTTCTATTCTATTAATCAGTTTCGAATATATTTTTTCTTAACTTTACCCTGATTTCAATAATTTAGGGGAAAGATATTTTTTATTATTTTCTGTTTTTATTTTCCAGGAACTAAATTTCTACATTCCCAAAAAAAGTATAATACCCCCCTCCCCTATTTTTGAAAACAAAAGTTTTTTAATTTGTTTCGGTTTTGTTTTCTTCTTGCGTATTTCGAATGACGCTTTTCCGAACATCGCATGCGAGAATATGATGAAACATTGCGAGAAATATACAGTAAATATCACATAATATATCATGACATAAATCATAGCATGTAAAAATCGGAGCATATTTAAAAAAAATCACTACATATAAACATGTGGAATATCATGGACACATAAAAATCATCATCTGTATAAATTTTCGCAGGCACATATAAAAATCACTCAATAAATAAATATATCAGTTCTCGGCACGTTTGCAGGATTTTCTAACAAAGAAAAGTGTGGGATTTTTAGGTTGGTCGCCAGATAAAGCGGGATGCCTACCAAGGAGGGATAATGGGATTAAGATGCCGTGAGAAAAGGGTTAAGACAGTAAAGGTTCCATACATAAGTAAAAGATGTATTTATTGCCACTTACAGTTCCTAGGTCGTCCTTGGTCCGTGTCGAAGCCCTCGTAACCAATAGCAAGAACTGCTTAGCGGGCGAGGCGATGTAGATTTCCTCTGGGAGGCGATATGTGACCAGTGATGTGTGATCGACGGATTAGAGGATATCCAGCGTCCAAGACTCCGGCGTGGATGTAGAAGGCGTAGAGAGCACAAAACACAGACTTATGTTAAGCGGGGGGCGAACGAGCCTAGACTGACGCTGAAGCGCGCTGCCGTTTGAGACTTCGGGTCCCCTCGGGGGATTCCGACCCATCTCGGGTGCGGCCAGGCAACCCTAGGTTGCAAGGTCGCACGGAATACTTGCATTTTTAAATGAAAAGAAGAATTTTTAAACAAGAAGATTAACTTTCAAAGAAAAAGATAATTTTCTAAAAAAAAAATCGATTTTTTAACAACACACGTGAATTTTCAATTAAAAAAGACAACTTTTCATTCAAATTGTTGAATTTTGAACTAGAAAAGATCCATTTTTAACTAAAAATGGAACAGTTAAATAAATCATCACCTAAATAAATTAATTTTTAATGAAACCGATGAATTTTTCCCTAAAATTATGGAATATTCAACTGGAATAATAGTTACATTTTTAGTTAAAAAAATAATCATTCTGAATCAAAAAACATCTCAAGGAAAAACAAGTTTTCACTCAAACAGCTTTCAACCAAAGAAATTAATTTTTAATTAAAATTATAAATTTTCAACCAAGAAGAAGAATTTTTAAACAAGAAGATTAACTTTCAAAGAAAAAAATTCTTTTCTTTAAAAAAAATCGATTTTTTAACAACAAACGTGAATTTTCAACGAAATAGTTGAATTTTCAATTAAAAAAGACAATTTTTCATCCAAATTGTTGAATTTTCAATTAGAAAGGATCCATTTTCAACTAAATATTGAACAGTTAAATTATCAATTAAAAAAATTAATTTTCGATGAAACTGATGAATTTTCAACTAAAATTATGAATCTTCAACTGGAATAGTTAAATTTTCAATTTAAAAATTAATTTTCAACCAAATAATTCCATTTTGAACCCAAGAGATGAATTTTCAAACAAAAAAATTAATTTTCAACAAAGGGGTTCAACTTTTACCAGAGTACTTAGTTGAATCTTCAATTAAAAAAAAAAATAATGAATTTTCAGCCAAAAATGAAATAGTTACATTTTCAACTTAAAAAATTAATTTTTTAACAGAAAAAAAGTTTTTAATTAAGTAGTTAAACTTCCAATCAACGGAATGAATTTTTTAACAAAAATAATTAAGCTTCAACTGGAATAGTTCAATTTTCAATTTAAAAAATTAATTTTCAGCCAAAACGATGAATTTTTAACTAAAATTATGAATTTTAAACAACAAAAAAATTATTTTCTAATCAATTGATTCAACTTTCACCAAAATAATAGAATTTTCTACCAAAAAAGATGAATTCAAGAACATTATATCAGGGTAGCCTCAAACATCATTTTTAAAATTCTCTATCTTTATTCTGACCAATTTTTCATTTTCCCTGACCATCAATATTCAAATACCACAATCTTAATCTTGTGACATTTTCAACATAGAATCTTTTATAAATGAAATAAAACAATTTCAAATACAAAATAAAAAGTTTCAAATTTATTATCCTTGATATTTAAAGTACCTTTTATTGAAATTCCCTGACTTTTGCCAGATATTTTTTTTTTCAAAATCCGTGACTTTCACTGTCAAATAAAAAATGATTTTTTCTGATTTTTTTTTCAAAATTCATATTTCTTGGTTGGAAATTAACTTTTTTGTTTAAAATTCAACTGTCTTTTAAAAAATTCGTCTTTTATCTAGTGTACTGTACCCTTTTTCAAATCTTCTTATTTTTTTTTTTTTTTTTTGTATTCGTTTGAAAGCACAGGAATATTTAAAATCGTTGTGAAATCTTTTTAAATTTTCTAAACAATTTGAAATCGTTTCAAATCTTTGAAACTCTTGAAATCTGTGGAATCCCATACGAATTTTTTGAAATATTTATGGAATCTTTTGGAATTTTCTTACTAAAATTTAAATTGTTTAAAATCTTTGAAATATTTTGAAATCATTTAAATATGTTGTACTTTAGCCGTCTTAAAATCTTTGACATCTTTTAAAATCCTTATGAATTCTTTAAAATATTTTTAAAATCTTTCGTATTCGTTTGAAATCATTTAAACCTTTTGAAATCCTTTCAAATGTGTGGAAACCTTTCCAAATCGTTCAAAATCTTTGAAACCTGGAGTACTGCACCCTTATTGAAATCTTCGAAATTCTTATGAATTCTTTTGAAATCCTTACGAATTCTTTTAAATATTTATGAAATTTTTCAAAAACCTCTTGTAGTCATTCGAAATCACTAGAATATTTTTAATATTTTGAAATCTTTAGAAATCCTTACGAATTCTTTAAAATATTATTGAAATATTTCTGAAATGTTTTGTGTTCGTTTAAATCATTGAAATGTTTAAAATCTTTGCGAAATCTTCTAAACAACTTTTGAGTCGTTTAAAATCTTTTAAATGTTTTGAAAACTTTTAAATCTGGTGTATTTGTACCCTTCTGGAAATTTGTGAAATTCTTGAAATCTTTTAAAATATTGAAATTCTTTAAATATTCTAAAACCCTAATGAAGTTTAATTTGTTTGAAAGATTTCAAATTAATACAAATTATTTCAGATTTATTTTAAATAATTCGTACGGATTTTCGAAGATTTCAAAAATTTGAAACAATTTCAAAAAATTGTAAGAAGATTGCAAAAATTCCAGTGATTTTAAATTAATACAAAAGATTCTAGAAAGATTTCACACATCTTTTAAAGAATGCCTGACATATTCTAAAAAAAATTCAAATCCTTTGAAATCTTCGGAATCTGGTGTACTGTACCGTTTTCCAAATCTTGGAAATTCTTGGAATGTTTTGAAATCCTTATGAATTCTCTGAAATATTTGTAAAATCTTTTGTACTAGTTTTAAAACTTTTGAAATCCCCTCAAATGCGGGGAAACCTTTCGAAATCGTTCAAAATATTTGAAAACTGCAACCTTTTTGAAATCTCTGAAATTCTTGAAATCCTTATGAATTCTTTAGAAATTCTTCCGAATTCGTTTAAATATTTATGCAATTTTTCTAAAATCTCTTGTAGACATTGGGAATCACTAGAATATTTTTAATGTTTTGAAATCCTTACGAATTTTCGGAAATATTATCTTATATATATATAATATCTTCTAAAATTTTTTTAAATAATTTAAAATCTTTGAATTGTTTCGAAATATTTGAAATTTGGTGTACTGTACCATTTTTCAAATCTTGGACATTCTTGGAATCTTTTTTCAACAAAATACATGAATTATCAACCAAAAATAGAATAGTAAAATTTTCAGTTAAAAAAATTAATGTTCCACAAAAAATAAATAAATTTGCAATAAAAGTGATGAATTTTCAACTAAAATTATGAATCTTAAACCAAAAAGATGAGCTTTTAACAGAAGAGTTTTAATTTCAAACAAGTAGTTTTATTTTCAGACAAAAACATAAATTTCAACTAAAATTATGAACATTTAACTGGAATACTCGAATTTGTATACAAAAAGATTAGTTTTCTACCAGAAAAAGACTATTTTTCAACAAAATAGATGAATTTTAAATCAAAAAGATGAGATTTTAACAAACGAGTTTAACTTTCAAACAAGTAGTTTTACTTTCAGCCAAAAACATTAATTTGCAACTAAAATGATGAATATTTAACTCAAACACTTGAATTTCCAACCGAAAAGATGAATTTTCAAACAATAAGATTAATTTTCAAACAAAAAGATTAAATTTTTAGCGAACAAGTTTTTTTCCGAAAAATACGTGCATTTTCAACAAAATAGTTGAATATTCAAATAAAAAAGACAAACTTTTAACCAAATAGTTGAATTTTTAACTAAAAAAATCAATTTTCAACCTAAAATGGAATAGTCAGGTAATCAGTTGAACTAAAATGATGAATCTTCAACTGGAATAGTTAAATTTTTAACCAAAAACATTAATTTTCAACTAAAAAGATGAATATTTAACTGAAATACTCGAATTGTCAACCAAAAAGATGAATTTTTAAACAAGAAGATTAATTATCTAGCAAAAAAAGACAATTTTTCAACAAAATACAGGATTTATCAACTGAATAGTTGATATTTCAAGTGGAAAAGACAAATTTTCAACAAAATAGTTGCATTTTTAACTAGAAAAAAAAAAACAATTTTCAACCGAAAACGGAATAGTTAAATTTTCCGTTAAAAAAATTAATTTTCTATGAAACTGATGAATTTTTAACTAGAATGAAGAATCTTAAACTGTAATAGTTGAATTTTAAACATAAAAAGATGAATTTTCAACCAACAAAATTAATTGCCACCAAAAAGGCGAATTTTCAACAAAATACATGAATTTTCGAATAAAAAAGATAAATTGTCAAACAAAAATTGAATAGTTAAAATTTCAGTTAAAAAAATTAATGCTTAGCCAAGGAGATACATTTTCAACTAAAATGGTGGAATATTAAATTGAAATTGTTACATTTTCAGTGTAAGAAAATAATAATTTTCAAACAAAAAAACTAATTTTCAAACAAGTAGTTACATTTTCAAACAAAGTGATAAACTTTGAAGTAAAATGATGCATTTTTTACTAGAATAATTGAATTTTCAACCAAAAAGTCTAATTTTCAACTAAGAAGATTAGTTTCTACCAAAAAATAGGATTTTTCAACTAAAAAAGATAATTTTTCAACCAAAAATTGAATATTTAAATATTTAGATAAAAAATAATGTTCAAGGAAAAAGATCATTTTTAACCAAAATGATGTCAAAATTAATCGATAAAAGTTGTTAACCCAAAAAGAATCTACAAGTTTGTTATTAGTAATTTTTAGATAGGACATGACGTCTTTCTTTTAATCGTAAGATATAAGATTAGATATAAAAAAATTAAATTTTTGGAAAAACGACACAAGAGACGAAAAAAATGACAAAAAAAGTTGTCCTACCAAAGAATATCTTCAAATAGTTCATGAACTTTTGTTATAAACATATTTTAAAAATAAAAAATTAACATTTTGGAAAAAAGGACATAAGCTGCACTAACATCTTATTTAACAAAATTTTTCGCAAGCTTTAACAAAAGAGCTGAATGAAAAAATTTAACTGCTATGTATTTCAATTGAATAATTTGTTAAAAAGTCATCTTTTTTGGTTGAAATTAAATTGTTATGAAAATTTTTATGAAACCCTTACATTTTGTTTGATTATTTATATAATTTTATATAAAAAAATCTTCTTGTTCGAAAATTTATATTTTTGGTTGTAAATTTAAGTATTCCAGTTAAATAATCATCATTTTTGTCGAAAATTCATCTTTTTGGTTGAAAATAAAACTACTTGGTTGAAAGTTCAGATCTTTTGTTAAAAATTCATCTTTTTGGTTTAAAATTTAACTATTCCATTTTTGGTTAACAATTTATCTTTTTTAGTTCAAAATTCACTTATTTTGTTAACAAAACGTTTTTATAGAAAATTAATATTTTTTGTTGGAAAATTCATGTTTTTGGTTTAAAATTCAACTATTCCAGTTGAAGATCCATCATTTTCGTTAAAAACTCATCAGTTTGGTTGAAAATTATTTGTTTTCTAACTGGAAATTTAACTATTCCATTTTTGGTTAACAATTTATCTTTTTTATTGAAAAATTCTTGTTTTTTGGTAGAAATAATTCTTTTTTGTTGGAAAATTCATCTTTTTGATTTAAAATTCAACTATTCTATTTGAAGATCCATAATTTTAGTTGAAAATTCATCAAAGTTGGCTGAAATTTTTGTTTTAACTGAAAATTGAACTATTCCGTCCTTGGTCAAAAGCTGATGTTTTTTATTTGAAAAAAATCTGAATTTTCAACAAAATAGTTAAATTTTCAGTTGAAAGAAAATCATTTTTAACCAAAAACAAAGTTTTAAAAATAAAATTATAAATCTTCAACCAAAAAAAAAAAAAAGATTTTTTAAGTAAGTAGTTCAATTTTCAACCAAGGAGTTGAATTTTTAATTTAACCAGCAAAGACAAATTTTTAACTAAATACTTGAATCCTCATCTAAAACAGATTATTTTCAAATAAACAATTTGATTTTTAACAAAAAATTTAATTTTCTTCCAAAAAATACGAATTTTCAACAACATACATACATTTCTAATTAGATAGTTCAATTTTCAACTAAAAAATAAAAAATTTCAACAAATTACATAAAGTTTCAACTAAACATTTTGAACAATGTGATGTTTGTCCAAATTTTATTTGATTAATTTTTAGCCTTTTTTTCGTTTTTAAAAATTTTGCATTGTTTAAAATTCATTTTTCTTTCAGGTAGAAAATTCAACTATTTGGTTGAAAATTAATTTTATTGTTGAAAAATCATCCTTTTGGATTGAAAATTCAACTGTTTTGTAGAAATTTCTTCTTTTCGGTTTGAAAATTCAACAATTTATACGATTTTTTTTCATTCTTCGTTCAAAATTTGGCTTTCTTGTTTCAAAATTTATCTTGGCTGGTAAGAAAATCTCTCTCTCTCTTTTTTTTTTTTTTGAAAATTCAATTATTTTGGTAGAAAATTATTATGATTTGGATTCAGCTATTTTGTTGAAAATTCGTCTTTTTTGATTGAATACAACTGTGTTTGATTTCAAATAAAAATATTTTTTGGTAGAAATAAATGATATTTTTCGTTAAGAATTCATCTGTTTTAGTTGAAAATTCATGCATTTGGTAAAAATTTGACTATTTTGGTAGAAAGTTAAACTTTTTTAGAGGGTTCAGCTATTTTGTATGAAATTCGTCTTTTCTCGTTGAAAATTGAACTATTTGGTTGAAAGTTGAACTACTATGTTAAAAATACAGTTGTTTGGTTAAAGATTCATAATTTTAGCTCAAAATGTATCTCTTTGGTTGAAAATTAAACTATTTTGTTTGAAATTCATTTTTCTTTCAGGTAGAAAATTCAACTATTTGGTTGAAAATTAATTTTATTGTTGAAAAATCATTCTTTTGGATTGAAAAGTCAACTGTTTTGTAGAAAATTCTTCTTTTCGGTTTGAAAATTCAACAATTTATACGATTTTTTTTCTTTCTTGGTTCAAAATTCGGCTTTCTCGTTCCAAAATTTATCTTGGCTGGTAAGAAAATCTTTCTCTCTCTTTTTTCTTTTTGAAAATTCAATTATTTTGTTAGAAAATTAATATGACTTGGTTGAGGATTCAGCTGTTTTGTTGAAAATTCGTCTTTTTCGGTTGAATACAACTGTGTTTGATTTCAAATTAAAATATTTTTGGTAGAAATAAATGATATTTTTCGTTGAGAATTCATCTGTTTTGGTTGAAAATTCATGTGTTTGTTAAAAGTTAATAAAATTAATAAAATTTTGTCAGATTGAAAATTCAACTGTTTTGTAGTAAATTCGTCTCTTCTGGTTGGAAATTGAACTATTTGGTTGAAGGTTGAACTACTTTGTTAAAAATACAGTTTTTTGGCTAAAGATTCATAATTTTATTTTAAAATGTATCTCTTTGGTTGAAAATTTAACTACTTTTTTTTCAAATTCATTTTTCTTTTAGGTAGAAAATGCAACTATTTGGTTGAAAATTAACTTTTTTGTTGAAAATCATCCTTTTGGATTAAAAATTCAACTGTTTTGTAGAAAATTAATATGACTTGGTTGAGGATTCAGCTGTTTTGTTGAAAATTCGTATTTTTTGGTTGAATACAACTGTGTTTGATTTCAAATTAAAATTTTTTTTGTAGAAATAAATGTTATTTTTCGTTGAAAATTCGTTTATTTTGGTTGAAAGATCAAATTTTTGTAGAGGGAATTTGAGATGTTCAAGTCCCTGCCCTTTTTTGTGAGCAGAAGGAAGCATGGTAGGTGGAACCATGAACCTGCCAGAAGAGGGAGGCCTTGAACCAGAAGGTCTGACAGGAGGAGAAGGTTTTGCATAAGGTGATCCGTCTGGAGAAGAAGGTCTGCTGGAATGAAACCCGCTACGAGGAGACCTAGACCTGGACCTTCCATCAGAATGATTTCTGTCAGGAGGGCTAGAATTTCTGGTTTGCGAAACGCCAGAAATAGGGGCTTCGATACGTGAATCCTCCGGCTGTAAACTTGACTCTGCAACAAGAAACACAAGGGATCATTTTCTCAAAGTACATGCAGCAAAATGTGTGTTAGGTTGGGTAGTCCAACAATTTTTTTCAAATTGGTGTGGGGACACTACAGAAATTTGTTCGAATCCACACAAAAATGAATCCTTTTTTTTTGAAAAAAAAAAGATATCTAGGGGTGTCACAAGCCCCGTGAAGTTTAACATGTATTTCCCATGAGAAAAGAAGACGTTTTTGTAAATCCTATACAGAATCCTCAATATTATCTGAATTGATGTGAAACTATACATTTATCTTCACAATTAGCCATAGAACCAGGCGTGTCTTAATAATCAATTCGATTTAGCAAAAGTTTCAAACAAATTATCACTGTTTATGACTATCTTCATCTATGTCAGTGCCTGATAGTTGCGGTTTTTCGGCAATTTTTACATTTCTGTCCTTTTTTCACTTAGTGAGGTAATAATTAATCACAGTTAACAAAATAGGTGTCTAAACAATTTATTACTGTTTATAGATATCTTTTCTTAGACAACTATATTTTGAATAATCTCTTTCCTTTTTGTGAATACATTTTTCTGAAATAAAACAGATATTTGAAATATGCTTCAAATTTCCTGCACGGATCATATTGAATACAACTTTCCCTCAAATAAGTTTCTGAGAGACTGCAATGAGATGTCAGAAATTCAGCAATCGTCTAAAAACCTGTTTCTGCACCCGTTGCATGTTATTTTTATTCATTTTCAAAAATAAATCCAACAGTCCGAAGACCAATTATAGGATTACATGTAAGTAACTTAGTGGAGAATGCATAGAAAACTAAATTAATGATGAGCTATCAGATTGATTGAGTATTATTCTAATTTTTATACTTGTAATAAAGTACTTAAGATTAAAATAAAGCGACCTAACTAGCTAAAGCCGTCAAGTTACATACCTCAGACACGAATGATTGCAAGGATTAGTTGAACACATTAAGGGTATTGACATTGTCTACGTATAGTTCATTGAAGACCCCACATAATTTGTGGATTCGAGAGTTTTCAGCTGAAGGTGAGGTTGAGAAATTAAATTGCATTTTCTCCCTAGCATCATACTGATATACTGCGATTGGAATCTAAGATGAAAGATAGATACTATCAACACGTCTATTTAAAATCTTAAATAAAACTGAAATCATTGCCACTTTCCGCCTATTTTCTAAGGACCATTCATTAAATCTGTGGCTTTCCAGTTTCACAGTTCGTGAAAGTTATCTACATATGATCGATCGTTATCAACTCCGATGATAATACAGATTCCTTGTAAAAACATGCAATTAATAAAAAGTGCATGGCGCCAGTTTCGATCATTTCTCGAAACTATGAGAAACGTAAGGTTATCTAAATAATATATTGAATAATAATAATAATCAATAGAACAAAGGTGACTAGCACCTTCATATAAACTATGTAATGTATAGATTTTTGAAGATTTCTAAAAAAAGAAGCTGTTCAAGAATTTTAAAATGTTTCAAGAGAATGAAAAAAAATTTCGAAATTCCCGTGAAAATTTAAACTGATTTTTAATTTTTGAAAAGTAAATTTGAAGAGAAAATTGTAAAGATTTCAAAACATTTTATTTATTTCTTATAAGTTCGAAACAGAATATGGACGATTTTAAAGACAAATTTTTCTATTAGCAAGATTTATAAAAAAAATGTATAGTTTTATAAAAAAAATCGATTGAGATTAAAAGATATTTAGAAGTTTCAAATATTTTGGAAATAATTCAAAAATAATCTAAAATTTGAAATAATTTACAAAAACTCAATACAAAATGTACATTTTTAAAGATTACGAAGCTTTTTAAGAAGTGAAAGGCTTCAAGAAAATAAAAAATTTGTCTTGGGATTCCTGGGAAAACTTTTAATATCTTGTTATTTAAAAAAATTAATTTTTTAATGAAAATTTAAAAAGGTTTTAAAAGATTTTTACAAATCTCAAAAAAAAACAAGAAAATTTAGCGGCAATTTTTGTAATTTTTAAAGATTCTTCAAGATTTTAGGAATAATTTGAGTCAAAGAGACTTATTTTGAAACCTTCGAAAACTCCTAAATATCTTTTAAACTAACTCGTATTTTTCCTAAAATTTTGCCAAATCCTGTCAAATAAAAAATTTATATATACTTTTTCAACATATCTTAAATCTTCAAAAATCTGTTTGAATTTTCTCAAGATTCTTACAAAAATGATATTTTAGTAATCTTTAAAACAAATGAACAAACAAACCTAAATCAAACATTTTTATTTTGTATTGAAAATCATTTAATCTGTTTTGTTTGAGAATTCCACTTTTTTGTTAAAAATTCGTCATTTATGGTATAAAATTCATCTATTTCGTTAAAAATTCATATTGTCGTGTTGAACAATTGAACAGTTTTATAAAAATTCGTCTTTTTTTGAATTTTTTTTTTTTTAAATTCAACTGGTGAAAATTAATTTTTTGTTGGTTGAGGTTTCAGCTATTTTGTTCAAAAATTTGTCTTTTTCGGCGTGAATTCGACTGTTTTTTTATTTTTTTTTATTTAAAATTAAAATCTGGATGAAATGCAGATAAGTTTGCTGCATTCTCTTTATCATAAAAAATATGTTTTTCATGAACTTGATTAAAATTTAATACTAAATTTTCAATATTTAAATTAACTGATGTCAAGTATATATGATACACACACACACACACACACACATATATATATATATATATATATTAATATTTTCGGTATGAAAATTTAACCATTTAGTTGAAAATTAATTTATTTTGTTAAAAATTTAACTATTTTGGTAGAAAGTCCAAATTTGGTTTAAAATTATCTTTTTTGTGGGAAAATTAACTTTTTTGTTGGAAATTTAACTTTTTTGTTGAAAATTCGTCTTTTTGATTTGAAAATGGTAGAAAATTCAACTAATTGGTTAAAAATTAACTTTTTTGTTGAAAATTAATATTATCAGTATGAACATTCAATCATATGGTTAAAAATTCATTTATTTTGTTACAAATTTAACTATTTTAGTAGAAAGTCCAAATTTGGTCGAAAATTAAATTTTTTTCGGAAATTTAACTTCTTTGTTAAAATGTCGTCTTTTTGATTTGAAAATGGTATAAAATTGAACTCTTTGGTTGAAAATTAACTTTCTTATTGAAAATTAATACTTTCGGATTAAAAATGCATTTATATAGTTAAAAAATTAACTATTTTGGTAAAACGTCCAAATTTGATTTAAAATTAACTTTTTTCTTGAAAATTAATATTTTCGGTATGAAAATTCAACTATTTAGTAGAACATCAATTTATTTTATAAAAAATTTAACTATTTTGGTAGAAAGTCCAAATTTGGTTGAAAATTAACTTTTTTTTTAATTAATATTTTCGGTATGAAAATTTAACCATTTGGTAGAAAATTAATTTATTTTATAAAAAATTTAACTATTTTGGCAGAAAGTCCAAATTTGGTTTAAAATTAACTTTTTTGTTGGAAATTTAACTTTTTTGTGGAAAATTCGTCTTTTTGATTTGAAAATGATAGAAAATTCAACTAATTGGTTGAAAATTAACTTTTTTGTTGAAAATTAATATTTTCAGTATGAACATTCAACCATATGGTTAAAAATTCATTTATTTTGTTATAAATTTAACTATTTTAGTAGAAAGTCCAAATTTGGTTGAAAATTAACTTTTTTCTTGAAAATTAATATTTTCGGTATGAAAATTTAACCCTTTGGTTGAATATTCATTTATTTGGTTAAAAATTTAACTATTTTGGCAGAAAGACCAAATTTGGTTGAAAATTAACTTTTTTGTTGAAAATTGATATTTTCGGTATGGAAATTTAACCATTTGGCTGAAAATTTATTTATTTTGTTGAAAATTTAACTATTTTAGTAGAAAGTCCAAATTTGGTCGAAAATTAACTTTTTTGTTGAAAATGAATATTTTCGGAATGAAAATTCATGTATTTTGTTAAAAATTAAACTATTTTGGTAGAAAGTCTAAAGTTGGTTGAAAATTAACTTTTTTCTTGAAAATTAATACTTTTGGTACGAAAATGCATTTATTTGGTTAAAAATTTAACTTTTTTGGTAGAAAGTCCAAATTTGGTTTAAAATTAACTTTTTTGTTGGAAATTAATATTTTCGGTATGAAAACTTAACCATTTGGTTGAAAATTAACTTTTTTCTTGAAAATTAATATTTTCGGTATGAAAATTTAACCCTTTGGTTGAATATTCAAACACTTGAATTTTTAATGATTGAAAATGCAACTGTTAAAAACTAAAGAAAATTTGAAATAAAATAAAATTGAAAATAAAATTTTCAACAGGTGAAAACTCCATTTTCTTTAATTTTCATCAGTTGAAAATTGAAATTAACAGTTGTAAATTAAAAAATATTCAAAATTGAATTTTCGGTAGTTACATTTTTAACTGTTGAAAACTGAAAAGAATTGAAAATTAAATTTTCAATTGTTGAAAATTGAAGAGAATCGAAAATTAAATTTTGAGCTGTTCGAAATTCAATTTTCTTTCATTTTAAACACTTGATTTTTCAACTATTGAAAATTCAACTGTTAAAAACTAAAGAAAATTTAAAATAAAATCAAATTGAAAATAAAATTTTCAACAGGTGAAAATTCCATTTTCTTTAATTTTCATCAGTTGAAAATTGAAATTAACAGTTGAAAATGAAAAAATATTCAAAATTGAATTTTCGGTAGTTACATTTTTAACTGTTGAAAATTGAAAATAATTGAAAATTAAATTTTCAACTGTTGAAAATGGAAGAGAATCGAAAATTAAATTTTCAGCTGTTCGAAATTCAATTTTCTTTCATTTTAAACACTTGAATTTTTAATGATTGAAAATGCAACTGTTAAAAACTAAAGAAAATTTGAAATAAAATAAAATTGAAAATCAAATTTTCAACGGGTGAAAATTCCATTTTCTTTAATTTTCAACAGTTGAAAATTGAATTTAACAGTTGGAAATTAAAAAATATTCAAAATTGAATTTTCGGTAGTTACATTTTTAACTGTTGAAAATTGAAAAGAATTAAAAATGAAATTTTTAACTGTTTAAAATTGAAGAGAATTGAAAATTAAATTTTCCACAGTTAGAAATTTAATTTTCTTTAATTCTAAACACTTGAATTTTCAACTATTGAAAATGCAACTGTTAAAACTAAAGAAAATTTAAAATAAAATAGAATTGAAAATCAAATTTTCAACAGGCGAAAATTCAATTTTCTTTAATTTTCAACAGTTGAAAATTGAATCTAACAGTTGGAAATTAAACAATATTCAAAATTGAATTTTCGGCAGTTAAATTTTCAACTGTTGAAAATTGAAAAGAATTGAAAATTAAATTTTCAACTGTTTAAAATTGAAGAGAATTGAAAATTAAATTTTCCACAGTTAGAAATTTAATTTTCTTTAATTTTAAACACTTGAATTTTTACTATTGAAAATGCAACTGTTAGGAACTAAAGAAAATTGACAATCAAAAAGAATTGAAAATCCAATTTTCAACATGTGAAAATTCAATTTTCTTTAATTTCCAATTGTCGAAAACTGAGTTTCCAACAATTGGAAAATAAAGAATATTCAAAATTGAAGTTTCAGCAGTTAAAGTTTCAATTGTTGAAAATTGAAGAGAATTGAAAATTAAATTTTCACCTGTTAGAAATTCTGTTTTCTTTCATTTTAAACACTTGAATTTTCAACTATTGAAAATGCAACTATTAATCAACTAAATAGGGCAAGAGTTCTCATGCTTCCAAGCTACGTTGCGATCGCCGTGTCAAGGGCTGAACGGTACCAGGGTTAACAAATCCTTGAACATCTCGGTCCCCCCCCCCCTCAGTGGAGGCGGACAGGCGGGGGTCTCAAAGGAGGTACCTTAACGGGGACTTTGGGACAACAGGTCAAATCCTATAGTATGCAGACTTGCCCCCTGCAAGCGGAGCTCTGCCAAGGGTGTTTCTTATTTCCCTAGCTTCTCGTTTGAAATTAAGGTGAAACACGGAAAACAAAACAAAAACAATGAGGAGCCCGTTCCGGGACTCTCCACTAACCCACCGCCAGTAGTGGAAGGCTTCTCAGGGGGCTGTTCACCACAAGCGGTGCGAACTTCTGAAGCCTTTGTGGCTCTGTATTACCTACCCATTCTGGGGGCCCTAAATTAGCTATTCGATAGCTGAGAAGGGAATCCCTATGATGCAGATTGATCTGCCCCACAGCAAAGGCGCCTCGACGGTTCTGGCCAAGCGCTTGTCAGTGGTGCAAGCAGGAATTGCCCTAAATCAACAACCCTGGTTATACAGGGAAGGGATAAGTGGCTTGTCTGGAGGCGGCTCCATATATAAGAGGCCACGAGAAAAAGCGCCAAGGGCATGCATAGCTGTCAAAGGTATGTACGCGATTTTGGTGCCTACATTCTGCACTAGAGATCTCACCGTGATTAAGGCACTCCAAGGGAGTTGAAGGCTCTGATTGGGCACTGTCATAAGAATAAGATACCTCTCCTGGAGAGTCTACGATGAGGAGTCTCTCTCGGACCACAAATATATCGTGTTTTAATTGACCCTGGGAAAGCCGGTGGTTTCTAAAATCAGAAATCCCAGAAATACACTGTGGGCCTCGCATAAAGAGAAACTCAAACGGAGGCTTGCGAAATTTCCCACAAGCTATGGTACCGTCGATGAGTTGGAGCACGCCACTTATTTTATGCGAATAGCTCTTACTAGATCATATAAGAACAATTGCCCTACAAGCACAATTAAGTCTAGGAAGGGAGCAGAATGGTGAAATACCCAACTAGAATGACTCCGTAACAAGACCAGAATGTTGCGCAATAAGGCAAATGGAACTAAATCGCCTTCGCACTGGGACATCTGTAAGACGGCCCAGTTTGAATACAATAAAAATATAAAAAAGTATAAGCCGGAAGATTGGAGGGGCTTCTGCGAGGAATCGAAATAGTTTCCGGAAACAGAGAAGCTACACAAGATCCTGGCAAAGAATCCGGAGGCTCGCCTCGGGCTCGTTAGGCTCGATAATGGTGAGTTTGCCAAAAAGAAGAAGCAATGCTAAATCACCTGATGGAAGTTCACTTTCCACGTTTTGAAAGAATCCGAACCGACCAAGAGGAGAAAGGCTGGGGCAAAGAGGTGGTGAGGGCCGACTAGAATTTCGCCTCTGAGGTCACTGACTACAAGAAGGTGAAATGGGCCATACGGTCCTTTTGTCCTTTTGAATCAACAGGGGCGGCTGGCATTGAAAAAGGGGAAAGTAGTAGCGGAGCTATTCACACTAAATTTTTTTTCTGGAACAATTTTCTTGTTATTATGAATTTTAAAAGTAACGCACAGAATAATTTTTAGCTGCAATACAAAAAAATTTGTGACTCACAATTTTTTGTTTTAAATACATTATTTTTTACAAATTAAATGTATCTAACAATAAGTACATATTATCCGTGAGATATAAAAATAACCAGCGATCCAGATGAAGGAAACTGATTACGCTTAAATTACAATCTATTTTCCTTAAAAATCATACCTGTTTCATATCTTTTATTTTACTTACACGATATAGTGTAAATATGAGATGAACTTAAAAAAAAATCATATTTGATTACATTATCGACCAACTCTACTCATTTCTAAAAGGTTTATAAGAAATCAAAACTTTGGGTTAGAAAATTTAAATAATAATTGTAAGACGTCAGTCTATTTTTCATTACTTTAATTTTTAGTAGTTCATGATACAAAATTTGTTCCTATTTGTTAAAAAATATTAATATTTTGTTGAAAAATTATATTTTTCAGTCAAAAAGTCACGTCTGTTATTGAAAATTCGTCTTTTTGGTAGAAAATTAATTTTTTCGACGAAAAAATCATCTTTCTACCATTGTTTTTACTTAAAAGTACAATTTTTTTTGTTAAAGTCTCAACTGTTACATTTTTTATTGAGAATTCTTATATTTTGGCTTAATTCAACAGTTTTCGATTTTAAATTGAAATGCTTTTTGTTTTAACACTCATAACTTAGTTGAAAATCAAATTATTTGTTTGTACATAAGTTAATTTTATTATCGAAAATACATATAATTATGCAATAAATTAAAATGTACAGAACTGAAAATTTAGGTTTTTTACTTTTGATTGAAAACTCATCTCTTTGAGTAGATAATTCAACTGTTTGGTTGAAAATTTACGCATTTTGTTGAAAATTCGCATTTTGGTAAAAAATTAATCTTCTTGGTTGAAATTTCACCTTTTTATGCGTTACAAATTCAGCTATTTGATCATAAGTTTCACTTATTTGTTAAAAGTTCAATTATTTTGTTAAAAAATCAACTATCATGGGGTGATCACGAATGTTAGTGACAATATCCCAGACGGGAAAATTATATATAGTTTATATATAGTGTGAAATATTATATATAATTTTCATTTGTTTTATATAAAACTTTTATGAAACGAATTAAAATTATTCAGACTATATATAATTTTTCCGCTTGGGAAATATCCGAAAAATTTGATTTCCAAGGTGAAAATTTGATAAAACTATAAGAACGTTCTGTTTTTTTTCTGTTCATTTCAGTGCATAATCCAAATTTAAAAGAAAGCTAAGCCAAAAAGAAATAATCAGCTTTAACAACAGAACAAACTTTTCTGATACATGTCATAAGTATGGATATTATTTTTGGAAAGGAGTGAATAAAATCTTTTGAACATCCGATCCATATATTTATTTGACTCGATATAATGTTATTATTACACAGTATATCATATTGTAATGCAGAGTAATCCAGTGTAATTTGGGGTAATTCAGGTAATTTGAAGTAATCTATATGCTAATCAGAGTAATCCACTTGTGATCCAATTCTAATATTAAATTCAGTAATCCAGTGGTAATCCAGTTCTAACACCTAATACGGAGTAATCTAGATAAATTTACTTCTAATTCGGAGTGATCCAGAGGAATCTACTTTCAATCCATATCATTTTGAGTAATTCATGTAATCCAATTTTAATATGGTGTAATCCACTTTTAATCAGATTATACTATAGAGTAAACCAATACTCACTTCTAATGAGTAGTCATCCATTTTTAATCCTTAGTAATCCAGTGTAATTCAGTGAAATTTAAGTAATTTGGAGTGATCTACTTGTAAGTCAGAGTAATCGATTTGTAACCCGGAGTAATCCACTCCTAAGCTAATGCTCATGTGCAGTAATCCAGTTATAACTTCTAAGGCAGAATAAGACATTTGGGGCCCAGAGTAATCCAGTGTAATCCAGGTCAATTTGAGTAATTCTAAGTAATCCGCTCGTCATCCAAATATAATATAGAGTAATTACGTTCTAACTTATACTGAATAGTAATCTATAAGCCAGAGTAATCCACTTGTGATCCAATTCTAATATGAAGTAATCCAGTTCTAACCTTTAATGTGGACAAATCTAATATAAATTGACTTCTAATCCGAGGTAGTCCAGAGTAATCTACTTGTAATCCATAGAATTGCGAGTAATTTATGTAATTAAATTGTAATCCGACGAATTAAACTTGTATTCCAATTCTGATATAGAGTAATCCAGTTTTAATTTTTAATGAGTAGCAATACTTCTGTAATCCTTAGTAATCCTGTGCAATCTATTTTTATGTGGAGTAATCCAGCTCTAAATGTTGATGCGGAGTAATCTAAATAAATTCACTTCTAATCAGAAGTAATCTAGAGTAACCTATTTGTAATCCATGTAATTCTAAGTAATTCATGTAATCCAATTGTAATACGCTTGATACGAAGTAATTTGAGTAATCCAAGTAATTGACTTGTAGTCCAGAATAATCCTAATAATTCGGAGTAATTCACATAAATAATTCAAATAGTTTTGAACTATTTTGTTAAAAATTGGTGGTTCTTGTTGTTTAAAATTAATTTTTCTAACTGAAAATTTAGCTAGTCCTTTTTATGTTAAAATTCTATATCTTAGATGAAAATATATGTATTTGGTAAAAAGTCGTCTTTTCAACAAAACAGTAGAATTTTCGACTGAAAATTATGACTTTTTAACAAATTAGTTAAATTTTTAACAATATAATGACATTATTAACAAATTAGTTCAAGTAGCCAAATGGTTCAATTCACAAAAATGATAAAACAGTAATCGTGATGCCAATTTCCTTGCTTGGTCTTTAATTTGAATGAGTGTAATTTCTATTTGCCATAAAATGCTAAAAATAAATGGGGTTTATCATTAAATGTAACTTTTAACATATTTTCTAATTATATATATATATATATATATTAAACAATGGTGTACTTATTTCAAACTTGACCTAATTTTGCGGCAGTGGTTTCCACCACTCAACGGCAGCATTCCGATCTCTGTATCAACGAATCCACAAATGGCTACAACGGAATCAAATTCGTCTGCAGATCCTGGGATGTAATAGATTGAAACCATTAGACACGAAAAATAGGTCAGATTCAAATAAATGAAGACAATCAACACTGCATTAATCCTTGTAATAAAGTCATTCGTTTTATTATGAAGTTCTGGTAGACGCGGCTGACATTTAAAGGCTCATATTGAGTATCGATGAACAAACACACAAGTAATCTTAAATGACTAGATCAAAGTTATCCAGCCAAGAAAGAGCAACAAATTTGTTATAAATCGTCACAAGGTACGAAAAAAAGGAATAATACACAAAAGTTGTATTATTCATACATCTCTCACATATAAATGTCTGTTCTTACGGTATCATTTCTTGCCTGTCCTGTTTTTGAATAAGATAACTACATGCTGTCATTTTCGATGCAAAAAAAAGATTCTGGGATCCCACCAGTGGTCTTATTTCAATAACACTCAGGACTGTTTTTTCTAAACCTTATTATGATACTTGACACTAGCTTCAGAAGAATACTTTGGTTTTACAGTGGAGTGACAATTTATTAATTCTTATTTATTATATTTATATATTAATAATACTTTCATATTACCTGATTAATTGTTTGGTTCTCATCTTTCACGCCAGTGAACTGTATTAAGACTATCAATCGCAGCTGAGACTCTCTGCAGTCTGCGCGCGAGTCACCTAGTCGCTAGCAACTTGAAAACTTAATAATTTCTTGAATATAAATTCGATTAGGCTAACATATACCAGAAAACTTATTTGTACTGTAGTTAATAACCTTCTCGCTAGAAGTTTTTTGTTTCTCAAAATTCGCGCGATAAACGAAACGCTGGAAGTTGAAGAAGTCCGATATGCGTCGAACATTAAAAAAAATACTAACCATTTTTTTAAATAAATTTTTTTATACCTTTTGCTCTATCAGTCGAAGGACATTTTGATCCGAATTCCTTGAAAGTTTCAATACAAAATTTGAAAAACTGACTCACTTAGCATGAGTTGAAATAGAGAACCAATTAACATCGATTTTTCCAAAAAAGTCAGTTTCTTGGCTTTAAGTTGAAAATTAAAAAAGCTCAAACTTTTCCTCTGGAAGAAAAAAGATGCGCAATGAAATCCTACATCGAAATATTGGCTTTGAAACTTAAAATTTGAAATAGTTTCAGAGAACAGCTCAATGGACATAGGACCCAACATTGACAAAGAGCCCAACGTTGACGTAAAGACATGAAAAAGACAAAACAAAAAGCAACTAAAAGGGATATCTTTATTGGTTAAAAATGATGTTTTTGTGGAACATTCACCTTCTTAGGCCAATAATTCAATTGTCTTTTGAAAATTCGCCTTGTTGGCTAGAAAATTCACCTTTGATAGTAGAAAAGCCATCCTTTTTAGTAGAAAATTCATCCCTCAAATTCATAAATAATTTATTTAAGTACTTACTAATTTTAGAGAATTTTCCGCGTAATTCAAATATTGTATTTTCAAAATGGTATATTTAATGAGAAAAGGGGAAAAAGGGGAAGTTTTTTGAGAATAGGGAGAAAAGGGTAATTTCAAGAAAAAAGGGGAAACTAAGAAAAAAAGGGGGAGACTGTGCACCCTGTACAGGTATAAATAATAGGACCTTTTGCAAACTAAAATTCACATCATTTTCTCATTATCTACTCGGATTCGTTTCACTTTTAACACTGAGCACCGTTAAGTTACAAATTTAACTTAAATTTTGGATTCTGGTAACTGCAAGTGATAATCCTGCACATTCAACTGGAAATATATTCATAAAAATCCTTTTTATTCTGCTTTCTATGTGCTAAAATAGTATTTCTAATTAAATTTCATAAACAATTTGCATAATATTTATCATAGTATCCCAGGCGGAAAACTTATACACAGTGGGAAATATTATGTATAATTTTCATTTGTTTCATTAATTTTTTGTATAAAACAAAAACCAAATTTTCATGTGAAACTAATACTGAAAAATTGTCTATGAAGTCTCACATAAACTTGAACATTTATTCTTTAATTTTCAAATTTTTAAGTCAAATAACATATCGTGGGAATCGTTATAATTCGCAGATTTTTAATATTATGTTTAAAAATTACGATGTGCTAAATTAAAAAAATATTATATTCCGCATTTTAGTCCTCATTAGGTACAAAGTACTTCCGCTGACCAGGCTCAGTGGCAGCAGTTTAGCTGAGTGAGGGGAAGCCGCGCAGTGAGAGCCGAGCCGTGTTCACCATCTAACTTCAAAGTTGTGCTGATTCGCTCTCTTGTAGAAAATAATTAATTTAATTTTCATAATATTTGTTTTTTCAGATTCGATAGTTTGGCTCCAAGCGTGAACAGGCAGTGCCGCATGAGTCATTTATGTTGGATTTGAACGCATGATGCAACCTGGTGCAACTAATACGCTGAGTGCGGCCCTCAGGTGGTTTGTCACGCGTGACTGAGCACAACCTCTCTTTCGTCCCAGTGAATTCTCTAATCAAGAAACCGCTGAGGTTGAAATTATAAGAATGGCTTAAATTGGAGATACTTAAATGAGGTTCCCAGTGATTTTTAATAAAAAATTGAATCATTTAATTTTGACGTTTTAATTTAAGTACTGGCTTATGAATCACTAATTAGAAAACGAGATGAACAACATTTTCTTGAAAAATGATGTTAAAAAATATTGGTTTCAAATATAATTTATTAAAAGTATGTATTTGAAATATTTTTATGAAAAAATAAAATACATTTAAAAAAGACAAATTATTCCTGATCCGAAAACTATTAGCTGTTAACTTATTTTAAATTGTTGAATTAGAATTCAGAAAAAAGAATTCTTCCTCTGATTTCTCTATTAGCTCAGTGGTTAGAGCACCTGACCGTAAATCAGTTGACCTGGTGTTCGAATCCCAGCGGAGTGAAAGGAGAAGATTATTAATAGGAATTTTGAAAAATATTTCGGACAAAAGTTGTTGACCTTATCGAAATTCACATTTTATGTTTTATTAAATGTTAGCCTACGCGTGACATTTTTTGGAAAAAACGGAAACAAAGTTTAAGAGTTATGAGAAGGTGGGGTACGATAGGGGTTGGGTCTTTCTTCACCGTACGCGCTTTCAAGTGCGTCCTCATTATTCTCGAGGATTTTATTTCTCTCAACATTCGAGTTTTTCTTATTTTTTTTGCTTATGCTTCCTTATAGAGGAAGCTTTGTGATAGTAACATTTTTCAAATTTTTTGAATTTTTTTATTGAAACCTTCCTTAATTTATAAATGTCTGATACAATGTTCTAAGCAATCGTCCGTACGTCTGTGTGTGTGGATGGGTATGTATGTCACACTTTTTTTTTTAAACGATAACTTGAAAACGGTTGCAGATAAACCGATGAAATGTGAAGAGTTAATATTCACCAGTAATATCATTCATATCATAATAAAAATCGATTTTCGTAGTAAAAATTTTCTCATTTTCATGATTTAAAGTTCATGTGAAAATAGAAAAGATGTGTTGATTCGAAACGAATCTATTGAATCATAATATCGATCCATTTTATTAAACAGTGAGGAAGCTATGATAATATTAATTCTTTCATTTGAAACTCAACTCTCAACTCAAATTAACTTAGCATGAAGCTGGGAAAGGGATAGGGTGCCACAGAATTTCTCCTCTCCCTATTCCAGCTCGAACAATTACCATTTTTAATGCAAAATTTGATTCATCTGATTTTTCATTGTAATACAATTTTTTTTGGAATTATTTTGTAATTTAGAACTTTTTGGAAATTTCTTCCCTTAAATTGAGCAAAACGAAAACATCAGTTTGTCTATCATTCAAAAAATCAGAAATGCTTTTTCTATGAGGAAGCGAAAAAATTTGCTCACGGAAAGCAAAGAGCTCGTGAAATGAGCATCATACAAATATGAATACAAATAAAGTAGAAACACTCAAGATCAAATTTACAACTACGTATTCTCATCCTGATGGATCGAAAGTATAATTTATTCAGATTAAGTCCAACTCTACAAGATCGGGGAAAAATTTATTATGGTTCAGAGATTTAGAACTTATTTAAGTGGGACGGTTCTGTAAGAAACACAAGAAACAAATGGTACTGCAAGAATCGTATATGAGCTGCACTTGATGTGGTAGTGAGAAAAAGGTAAGGATCAGCATACGCACAAATTCCTGAAAACACCTGGTTTGAGGAGCAGCATTGTTGAGAGGCAGGCAAATTAAAGAGAAAATGTGACCAAAAGGTTTACTTTTCATAGAAAGTGTTGCGAAATTGCTCTTGATCAACACCTGGACGAAGAATGATAACGCCTTTCCATTACCTTTATGTCTTGGTGGAATCTCTCACCTTGTTCTTCACTACAATTCCCCAGATTTTCTGGAAAATTCTCTGAATGGGAATCCAAAAAGTGGAGCTTCAGGCTCATTAAACATCCAATGATTTCCTAAATCGAATTGCAAATCCATACAGCAACCAGATCCTCTTCTGTAGAAAAGTCCATACAGGACCATACAGACCCGTGGGTTTGTAGGGGCCATTATGGATCCAAAAAGAATTGCAAATCCATACAGAAACTAGATCCTCCTCTGTAGGAAACTCCATACAATACCATAAGACCCGGGGGTTCTTATGGTCCAATTCGGAATTCCCCAAATCGAATTGCAAATCCATACAGAAACCAGATCCTCTTCCGTAGAAAAGTCCATACAGGATCATACAGACCCAGGGTTTCGTAGGGTCCATTATGGACCTACAAAAAATTTCAAATCCATACAGACACTAGATCCTCCTCTGTAGGAAACTCCATACAATGCCATACAGATCTGGGGGTTCGTATGGTCCAATTCGGAATTCCCCAAGTCAAATTGCAAATCCATACAGAAACCAGATCCTCTTCTGTAGAAAAGTCCATACAGTACCATACAGACCTGGGGGTTCGTTCCGTCCGATTCGGAATTCCCCGAATCGAAATGCAAATCCATACCGAAACCGGATCCTCTTCTGTAGAAAAGTCCATACAGGGCCATACAGGCCCAGGGTTTCGTAGGGTCCAATTCGGAATTCCCCAAATCGATTTGCAAATCCATACAGAAACCAAATCCTCTTCTGTAGAAAAGTTCATACAGGACCATACAGACCCATGCTTTCGTAGGGTCCATTATGGATCCAAAAATAATTGCAAATCAATACAGAAACTAGATCCTCCTCTGTAGGAAACTCCACACAATACCATACAGAACCGGGGTTTCGTATGATCCAATTCGCAATTCCCCAAATCGAACTACAAATCCATACAGAAACCAGATCCTGTTCTGTAGAAAAGTTCATACAGGACCATACAGACCCGGGGTTTCGTAGGGTCCATTATGGACCCACAAAAAATTTCAAATCTATACAGAAACTAGATCCTCCTCTGTAGGAAACTCCATACAATGCCATACAGATCTGGGGGTTTGTATGGTCCAATTCGGAATTCCCCAAATCGAATTGCAAATCCATACAGCAACCAGATCCCCTTCTGTAGAAAAGTCCATACAGGACCTTACAGACCCATGCTTTCGCAGGGTCCATTATGGATCCAAAAGTAATTGCAAATCCATACTGAAACTAGATCCTCCTCTGTAGGAAACTCCACACAAAACCATACAGAACCGGGGTTCGTATGATCCAATTCGCAATTCCCCAAATCGAATTGCATATCCATACAGAAACCAGATCCTCTTCTGTAGAAAAGTCCATGCAGGACCATACAAACCCAGAGGTTCGTAAGGTCCATTATGGACCCACAAGGAATTTCAAATCCATACAGAAACTAGATTCTCCTCTGTAGGAAACTCCACACAATACCATAGAGACCCGGGGGTTCGTATGGTCCAATTTGGGATTTCCTAAATCGAATTGCAAATCCATACAGCAACCAGATCCTCTTCTGTAGAAAAGTCCATACAGGACCATACAGATTTTTGGAATTCATATTAGTTCTGAAATTACCTTGCGAATGATGTGATGATGATTCTGGATTCAGTCCTTGTAGATTCATTGGTGCTGTGAAAATAAATATAGGAATTATTTATCAACGAATTTGTTTAAGAAACTTCATGCTAATGGTTTGATTTAAACAAAAAATTTTTTAGTATACGCAGAAAAATTCCTACGAAGAATTTGGAACACAAAGTGTTTGGCCAATTTTTTTAGCTCGGTATGTGTATAATTCATTGTATCAAAACTTCAAAATACCACGTAACCAAAAGCAGAATTTTCACTCTTTCTAAAAGTAAATTCAACAACCGACGTGATATCGCATTTTACATTTGAAAAAAGCATTTATGATGATTTCCATAAAAACATCAATGCGTTTAGCATACCCAGTATTCGCAATAGCAGGCGATATGTAATTATTTTCTGATAGGGTAATGATAGTGGAATAACATAATAGGAGTGTTGAGCAGCAGAAGAACGAACATCCGAATGTGTTTATATAAGGGTTTTCAGCGTAGCCTACGTTACCCCAGCAAACGATAGGTTTTTGGAAAAGCACTGCAATACTTGTTTTTGAATTCATCTCAGTTTCTAAATTACATTGCTGATGATCTGATCATCTAATTTTCCAAACGGGTGTCAATCTCTCGCTGCATCTTATTATGTGCGCATGCGATTTCAAGCTTTTCAACAGACAGATGGTAGGTCTACGAGAGCTTGAATCGAAAGGTTTTCGTTAGCCAATTCAGGTCATTGACAGGACGTGCTGATGCGTAGCAGCGCCTTGAGGGGCGCACCTGTCAATTAGCAGGATCTCTCAAAATCCTGCTACACATTTTTTGAGCCACGTTGTTCGTACGTCTCTCGCCACCCGTCAGATAACGCCCTATTTTGTCAACAATATGCTGCTTGGTCGTCAGCAGCTCTGACTTGTTCACTATATGATTGAAGATCCTTAGTTCTTGAACGAACTTTCGAACCCTTTCCGTAAACGGCCTACCAAATGTTACGTAGTTAATCACGCACTGAATAGGCGACGCTTTCTGATACAAGCGTCTTTTAGTCTCTTGATTCATCGTCGGTTAGCCTTCGATTTGAATCAGCCGATGCTCTCCTAGCCAATGCTCTCTCCGTATGTCAATGTTTCTCCTTCTCCTCAAATCGCTATCATTTCTCCGAAAGTGGTTGCTTTCCGCGGTTGGTCTCAACGTCGCTTTTTCATCTTTGTCTGCAGCTTGTTCAGGCAACGGTTAGAAAATCACTCCGCGTACATATCCAATTTTCAAGAGGCAGGCGTGTTAATTTTTCAAAGACTGATGCAAGACGTGCTGAAGATCTGGATGTTTCTGGCACCACTCAATTTGCATACGCGCTATAAAGCCTCCATTAAGAGGGATAATGCTGGCATCCCAGCCGTCTAGCACATCATCCTTGAGTTGATTCGTCCACTCAATGTGGAAGTTTCGCCGGTTCTTTGTCGTGTTTCCATTTAAATTGTTTGCTGAATAAGTGCCAATATGATCATAAATAAATTTTTGTTGAGAGCAATAAAACTCAATTAGAGTACATCTGGCTGCATGTAATTAAATGTGACTGAATTCAAGTAAATTTCACTGAATTTTAAGCAATGCGATTGAATTGAAGTTAATGCAACTGAATTTAAGTAATAGTGACTGATAATGAACAAGTTTTGGTTTAGAGCGCTGAAACTCATTTTAAATGAATTTCACTGAAATCAAGTAAATGCGACTAAATTCACGCAAATTCGTCTGAATTTACATAAATGTGACTGAATTTAAGTAATTGTGACTGAGAATGAACAAGTGTTTGCTTAGAGTGCTGACACTCAATTTAAATCAATGTCACTGAATTCAAACGAATGCGAGAAAATTTTGAGAGACCTAAAAAACGTACTCTAAATGAATGTGATTGAATTTAAGTAAATGCGACTGAATTCAAGTGAAGGTGACTGAATTGAGGTGAATCCTACTGAATTTGAGTTAATCTGACTGAATTCAATCACATGCGACTAAATTCAAGTAAATGCAACTAAATTTACGTGAGTGTGAGTGACAATAAATAAATTTTAGGTGAGAGCAATAAAACTCAATTTGTTTAAATCTGGATGTATTTAATTAAATTTGACTAAATTTAAGTAAAATTGAACGAATTTATCTAAATGCGACTGAATTCAAGTAAATACGACTGATTTTTAGGGATTGTGACTGACAATGAAAAATGTATTGTTTAGAACATTAAAAATCAAGCTAAATAAATGTCACTGAATTCAAGTAAATGCAAATGAATTTATTTGAATGTGACTGACAATGAATAAATATTTTTTGAGAGAAATAAAACTCAATTTAAGTGAATCTGACTGAATTTGAGTAAATGCAACGGAATTAAAGTTAATTCTACTGAATTTAAGTTAATTTAACTGAATTCAAGCAAATGTGACTGATTTCGCATAAATGCGAATGATTTTACTTGAATGTGACTGACAATAAACAAATGTTTTTTGAGAGAAATAAAAAACTCAACCTAAATGAATCTGAGTGAATTTAAGTAAATGCGCCTGAATTAAAGTTAAGGTGACTGAATTTAAGTAAATCCTACTGAATTAAGGTTAATCTGACTGGATTCAAGCAAATGCGAATAAATTCAAGTGAATACGTCTGATTTTTAGTAATTGTGACTGAATTCAAGTAAATGTGAATGAATTTACTTGAATGCGAGCTTGAATATTATTGACAATGAACAAGTGTTTTTTGAGAGAAATAAAACTCAATTTAAGTGAATCTGACTCAATTTGAGTAATTCCGACTGAATTAAAGTAAATTTTACTGAATTTAAGTTAATTTGACTGAATTGAAGCAAATGTGACTGAGTTCGCATAAATGCGAATGATTTTACTTGAATGTGACTGACAATAAACAAATGTTTTTTGAGAGAAATAAAAAACTCAACCTAAATGAATCTGAGTGAATTTAAGTAAATGCGCCTGAATTAAAGTTAAGGTGACTTAAGCCAAATTTTGTAAAGAAAATTAACCTTGGTCGACCTATAAATATTCATTTTATTCCTCGAAAGATTAAAAAAATCTCTTCGAAATGCTTGTATTACAACAATTTTATTAAAGAAAAATATTGTTTATAAAACTAAAAATAGTATAATTCTTACATAAATTTCTCAAAAAAATTACTAACGAGATTTGTAGAGAATCTTTCAAGGAACAAAATGATTGTCCCGGAAATTAGAACCGAAAAATGAATACGTCAAAAAACTGAAAGTTGTGCTAAATTGGGCTAGACTCGCGATCGTGAAAAATCGGGAACTGAAAGTGAATTTATTTTTTGACCATAAAATAGAAAAACTTTAAGTTGATCAGCTGTAAATATAAAATAACTCATGCTTTTGAAAACCGAACTGTAGTTCAACTATTAAAAAGTGAACAGTAATTGATTTTGCAAGACAATTCTGGATATATTCAAAATCAGATCATTTACATATTATAATGTTAAAATTTGAACTCATTTAATTCGAAAGCTTCAGTAGTTACATAAACGTAAGCGTCCGATTGAACCAGCATAAACAATTTTCAATTTAAAAATCACTTAAAATTAATAGATTCACAAATAAACGCCTTTATTCAATTGTCACAATTTCAGAGTAATAAATTTAAACTTTGAATGTTACAATTATAATTTTTCTATTGTTTAAATTTGTAATTTGAAAGTAAAAGTGTTGAATTTTGATTTGTAAATAACAGTTGAACAATGATTAATTTAGAAAAAAATCGAATAATTTGGAGGCTTTTCAATGTTTCGAACAACAAAAATTAGGAGGTTCTCAAGAATTTTGAAAGATTTCAAAATATATGTATTTTTTTGAAGGTTTCTGGGAAGATTTAAAATGATTTTTTATTTCGAAAAAATTCATAACTATAAGAGAATGTTTAAAAGTATTTCCAAACATTTTAAAAGATATACAAAATTGGAAACAAATTGGGAATCTTTTAGAGGAATTTTTTTTGCAGGATTTTACAAAAATTTAAAGAAAAATGGGAATCATTCTAAAAGATATTTACGAGTTCTAAAGAAATTTTAAAAATAATTTGAAAACATTTCAGATAATTTAAAAGAAAATTGATACTTTTAATGATTTGGAAATTAAATTTTGACTTTTTATTTTGAAAAATTACATAATTTCAAGAGATGCATGGCGTGCCTGAATGAATGTTGAATAAAATTTTCATGAACGTCTCAGATCTTGGCAGGATCTTTAGGTAGAACATAAATAGGGATCTTTTGGACAAAAATGAAAATATTTCGTCGAGCTCTTTCAAAATAAAACTGGTTTAAAGGTTTTTTATACCATTTTTTTCACTAATTTCGTAGCTAAAGCGGCTTTCAAATACTTTGATCAAAGTTACGTATCAGCGAATCTTTACATTAATTTTTTGGGTCAAAGCACTTTATTTAAACAAAATTTTCCCGCTTATCCGGTGTCGCTATTTTATTTTTAGACAGCCACATAATTTTTTTCCCTTTACCCCAATTTCTGTCTATTTCAATAAAGTCCATTTTCTTCACAAAAAACAATCAATTTAACAATTTAAAGAAATATAATCGTTTTACATTCTTTACAAAAATGTTTGTTGAACTTCCTGTATTTGTCTTCTTTTGAAAAGTCCAAACTATACGTTTTAGCTTTTCTCCTTTGCACACTTAGGAAACCATGATTAAAAACATGTAACGATTGTTTAATTCACAATGTAAGAATTGCAAAAACATGGTTATCAAATTTATTTTATTAATTATTAAAATCAACACTTTGAGAACTTAAATTTCACTTTTATTTTGTAAAACTTGGAAAAACAAAACCGAAACTGAATATTCACTATGCGTTGCCATATTTCCAGAAAAGGTTCTAGTAAGAGAGAAATAGAGAGAGAGAGAGAGAGAGAGAGAGAGAGAGAGAGAGAGAGAGAGAGAGAGATGGGGAGAAAAAGAAAGAGGGAGATACAGCTAAAGAAAGAATTAAATCGAGGCGACTTTTTTGACATAATTATGAAAATGTAAAGACTTACCTTCCTGAATGACAGTCCTTGAGAACTTGTATCATAAATTTTCAAAACTTTTTGCACACATTTAGAGCGTTTTGAGAATTTTAAATTGTGAATTTTTTATGTCTCACGATCCACATAAAAATTACGTCGAATCTGGATTTAGCGCCGGTTTTGGGGCTGACCTTGACGTTAAATCCAGAGTCTCCGAACTATTTTGTCTCTCCCTTGTTCTATCAAGGCGTACCTTTTTCAAAAGTTTTTTAAAACCTGAATGCAATAATATTTCAAGTTAGCAATAATCAACAGAAAAAATAAAAAGAATCATTAATGTAAATTTGTACCTGAGATAGAATTAACTTCGAAGAGTAAAACAAAATTTGGAAAGGAACATAGGAACCAATGTCAATTTCGAAAAATTAAAGTCAAAATTTGAGTAAAAAATTTATAAAACATTAAAAATCGTTATGGAAGTCTAAAAAAAATTGAAGAGACTTCACTCACCTTAAAAACTACATCTTGAAATACAGAAAATGAGATCTGTATAATTGTTAGGAAGGCCGATCAAAAATTGACAATGTGGAGATACAATGAGACACTATACTTAATGAGCGTTGACATAGATGAGTTTTCGTTGAAACCACTGATGAGGAAACGCGCAAAACTGAATTTAAATTTAAATCTGAGAAAAAATGGTTTCAACTAAAAAATAAAAAATGTGACATTATTTTTAAATACCTTGATAAATTTGATTAATGTTTAGAATCTCAGTATGTAAGTTAATAGAAATATTGCGAAATTTTTTTATATAAATGGACTCAATAATACGTTGTTGATACGTATTTTTATCAGTATCTAACATTTTGATATTTTTAAAACAAAATCAAAATCTTGACTAAATTTCCATGAATGTTGTGAAAAATTCTAGTTTTTAATCTCCGGACAGTTTGACCTATATAGACTATTGCAACATTCACATTTAATCATATAAATAATGCCAGCAGTTAGTAAGTAGTGCCAAGCCCGTTAAGTTTCATTTTACGGATAGTTTTCTACAGAGTGATGAAGAAAAAATCAGAATACTGATCTATTAAGTCGATATTGAAGTCTTTATTACATTATTATACAATCATTTATTGTAATTACTGAACCTGAAGGTTATACAGACCTCACATCCCAAAATTCCCTCAAAACAGGAGAAATAGAGCGATTTTCCACAGAAATGGGCGATTTATTAAGGAAAAACGCTAATCCTCAAAAGTACGCCGATCCGGCGTTGTTTCAACTCGCAACAAAAATAAAACAACGGAAAAGGAAACTGAGCAAAAAGATTACTTGAATTGAAAAAATTTAGTACTGAATACGCCCAATGAAAGTAATGTTTTTTCTCATTTCAAGTCCAAGTATATGATAAAAAGGAAATAGCACAAAAGATCTGTTCTCGGGGAAAATTTAATAGTCCATACGTCATGAAGACAGATTTTAAATTTCAGTCAAAAACAGATTAGCTCCGTCAGAAGAAAAGAATTTTCAACAAAATGGTTGAATACTCTACCAAAACGGATTAATTTTCAATAAAAGTTGCATTTTTTACAAAACAGGAAGAAATTTCTACCAAATAACATGAAGTTTCATCCAATAAAGGAGGAATTATCAACAAAAGTGTTGATTTGTCAAACAAGAAAGATTGTTCAGTCAAGAAAGAAAAACCAGTCAATCGAATGGATGTATTTTCAACTAGGGGAGAGGACTCTTCTAAAAAAAAAGATAAGCGGTCTATCCAAAAGGATAAATTTCCTACCTAAAAATAAGAATGTTCACGAAAAAACTTTAATTTCGAACAACAAATTGAATTTTCAACAAAATATGTAGTTGAATTTTTGATGAAATATTTGAATCTTCAATCTGCATAGATTAATTCTCAAGCAAAAAGAGGAATTTTCTAGCAAAAAGATTGATTTTCTACCAAAAAAGACGAATTTTTAACTAAATACATAATCTTAGAAGAAAATAGTTGAATTTTCAAATGAAAAGATAAATTTTGACTAAAAAAAAACTAATTTTTCGCCAAAAAGTTGAATTTTCACCCAAAAATAGTTGGATTTTATTATTAGGTTCAATGAATTCAGTTCGCATGTTGAGAAAAAAATTATATGAAGGGGAAGTTCTTGGAAATAGATGAAAAAGTATGAATTCTTTCAAAGCGGGGTAAAGCATCAAAGTTTTATCGTTCCTACTTATACCATTCGAAAAGTCGTTTTGCGTGATGTCTTTGGTCAAAGGAGCTCTACAAAAGATCTTCCTCTTGACAAAAATGTTAACGATTTTGAGAAATATGTCAAAAAGGTTATTGAGCCAGAAAAAATGACGCAGCACCTATTTTTCAACATTTTGAAGAAAAAAAAAACATTTTAATTCGTGGTATAGAAGCAGCGAAATGTGCTAATTGCTTGCATATATGTCTGGACTTTATCTCACGTATATTGAATATTTTAATCTTTTAACCTCTATTTGGTTTGTGGCTTTGACCTTTAATTTTAAAGAGTCTGTCCACAAATGTGTGGAAAATCCAAAGACCGAGCGCGTAGCGCGAGATAAGTACATTATCGAGCGCGAAGCGTGAGATCATTATATTCTCGAGCGCGAAGCGCGAGAACCAACAGTCAATCAAGAAATTTTTTTTGTGAAATAAATTTTGAAAAAATTTTTTTTTTTAATTTTGAAAAAAAAATTTTAAAGCAAATTTTTTGAAAAAAATTTTGAAACAAAAATGTTGAAAAAAAAAATTGAAACAATAATTTGAAAAAATTGTTTGAAACAAATGTTGAAATGGAAATTGTTGGAAAAAAATTTGAAAAAAACTTTTTGGAAAAAAAATTTTTGTAAAAGAAATTTTGAAAAAGTTTTAAAACAAAAATTTTGAAGGAAAATTTTTTTTTAAAATTGTTTGAAAAAAAAATTTGAGAAAATTGTTCCAAAAAAGTTTTGAAAAAAAAATTTTTGAAACAAAATTTAAAAAATGCTGTGGAATTATGAAATCATTTCTGTGTTAAATGTTGGAGGTTATACTCTTTTGTACGATGGAGGGGCTGCCGACTCTAAAAAAAATAAATATCTTCATCCTAAATATCTTAAAATATTTAAAATAAAAAAGATGATAACCACAATTTCAACAGTTGAAAAAAACCTTAATTATAGAGAACGCACCGTCATTCGAAAAAAGTACCTCGTGTTTGTTTTTTGGTAAAAATTTTCTAAAATTTTTAGCTGCGCCAGAGGTAACTTTACTGGAAAATGAAGAAAACCCCGCAGGTATGGAGGTGGATAATGTGGAGGAAGATGAGGAGGAAGAGGTGGAGGAAGAAAGAGCCGTTCTTTTCCCCGTGTTTCCGCGAAGAAGAAGAAATCCGAACTCTCCTGATCGGTTCAACTTTGACCGCTTTGAAGCAGGACGTAGCAGGGTGAACGAAAGACAAAACCTGCAAGGTGAATATAATATTTGATTATTTTGATTACTGTTAAAATTTTTTTTCTTCAAGTAGTAATAATAATCAGTTTTTGAATTTATTTCATTTTTCATTACTTGAATAATGTTTTATATTATATTAATTTAATGAAATTGTTTTTTTTTTATAGACGATGATACCACCGATTTATCCAAATCGTTGAATGGTCAATTTGTGAGTGGAGTCGACTTTGGAGGACAAGTTGTAGGAGTTCTTCAACAGGGAAGTTTTCCCGAAGTGGAGGAGGAAAGCGGTTCCGAAAACACGGAAAGTGAACCGGTTCCTAGCACTTCAAGTGGAGTGACATCAAAAAGAAAAGGTCAGAGTTTTAATAATAACATAGAAGGCTGCATGTCGGTTAGTAAAATTGTCATAATCGGGGAGCGTATGAATCGCGTCGAAAAATTAAAATATGAGAGTCGCGAAATTGAGATGAAAGTAAACATTCCTGACGAGAAGCAATGCCCGGTCGAATGGCTCGAAAGTTCATTTAGGGAAGTTTTTGACTACGTAACTCGTAATTACCCGCCAACTGAATTAACCCTATTGTAGCCATAAAATAATTTTCCAAGTTGGGGCCAAACTTGTAACTGGGCAAACATTTGGCAATTTCTACACGGGCTTATTTAGAAAAACTAGTTTTTACGAACATGTCTGTCTGCCTGTTTGTCTGTCTGTCTGTATTCTGATGACGCGATAACTTTCTAAGGAATTTTCTGATTCAAATTTCCTTTTGCACACTGGTTTGTGGTCCAGAAAGACAGGTCAAGTTCGTTAGGCCGCCAATAAGAGAGGTCAAGTTCGTCAGACAGCCGAAAGTTCTACAAAACTGCTTTCAACCGTTTCTCAATAGAAAAAATAGTTTTATTTTAAACGTAGAAAATGCAGTGAGAAAATCGAAAATTCCAATTCACAGCTAAACAACGCAAAAGACGATGAAAGAAGCTCCAGCAAAATTTCTCGTCTCGCATAAACCTAGACAAACGCTCCTTACCATTGTTCAATAGCACCCATAGTTTGGCGAAAAAATTTGAATTTTTATATTCTCATTAGCTAGATGGAATGTCTTAGAATCATGTGTTTTTGGACCCATCGAGTTTTCGTCAATTCACGACATTCTGAGACCCCTGAATCAGAAAAAATAGTTTTTACGAACATTTCTGTCTATCAGTCTGTAGTCTGACGACGCGATAGTTTTCTAAGGAATTTTCTGATACAAATTTCCTTTTGCACACCGGTTTGCGGTCCAAAAAGACGGGTCAAGTTCGTTAGCCTTTTACTGTCAATATTGATGGTTTTAGACATGGAAAATAAAACTGTAAAACGTAATAATCCAACATTCCCACGAAACTACACAAGATACGGTAAAACGACAAGAGACGGAAATTATTTCTTTTTTGAAGTTATACAAAATTGCTTGCAGTTATTTTCAATAGAAATAATAGTTATTATTTTAAACGTAAAAAATGCCTTGAGAAAATCGACAACTCAAATTTATAGCTAAACAACGCAAAACACGATGACATAGGCAAGAGCAAAATTTCTCGTTTCGCATAAAACTACAAAATAGTTCTTTACCATTTTTGAATAGCACCCATAGTTTAGCGGAAAATTTTGAAATTTTACATTCTCATCATCTGCATGCAATCTCTTAGATTCATGCGATTTTAGACCTATCCAGTTTTCGTCAATTCACGACGTTTTGCGACCCCCAGAGACGGCAAAAATAGTTTTTACGAACATGTCTATCTGCCTGTTTGTCTGTGTGTCTGTCTGTAGTCTGACGACGCGAGAACTTTCTAAGGAATTTTCTAATTCAAATTTTTTTTGCTCGCTGGTTTGCCGTCCAAAAAGACAGGTTATGTTGGTTAGCCAACCTTGTACTGCCAATATTGTAGGTCCATCAAGCTAGCACCTCCACAATCAAAATTCCCAAATTTCTTTGTATCAGAATTTTGGGATTTTTTGGGCTGTTTGTGAGCTGTATTGCCGATTTTTGGGCTCCACTACTTTTTTTGAAAATTCAAATTTGCAGTGGAGGTGCTGACTTGACTCAAGGAGAAGGCATGAATGAGTGTAAATATTGGATGAGTGAAGAAATGAAAATGTGTAGGGTATGTGGGTATGAAAGGGAGTCGTGGGAGCACGTGTTGGAGAGATGTACAGTGGAAGAGGAAGGCGGAAAGAGCGTGGTAGATAAAGTTAGATGGATACTGAGCGGTTGTGGACAAGGGGAAAAGTGGATGAAGAGTTAAGAAGAGAAAAGGGAAGAGAGAATATATGGAGGAGGAGAAAACCAAAATTGAAGTATGTATAAGGAAAATTAGTGTTGCGTGACTTGAAAAAGCTTGGAGAGTAATGGTAAAAGGAAACGGAAGCCCTGGAAGGTCTCGCGCACTTGCTATAATAGTTGGTAAGGTAATATTCAAGAACTCGTAAATAATAACAAGGCAAAGCGATTATAGGTTAAGATAAGCATAAGCCATAGTGGTTAAGCGAAATTGTAAAAGATGTGAAGGGAACGGAGCCCTCAAACCCGTAAAAGGGAGAGTAATAAAACAGAATACAATGCTTTTTTCGGCTATAACCACAATTTTGGGGATTTTCAGAGAAATGGCCAAAAAGTTATTAACTTTACCTCATATGCTTTCTTAATATATAAAAGCTTCACAAAATCTTTAATGTCTGAAAATACTTATCTTAACATTACAAAACTTAGTTTTTACAATTTTAGTTTAATTGTGAAATAATTGTAATTGGAAATTAATTGTAAATAATTGTAAAATAAATTTATCAAAATTTATTGTATAAAAAATATCTCATGACTATGAAAGGACAAATTAATTTGTTAAGGTAATTCTTTGTAGTATTTTAATGACTAATGAACATATTTTTAGAATATTTCTCCTTGATTCTGCCCTAGGGCCAAACATGGTACAAAAAACTGTTGTGAAATTTCAAATAAAAACTGTACTCTGTATGAATTAATTGTAAACATGGAAAATAATAATACTTTTTGTAAATATTCCTAAATTTTATTTCAATATGATACACATTGAATTTTACTTTCAAAATTCTTGTAAATAGTTGATGTTTTCATAAATTTTACGACATGTTTGTACCATTTTTGACCTTAGGGAATAGATTCGAAGAATGAAATTATAAAAATAGCTCATTAGTTAGTGTTTGATTGAAAATTATATTTTTTGTTGAAATTTTTATTTGAAATGTCTGTAATATTGAAAAATATTGTGAAATTTGGTCAAGAATCCTGTGAAAATTATATTTATATAACTTTAAAGTAAGCAAACAAAAAAACTTTAAAAAAATGAATATCTATTCGAAATTTCCATTTTGTATACAAAAATATTTTTCGCCTAAAATTATAATTTTGTATGAAATTTTCGTTTTTTCTTCACTAAATTTTTTTTTTGATTTGAAAATTTAGTTATTTGTTTTAAAATTCATTCTTTTAAAGTTGACTTTAACTGTTTTCAATTAAAAACTAGACTATTATGTGCGCGCGCAAGCGCGCGCTAACTTTTGTATTCATTTTTCTCATTTACTCAGTTTTCGAAACACCGACAAAATTTTATGATTTTTGGAATCTGTGAGTGCCAAAACGTAAAGATCCGTTGAAAACCAGAGATCGCAAGTTTGGACGATTACATTACACTCTCATGAATGAGAATGTAAAAAATGCTTACAAAGAACTTATCCCTAATTTATGAACCAAAAACACGCGGGGCACTTCACCAATGCTTACCCGGCTACGGCTTTGTTTACACAAAACAGTATGAATCCCGAGATAGAGGAAGGCAGTGACGAAGATTAAGTGTATAGCATATTAGAGTAAGGTCTATTGTTCAAATTATACTTACTTTATTGATTTATGAGCTAAAAATAAATTGGCCCCTCATTCTCATGGAATTACATACATATTAGGGGCCATATTTTATTTTATATTTTTAACCATGAATTAATCCTTTGATCTGATCCGAAAAAATATATATTGTACCTTGGATATGATTATATTACAGAAAAAAATGACGTTATAGGCACCAAAAATTCATTCAAAAAAAATGCTTACAAAATTACAATCATTTTTTTAGCCCCTTCTCGTAGAAGGAATTGATTGCTATTTTTTTTATAGTTGTCTTAATACCCTATGTAACATATATCAAGGCCCTGTGGCCGGCTTTAGTAAAATGGCGCCTCTAGGCTATTACCCCCCCCTCCACCCCGATTCTAATGAAACGCTGAAATTGTATTTCTCATTTAAAGAAAATAACAATAAACCATCTTTCATAGAATTTTAAATTTGGATTTCCCCTGATCGACTTTGCACTCATTTAACTAAACTTGCATTTCCCAAAAACCACCCCCGTCGATTACATGTCGTCCCTAGGCTATAGTCTACATTAGACTATTGGTTAAGCCGGACCTGCAAAGCCATCAAAATCGGTTGAGCCAATTTTGAGAAATGCGAATTTTTTTATTTTCCAAAATTTGTTTTGTAACATTTGTAAACAATTTTTTTGAAGTTGGCACTTGAGGTAAAGTAGTCCTCTGATGGTAGGAACTTACCCCTAAAATATGAACCAAAAACAAGCGGGGGCACTTCACCCATGCTTACCCGGCTATGGCCTTTGATTATGTGTGTGCTTTAATAGGTTCATAATATTAAAAAAAATAAAAAGAATATATCAGGCAAAGTGTACCGCTAATGAGTTCAATCGCTTCATTGCATGCAATGATTTTAAATTGACATACATTTCTTTGAAATAGCCTTAAATTGAATTGAAATTACTTTTTATTCGCTTGAAATCAGCCGAAATCTCACATAATTCACCATGAAATCACTGCAATCACTCACAGTATACCATGCAATCACTGCAGCCGCTCGAAATAAACCGTGCAATCACTCGGAATCCACCGTGAAATCACTGCAATCACTCAGCATTGACTCTGCAATCAGGGAGCTTCCATAAAGGATGTCACAGTTTTAGGGGCGGGGGGGGGACGTAGCCGAAATGTGACAGTCTGTGACAGGGGTTATTGAGACACCGGTGACACAATGTGACAATATGGAAGGGGGGTTCCCGATGATAGCTGCAGAGCGTGTCATGCACACCCCGAACATCTAGGACACATACTATCTAGTTGTCCAACTCATACGGGAACAACCTATATCCACAGGCACAATGCAGCACTAAGAGTGCTTTATTACCATCTCTGTAATTTTTACGGCATTGGCCTTAATACCGCATCGCTAAACGCTCCTAGGGAAATAGAGTCAATTGTCGAGAACGAGAAGTGCCGCATATACTGGAACTTTATATTTTCGACAATTGTTTCTGTTCCGCACTCAAGGCCTGACATAGTTCTCCTTGACTTCGAGAAACGAACCATGTTCGTTATCGAATTTTTGGCACCGGCTGACACTTAGTTGCGACAATTATACCCGAAATATTCTGTTAAGCTAATCCATCTGATCATCGGCGCTCTTGGAGGTGCCAAGCTTTCACTGTTCAATAGCCTGAAAAGCATCCCTGCGTATCAACAAAATGCTAAGACACTTGCGGGGGAAATGCAGGGGGCGGTCGTCCTTGGGTCGCTCTGTGTCCGTAGGATACACGAGGCTTTTGCCGGATCATCGTATTGAGTCCATCACAGACTGTAACCACTTATCTCACGGACGTGAGACGTGGTTACGGGTAAAATTTTACCGCAATTTCGCTGGGAAAAAAACCAAAAAAACGTTAATCAGCCACCGCAGGGTCCCACTGGGAGCAACTGCCATCTAAAAATGACATGGGCTCCCAGTACAACCGCGGTAAATCACACTTATGACCACGTTTCACGACCGTGAGATGGGTGGCATGATGGAATTACGACGACAGGCCGGCGAAACCCTCTTGTGTCTTGAGGACACGAAGCGACCCAAGGATGGCAGCTTTCTGCGTCCATCTCGCAAGTACCTCGGCATATTTTTGGCACGCGGGAATGGCTTTAAAGTTACGAACCAGTATTAGTTTCGCACCTCCGAGAGCACCGATTACAAGGACAACTACTTTAACCGAATATTTTGGGTCCAGTCGTTGCAAGTCCCTTTTAGGGTTTTGATACCTCTCAATGTCTGGCCTTGAGTGTGCAACGGAGACTGCTATCCGAAAATCGTAGTTCCAGAAAATTTGGCAGTTCTCGTTTTGAACAATTTTGGAGAGTTCGGCAGGGTAGGGTCGCGGCCAACACCTTAAGAGCGACAAATATAGTAATATAGCACTCTTAGGGCCGCATTATGTCTTTAGATATACGTTGTTCCCGTATGGGTGGGACACCCAGATAATATGTGTTCTCAGTACTCTGCGTGTGCATAACACGCTCTGCACCTATTACTGGGATCTTCTTGACATAAAATGCGGTCACGGTATACTAAGGTGGAAATGACACAATCCTGGCATGTGAAAATGAATCCTTCTGTACCTGAGTTATGCCCTGCTGATCTGAGAAAATCAAAAGTTTGCTCTTTCGACAAGGACGGTTTTTCTACATTCCTGTGAAAATTTCCGTGCATTTTCTTGTCGAGTAGCTGTTGGTGGAATTTTTCAACTTCTGCTTTGATTAATATTTTTCGGAAAATTGATATTGGCTACAATTTTAACTATCAAACGACGAAAATTGATTATCAAACAATGTCTAAGGACCAACTAACAAATCCAAAAAGAATTTTTGAAAAATATCAAAATGTGGGGCGCAAGTGTGAAGGTGGCACCCCAATTTTGAAAAGGCCATAACTTTCCAAATTTTGACTATCAAACGACCAATGTTGACTATCAAACGCTATCTAACCAACAACAAACGATTCCATTAAAAATGTATACCATTTTCCAAAATAGAGGTGCCATCTTCACGGGCATGGTCTATTCTGGTAAAAAAATGTTAAGGTAACCTTACTTTTTTTCAGAATTGTAAATCGTCTTTGAAAAGTTGTGAATCTTCTTTAAAATGTTTTTTTAAACCAATTAAAAATATGAATTTTCGGAGAAAAACACTAACTGCCTAACTGTTCAACAATTGCAAATATTGTTCGAACTATAATGATTTTTGTTTTAAAATACCAATTTTTGGTGTAGAGCGCTAACATAACCTAAAAGTGTTAAAACTGGTTTATCTTCTTCTAAACCTAATTTTTAAAAATAATAAATGAAAAACACTAACATAATCCAAAATTGTTCAAAGATTTTACACATTGTTCAATTTATAATGATTTTTGTTTTAAAATAACAATTTTTGGTGTAAATCGCTAATGTAACCTAGAATTGTTAAAAATTACAAATCTTCTTTTAAATATAATTTTGTTGTATTAAAAATACCAATATACGACGAAAAACTCCAATGTAATCTAAAATTGGTTTTTGTTTTTAAAATACCAATTTTTGGTGTAAAACGCTAACATGACCTAAAATTGTTCAAAAATTATGAACCTTTGAAATATAAAGACTGTTGTTTAAAACACGATACTAGGTAAAAAGAACGTTAAAAAAACCGAAGAACGTAAATAGATGAGAAACTGTTAATCTTTCAAATATAATAATTTTGGATTAAAAATATCCATTTTCGCTGTAAATCGCAAACATAACCTAAAATTGTTGAAAATTGGGAATTTTTTTGATTTTTGTTTCAAAATACAAATTTCAGGTGAAAAACTTACATAACTTAAACTTTTTTGAAATTATAAATCTTCTTCGAAACTTTATGATTTTAGGGTAGGGTGGGGCGAGATGAGCATAGTTGTCTTCATCACGTCAGTATTTAAAATCTGCTAATTCATTGCTCGAAAGTAAGTCGTTATATGTTCTACAAAAATTTTCGATTGTAATTTTGCTAAGATAAAAGTAAATGAAAACGTATATGTGGAATTAGAAACGAAAATAAAAAAGTAGTGCGCTTGGCTCATACCGCCCCACTCGCAGAAAAAAGAAATGTTATATTTACTTATCAAGCAATGTAACGTGTTTCTTGTAACCGTAACAGTAAAAACTGCTCTTAAGGCCATGTAACGAGTATACCAGCTGATCAACTCAGTCCTGAGATCAAAATTTGTTCACCCATATTTTAAAATAAAAGTTAAAATAACGTTTAACATAAAAATATTTTTACGCCTGACATCTCAAAAAGATAGTAGATGTTTGGCATGAATATCTGCATGTTAGGCTGTACAATCTTACCCTTTGAACATCTACATTTAAACATCCATTTTTCTCCGTGTAGTGAATCCATAGGGTCTATACACATATCCAGAAAGTAACCGGAAGTAGGTATATTTCATGATTCCCTACTAACATACAAGGGGATGGTACGGACTCGGAAAAACCGTTTTGGAATATTATTACATATACACTGGAACCTGGATTTAATTATGGTTTCGGGCATGGCTTGCAGTGGCCTTGATACTAAATCCAGGGAATCTAAACGTCAACAGGTAGGGCCGCATGAACCATTTCTGTTGGATTTAGACGCATGATGCAACCTGATGCAACTAACGCGCTGACATTGCAGCCCTTAGGCTGTTCGTCACGCCTGACTGAGCAGAGACTCCCTTTCGGCCGCCCGGGCCCTCTTATCACGAAACTGCAGGGGACATCAGTTCTTGGAATATAGTAAATCCGAAGTTTTAAATTGCAGGTTCCAGTGTAACGTAGATCTCATCCTAATATGTGACCATCCGCGAAGAAAGGCACCTAACGCGCGATAGCTTTATTTACAGGAGGAGTGATTGAAGAGGAGGTCTAACACAGGAACTCCATAAGATGGCCTCACTTTGAAGTTTAATAACAATTTGAATTTTTCAGATATAGGAATAATATTTTTATTATGAAAAAGCACTTTAATCTGTTTTGAAAAAAATATTTTTTTGATTCAAAATCACATTTTACTACATCAATTACCTTATTTTTAAACACAAATCTCTTATTTCTTTCATCCAATAACAAGATTCCTTCGCTTAGTTAATATTACACTGACTGAAATATTCATTTGAAAGAATAATTTTATACTTTTGGTTTGGATAATACCATTTCTTTGTATTAACATTTTTTTAAATTACTTTACTGAGTTCCTCGTGTCGAATTATATCTAAATATATCGAAAAATTAGATTTGAAAACTGGCCTTACATAAAACCTACTTACAAGGAGAGGACGCGAGATGGGAATCACCGATTCGACTGGGACTTTGTAGGATGAAAGTACATCAAAATCCATTAGGGGCGTATTTTTTCTTTCGATCTAATGGCCCATAGTTTTCGTGATATCGAAGTATGAGTATTTGCGCTCGAACGCTCGACTCGCCACTGCAGAGCGGGGACCCCGGCTTGGCGGCCTCGAGCGCTTACTCGCAGTCCGACACTAATACTGTGATAAACGGAAACTCCACAGGGTTTCTATATCATCAGATATCATTCCTATGGAGTTTTTTCTCGTAGATTGCGAATCTTAAAACAAAAATAATCCATCACGTCAAATTTTTGAAAAAGAACTGGGACAGAAGGTAACAACCAAAAATCGTTTTTGTCGCTTTTTGAAAAAGTTGTTAAACACTATAGTCCAGCGGATAGTGACTATTTCTCCAGTGAATTATGCAAATTATGTCACAAGCAATAACGTCTGACTCAATGATAAATTGATTTCAATTTTTGTGACCCTAAAGCCAATTTTACCATCAACATCCAAATATTAATTGTATAAACAATAACAAAAAGTTCTTAGCAGAATTTATTACTCCTCGAAATTATTCAATATTATGTTTAATTCAGAAAATATGATTTGAAAAGTATGTTTGGAAAAGTAATTGTTTAAACAAATTTCACTTGTTTAAACAAATAAAAAATAGTTAATATATTCTTTCTATACATTATACAGTAAGAAAAATAATTATATGTATTTTATTAAATTAAATGTTTCCAAAGTTATCGAAAAAACTGCTTGAGCACATCAAAATTGTTTTAAAATATAAATTTATTAAAAATCAAAAGAAATTGATCAAATTTATATAATTATTTAACAAAAAGTAGCTTAGGATACCAATTTCAGAAGAAACTAGACATCTCTGGGTCAATTTTTAGAAATTTAAGAATAAACAATGAGTAATTGTTTAAATAATTGCATGATGTTTTTTAAAAAATTTACTTCTCTGAACAATGACAAACTATTACATTTCAATCAGAAAATACGATTATTTTTCACATTTTTGGGGAATAAATAATTGTTTAAATAAGTTACATTTGTTTAAACAATTGAAAATTGTTCAAAAAGTCATGGGAAATATTTGAATTGTCCAATAGTAATTATTTGCATGAAAAAGACGACGGGAATTGCTAAAAGGTAACAATAATACGTAAAAATGTAGCTTTTTTATTTTTGTGTCATATTTAGGGCGCTGTGTGTGGGTGTGGGGGGGGGGGTAAAAATGAAACCTTTCAGTATGGTTTCATTTCATAGGTACTCCTCTTCAATCCCTGAAAAAGTTGGCACGTTTCGAACAAACCCTGAAGTATGAGTTCAATTTTTCGAAAATCCGAAATTTCCCCATGTTAATTAAATGGGATTTTGAAGTGCCCGGTGGCACATGTTATTATTCAAATTTCGAAAAAAAATTAGGGATTTTTTTTCTCCGAAAATGGAAACTCTTTGGGGGGCCTTGCCCTCTACGGTGAAAAAAAATTTTGCAATGCATTTTTGGACCACCCTAATGTACATTGGTGGTAGCGTATCCCACAGGTCGTCAACAGTAGGCCAAGAGTCACAATAAAGCAATATGGATCTTAAAGCGTCCAAATGTAGAACAAAATATGTGAATGAGTTTTCGAACTGATGAAGATAAAGCAATAAAATTACCCTTTACACTAAACCTTTTGGAAGTAGGCCTTTCCCATAATAAAGCTTAAGCGCTTAAGCTTTTAGCAGATGTCGCATGTCGCATTTTCGTGAGAATAGTAATTAAGAAAGCTGGATACAATTCAGTGTAGAGATAAAATAAACGGTTAACTTATCAAAAAATAGGTAATAGCTAAATAAATTGTTAATGTATTGTTTCAACGTGATACTCTACATTATTATTATTATTATATCATTAAGCCGTTTCCCTTTCGGGGTAGGCGTGAATTGCTCGGTGGTAAAGTAGAATCTTTGAAAATTTTATAAAATCCCTTGTAATCTTTTAAAATATCATGAAGTAATAATTTATAAATAACGTAAAAAGTATAAGATGACATACTTCAGATCAAATAAAAAGACCTTGATTACAAAAATTCCATGTCAAGTTAGTTCTGAAGTTTTAGTATCTTAACTTTGACATGTTAAAAAGTAGTGAGGTCCATTAGTATCGCGGTCACATTAAAAAATTCTTTGAAAATAATTTTTTTTCTAAATTTAAAATGGAAGACAGAACGAACGTTCTGCTCCGTGGAAAAGGTTAACATCGAGCTGCGAGGTTAACGTCCGTGATACTAATGGACCTCACTACTTTTTAACATGTCAAAGTTAAAATATTGAAACTTCAGAAGTAACTTGAGATGGAATTGTTGTAAGAGCATGAATCTTTTTTACTGAGACATTTTGGTTTTTCCAATTTTTATAAAAATAAAGGACTCATTTGTGACTTGAATTCCTGTTTTATGATCAGGAGAGCATTCGACTCTCGAAACGTTGATGAAAAGATCTTCTTAACATCATGAAGGTCTTTTTATTTTGTCTGGAGTATGTCATCTTATACTTTTTACGTAATGTATGAATAATTATTTACTCAGCCGCATAAAATCTCACTCTAACTTTTACCATCTATTAACATGAAATAATAAATTATTTTTAAAAATTTCATATTAATTCAAAATTTTATTTATAATTTACTTTTTAATATTTTTAAATTCCCTAAATATTTTAAATTCTTTGAAACTCTTGAAATCACTTGAGACTTTCTAAAATTCTTGAAAATCCTTCAAATTTTTAAAAATACTCCTGGATATTTCAAATCCATTAAAATCTTTTGAAATGTCTCGAAATCTATTGAACCTCTTAGAAATTACTTTGGGTTTTAAAAATACCTCTAATATTTCAAATTCTTCGATTTAATTGAAAATTCGTTCGAATCTTGTAAGACGTCCTAAACTTTTTCAAATTGTTTGAAATCATTGATAATACCTTGCAATATTTGAAAATCTTTTTGAAATCATACGAAATCTATTAATTCTGGTGAATAAATTTTATAAATCTATTGAAATATTATAATTTCCCTTGAAATTACATGGAACCTGATGATATTACCTGAAATCCTGGAAGATTTATCAGAATACCTTGTGAGCTTTCGAAATTCCTCAAAATCATTGAAATTCCCGGAAATCTTATAAAATCACTTGTGCTTTGTCGAGATATTATAATAGGCCCTACAAAATCGTGCTATATTTTCCAAAATTTCAGGAAACTTTTTGATATGCCATGCAAATTTTTCAAAATGCTTAAAATCAATTAATTCCTTGGAAATTCCTAGAAATTTTTTCAATCTTTTTGTAGTGGTCTTTTAAAAAGCCCTCAAATATTTAAAATCGTGTTTTTTTATTTGAGATTGTAATGAAATCTACTTTCTTATGAATAATTTCATGCAAAAAGAGCATGAAATACATTCACAAATCAAAATTAGATTTCCAAATATAAGTATAAATATAGCAATTATTAATAATATAAGTATAAATAATATAGTTATAATACGTCACAGGACGTGACATTTAAATGTTTACCATGAATATAAAATAATAATATGTTTCTTTGGTTCAAGCTGAAGAAATTTCAGGTTCGAATAAAAAAAAAACATGTTTTTGTACATCTAAAAAAAATTCGAAATGAGGCAAAATTTATTTTTGAATTTAAAAAATTTTTAATTGTAAATTTAAAAAAGAGAACAGAAGATGTTAACCGATTTCAAAAATTTGTTTCTTCACTTGTTTTGGATGTCGTCTCACAAATTGCTATCCCTTATCAGCTTACACTATTTGGTCGATTTTAGCATTTTTACTTCGCTCTACTGAAGAGTAGTTTTGAATTTACATTGAAAGCATTAATTTATTTAGGAAGAAGTGAGAAATCATGGAAATAAATATTTATGAGAACGATGTTAAACACATTAAAATTGCGTATTTTACTAATTTTATTTTTTCTGGACTTTTTTACATCACTAAATGGATTTCCAACGACCTAAGTATATCCAATTAAAAAAAATAAATTCTTGAATGGCAGAAATCATTAAAAAATCATTCAAAATTATTCAAAAATATAACATTTCTTATAAAAAGGTTATTTTTTCTTTTCGCTGTAAACTTTTCAGTTATTCAATTACCATTATTTAATCATTTTTCATTCGTAAAACAGCACAACACTATCTTTTTTTCACATCTGTTACTCTTTGAAGGTTTTTAAGTTCTACATAACCTCTGCCAAACATCTTCTCCGTCGATTTTTTTAGTATAATTTATTCAATCACAACTTTAAAATAGTACATAAACAAAAACAGGATATTTACTCGCAATTCGCGATAGCAAACAATAAGTACCCAGTGGGCACAGAATTTGGCGACGTCTGTGTGTCATCGTTACGACAACCTTACGACATCCTATGTGCATGTCGTTAAGGTGTCTTTACTATATCGTAAAGACGTCGTACGATCTGACGATGAATTTGCCATATCGTAAAGACACATTAACGACATGAACATAGGATGTCATAAAGTTGTCGTAAAAATGTCGTAACGATGTCGTAAAGAAGTCGTAAAATTTGTTGCCCACTGGTTAATTATTATGAAGTGGCCACGAATCAGCCACGATTCAGAAATATTTAAATTTACAAAACCATCTTCACACTGTTTACAATGTGTACGTTCTAGACAGTGTGAAGTTTTTTTTTCAATTTAAATATTTCTGGTTGCAGTGAATGTCCTTTCGTAGATGCTTTGTAGGCAAGTTCATACCCTATCTAGTCCGTTCCCTGGTAATTATTTTCTGATCAGGTAGTGTTTGCTATATATATATAATACAACATCACTGCCAAGGAGAAAGAAAAGGAGGAAAGGTATCAAGACCTCAGAAGAGAGCTGCAACGAATGTACCCAAAATATTCGGTACGAGTAATTGTCCTTGTGATAGGTGCTCTTGGAGGTGCGAAACTATCACTGGTTCGTACATGCTGAAACTGCTCCCTAAGCTATGATTGCCGGTAAAAAGAAGAAAGGTGGAGCTTCGCAGGACGAAGAATTTGGAGATGAGGATAGAGATAATAATTCAGAAGAGGATGACGACATCGATAATGAAAAAATGGTGAAGGTACGATCAATTAAATTATATCCAAATTCAGGGTATCCAGCGACCTTGAAAACCTTGAAAAATCTGGAATTCTCCTTGAATTTTTTTAAACTTTGAAAACCTGGAAATCTCCTGGAATTTTTCACAAGAACCTTCAATGCGAATTTTTTTTGCTTTTAAAATCGTGATTTTATCAAAATGCGAAGAGTAATTTAAATCTTTTAGTCTATTATGAAAGAAATATCTCGTTTAGAATAAACCTTGCTACTGAAAAATTGTTTATTGATCAAGATAAAATTTATATTTTGTTCATTACTGAATATAAATAGATTTCAAGGCACTTATTGTAGACTGTACCAATTATTTTATAGATTGCAAAGAACAGACTTTATTATTGTGAATAATTCTATATGTTTTTAATTTCTTCTTCGCTAATATAGAATACTGAAGTATAAATCTTGTTGTGGTATTCAACTTACAAATCATAAAAATTATTACTTGAAAATTTCGATGTTAATTCAGTTTCAGAATTAGAATGACTTATGGCCATACAATGGATTTTTCGAGGGGTTGACCACTCGATTGTTTGAGTGTACCTCAGATTTCAAAAAGTTACAAAATATTTCTAAAGATTTCAAAATATTTCAAACATTTCAAAATATTTTAAATATTTTTAACATTTCGTAAAGATTTCACGGATGTCAACGATTTAGAAAATACGTACACGCCAGATTTCAATTATGATTTCACAATAATTTCACAAACATTTCAAAACTTAAAAGATTTAAAGGTTTTCAAAGATTTGAAAAATGGTACAGTACACCAGATTTCAAAGATTTAAAAAAATGTAGGAGATTTGAAACGATTTCAAGAGGTTTCAAAACATGTTACAATATTTCAAAAGATTTTACAAAGATTTCAAATAATTCACTGATTTCAATGAATATAACTGGTATTAAAGACTTTACAAAGATTTAAAAATATTCCCGAAGATTTCACAAAGACGACTAATGTTCGGAGAAAATTAAAAATTGGTTTATTTATGATTCGGCTTTCTTTAGAAATTGTTGGTCAATAAAAAATGAAATGGCTCATTTGTTACATGTATAACAACAGTTTATTTATTATTTGATGTAAAACAGTAGACCTGGAAAAACTTGATTTCTTGACATGGAAAACCTGGAAAAGACCTTGAATTTTGTTCCTAAGAATCGCTGGACACCCTGGAATGGTTTCATAATTTAAAAAGTTAAGGATTCAACTGAACATGTAAAAAATAGTTGAAATGCAACTTGTTTCAAATTTCATTATATCATGTGATACGAAATTGTTGCCATTTCAAGTGATTAGATAGATATTTTGTTTTAAAAATCTGTAAAATTCCAGGTAAACATATAAATGGTACCTCTGACCCTGGAGAGCCACAACCAAGCACTTCACGCGAATCGGCTCAACCATCACGTGAAGTTGCAGCTAGTAATGGTCGACAACCATGCTCATCAGAATCATCCGAGCGAGAAGAAGAAAATGGATACGCCTCGGACGAGTCGTCCAATCAGGAAGAAAGTAACGCCAGGGGGCGCTACTCACTACGTAAGACCCAGCCGCACAATTACAGAGACGCGCGGCTATACACACCTCAGCGGAGGCGTAATTGGGTTAAGATTTTGTAATTAGGTTAAGATTTTGCAAATAGCGTAAGATTATGTATTTAGACTAAGTCTCGTTAATTATGCTAAGATAGTACATAAATTTACGATAGTTTCCTCTGGCCAGAGTATAATAATCGTTAACTTAGTTGTAGATCAAGTTTATTTCAACCTCTTTTTAATTTTTTTTATTTTATGACCAAGCGTTAATATTTTAGAGTTTATAGATATCCCAAAGCTAGCCATGTAAATGTACACATATATATTTCTTAGGTCGATTTAGAATAAGCATTCCTTTTTATTAATTTTCAGTTGTTAACGAATAAATAAACGTCTATCAGGAGGGTTGGGTTTGTTATACGCGGCTCGCATAGAGCGAGACTCTTTTATTGGTAGACTTAAAACACTCTCGCAGACAACGTTTATTCATTCAATAGGCAATCATCTTAAAAAATATAATAACTAGCAACTAGACCTTAGAATAAGAGAGAGAGAACATAGCCATACTGTGGCGAAAAATGGTACTGCGTGAAGTGACGTCAGTAGTGACTTCAGCAAGGCGGCAGGGAGAGTAGAAGCGAGAGTCGCGAGTAGAGCGTCCGCGAAGCTCGACGCGCGCATCTCCCTCCATCAATTTCTACCCTCTCCGCTCGACTCCCACGCAACGCCCACGCAGCCTCCCCGTTAAAAGGGCGCGCACTGGCCCAGCCCTCTCGGCCGAACCGCTTACTCACTTCACCCCTCTCCCACCAACTAACAAACCAGATCTCCAACTAACCAAGTTCTTCCCAGGGAAAGAAAAGTCCTTCGGGGCAGAAAAGGCCCAAAACGAAGACTAAGGCTCAATTACGACGCGATCCGCGGAGAAGCGGAACTTATTATACCAAACCCGTCCTACCCTTGCCGGGGTATGCGACAGTACCAGTCCGGCCAACGTATCACGGACGAGTACTCCAACATAAGGCTGCATCCACATCCCTGATCAAGGTCGAGTTACCACCAGATGGCGAAGCATCGTTCCGTGCGTACTGCGACACTTCTCGCCCTGGACCATCATCATCCGAGCCTCTAAGGGTACCGCCATATTTTACATGGACCGACGAAGTCGGACACTTCAGTTCCAACTCAGAACCGAATTCCGAGGATTCTAATAGGGGGTTGAGTCATTTACCGCCTCCCCCAGCTCCAAAGTTCATCACGGATACCGAGATCCAAATAATATTCGCCGAAGTCCTGAAAACCCCAATCGAATATATATTTCCAATCGCTCCAACTTTACACTCTGGGATAGTGAAGCTAACCGTCAAATTTTGACACTCCATGGATGGTACGCTAGACCATCTAGGGGGCTGTTCCATAGTTAAAACTGAAATATAGTCAGTCTGAAACTCTAGATGTTCAGGCTCATAGTAAACAATTATTTATAATAAGTCATAGCTTGGCGCGGAAAGACCTTATATAAATTCCAATATTAATATAAGGAAACCCGTATTTAGTTGAAACAAATCCTCCATCATCAACAAAAATATTGTTCGACAATGTTTACTTTATTCAAAGCACAGAGCCCATAAAGGGTGAACCAATGAGTGCATGTGATTGGTTGATTACCATCGGCAAATAAGACACCGATCGACTCGAACGACTTTGTCATGCTGAGGAAAAATTAGGTGGGCAGATGTGCGCAGATTCTTAAGAATGGAGAGGGAAACATAGTAATTGAACAAACATTCCCATTCACATCCTACTTTCAGAATTTTTATTTTGCTTAAATATCGAAAAGCTGAAGAGAAGGTATAAAATTGTTTGCAGGTGAACCCACCCAACTCACGATTTGTTCGTTTTCCCGAAAAAGAAACTCATTAATCTTTTTTCAATGTTAACCTGTGCCCCCGGGCTCTTGAAATGAACATGGGGGATTAAATGGGAAAAGATCGGTTTCCGAAAAAATGGAAAAAAGTATTTGTTATGAACTTTTTCTGAATAAAAGTATAGTCACCTCTTAAGGAATGTTCAAGAAATAATTTCCACCCAATAACTTTCAATTTTGACCCCCCAATCCCCTTTTATTGTACAAGGATGGGAAACGAGTTTCCAAGTATATTTTTAAATAATTTTGAATTGTTTCAACAATTATTATTTGTTTGAAAAATTGTTTCCCCTTGTAATTCATGAAAAGTTATTATCTTTCGGAATAAACGATATAAAGTTGATAAATGTCAAGAGTAGTACTTCTTGCTTAACATATTCGGTAATTATTCAAACAATTTTCATTTGTTTAAACTGTAAAGCGTGAAAAGTTATTATTTTCTGGAAATCATTACACAATTAACGAATGTTGAGAGTAATATTTTTTTAATGATATTTAGCAATTTTTAAAACAATTTTCTTCCCTGTAAATCGTAAAAAGTTATTCTTTTCTGCAATTAATGAGACAATTATCGAATGTAAAGAGTAATATTTTTTTAAATAATTAAATAATGTTTCTTAAGGCCTATTCCGCTTCTTTTGGTGTTCAAAATTTTTTTCATTACAAAAAATTTGCCGACATGCTTCAACCTTTAATTTCAGGTCCTTTTCAAGGCTTATTCTAGATGGAAAAATACATGTATTAAAAATAAAAATAAAATGGAGAGTATTCAATCTATATATATACATATATATATAAAAACTAAAGGTTAACAACCACCGCAGGGTCCCACTGGGAGTAACTGTTATCTCAAAAAATGACATCGGCTCCCAGTAGGACCGCGGTAAATCCCATTCATGGCCACGTCTCACAACCGCGAGATGAGTCATATATGTATATATATATATATATATATATATATATATGCGTATCGAAACGGAATTCATCGGACGATTGAACAGGATGGACGCGTACAGAGGCAATTAATGTTTCCTTTCTTTTATTACTGCACTTGACGACCATGTTAAAAGTAAAATGAGTTTTTGCGGCCCGCTTGTCTACACATAACATCAAAAGTTAATTATATTAATAAACCCAAAATCATCAGACCTATCACGTTCGGTTGATGATGCTATACAACAATTAAAGCGTTCGAGCGTCGAGAAAAGAAAACTAAATCATCACAAAGCGGCTGAATATCACGAAAGAACTGAACAACAGATGAACACGTCGTCTCATCCGTGATTTTTTCGACTCGAATTGAATTGCTATCTTGGTGTCTAAACGTCTGAGGTATGTGGTTGCTAATAATGTAAAACTGTAAAAACTTAATACAGTTACGAAGAGGTAGTCATTGATGAAACTTTAGATTTTGAAACGCTGGAGCGTTATTCTGATAATTGGAATATGTAGGTCTAACCACAGTCTTTGCTTCGCTGATTTATGTTTTATTCACAAGCTGTTCCCGCACCGCTCGACTCTGAGACTTTATTAAGATTAACACTATTGTTTAATTGCAAAAGGTGCTGGTAAAGTAGTAATAGTAAAATAGCGTTCTGTTAACACTAAGACATTCAGGTACTTTCTCATGACGAGCCGGGAACGAATTAGTATGTTAATGGAGAATTCGCGCGCAGCGATTTTTTTCAAGGGTATGCGACGAGCAAAGACTTGACCTTTAAAATTTGTTTACTTTTAGACTTTTAGTCACGTGTTTGAGAGACGCATGAATATTCCTTAGATTCTACTTTCCATAATATTCATTTCACAGAAATTCATATGTCCAAATAAGTATGTGCCCTAATTTTTATTTTTTCGGATTGCCATGTCATAATTTCCATATATCGCTCAATCATCATTATAAAAGAAAATTTTTCTCTTAGCAAATATATGACCAAATTCTGAATATATCGGAATTAGTATCTTTGATTTACATTTAATGCTATTGCTTTTATACCTCATGTGTTTTAGGTCAAATGAAATTCCTGTTACATGACGATTTGGTGAAGTGTAAATGAATGTTATGTTATGTGGCTATTCTGAAAAATGAAAATTACGGCAAATGGTAATTCGAATAAACGAAAATGATAACAAATGGCAATTGGAAAAAAATAAAAATTAGGGAAAATCGTAATTCGGAAAAGTAAAATTTGGGGAATATTCAAGGGCCTCCGTGTTGGACCCCCGAATCTAGCATGTTTATGATGGCTTAGGTACCACATGGGTCGAAAAGACGACCTTCACAGCGCTGAGAAATTGGCTGACTAACTCCTAAACAATAATATTAATTCAGTATAATAATAATTGTAATAATAAAAATTAATATCTGTAAGTGAAAAATAACTACGGTAGATATAGCTATGTCTTAATATACATATGCATCGATATATATATATATATATATATATCGATCGTCGGCCCAAAGTTGGGCCAGAAATGGGCCGACAGTCGGCTTTTCGCCCACCGCCGACGTCGGTTGCCAACGACGGTGAGACCATGGCAGCTTGAAAACACCTTAGTTGATCCAACTCTGGTTACCATAGATCGGTTACCAAAGTAGGGGACCGACTTTGAGCCGATGGTCAATCTCTGGCATCCGACCGAATTTCGCACCTGGGAAGCGACCTCACACCCCTTTTTCACCCACCGCATGCTGGTGAAATACAGCAAGCGGCCTATAACCTATTTTTCCTCCCAGCTCCTGCTGGTAAAATACAGAGTGGGTTACCTCCCCCTTTCCAAACACCGCCTGCTGGAAAAATACAGCAAGCGGCCTCTCACCCTTTTTTTACCCACTGCTTGCTAGTAAAATGCAGCAAGCGGCCTCTCACCTTTTTCCACCACTGCCTGCTGGTATAACACAGTAAGCGTACTCTCACCCCTTTTTCACCCACTGCCTTCTTTATCACCATTTTCTATCTCCTTTACCTCAACCCCCATTTTTTGTTGTGACTCTCTACCATCATTCCTCAACAATCTCTTGACACGCTATAAAAGTTACTACCCTGCAGTACGACCCCTTTTCCACCCATATCACCTTAAAGGGGTTCGTATCAGCTTTTGCAATCTCACTATCCCTTTTATTCTTTTCTCCTTGCATTCTGAATAATTCAATTTTATTTTTTTATCCCGGTTAAAAAGTTCTAATTGTAAGTTAGATTTAAAAATTTACATTTTGAAATTTGAGGTTGATACAAAGTAAATAAACACGACTATTTTGACATTTCTGTACAAATTCGTTTTTCACATTTTTCTAGACAGTTTTGCGATTGCAGTGCTTCCGCGGGATAGAAAAATAGTAAAAAAAAGAATAACTTTATAGAACAACATTGATATAAAACTTGTGTTGATACAACTGGATACAAAGTTCTTTCTAGCGAGGCTTTAAGTCATTATCATCTTTCTACTTCGCACTTATCGTATGGGGCTATTCAAGTATTACGTAATACTTGAACGGCATCTATCTACTATTTGAAATAAGAATCGACTGCTAAATAAAATATGGAATCAAGTTCGGATGAGTCAGTATATAGAGAATGCTTCAGTTGATCTGTATATGAAATCAAGTTTAGTTTTTGACAGCTTGATTTTTGTAATAAATAGAACAAGCATACCGTTTTCCCTATTTTTCCCTATTTTTGTTTTAGTACTATTTATACTATAAAATAATTATTTTAAAAAATAATAAAAGAAAGTTAGCAATGATCTGTTAAAAATGTGAAATTTTCGGTCTGTGCTCCGTCCACGTCTACGAGAGTCTCTGGCGTGAGAACAACAAAAACCACTTAAATGATCTCAAGTTGAACTCTTGATTTGATGGATCCTCCTCTCGACAGAGCGTGTAAATTGCTGTATTATTATATCATTAAGCCGTTTCCCTTTCGGGGTAGGCGTGAATTGCTCGATTGGAAAGTAGTGATGTGTGGATGAAGGATTTCAAGATCCTCTTTCGAGGAAGCAAAGAGTTTAAGGTCGTCCATATATAAAAGGTGGTTGACCTTATATTATCTTCTGTTAGGCGGGCCATATAGGTACCCAGAGCTTTTGTTTCGGAGCACAATAGATAGAGGCAAGGGGGAGATGCAGAAAAGTATCGGACTTGGAGAGTCTCCTTGGAAGACCTCCTCTTATATGGGACATAGCTGATATTCACTCATCTTCTATCAGATGTTATGACAAATCTTGTCCGCCACATGAGCATAAGCTCTTTCATGCATTCCACTATTCTTGGATGCACCTCCAGGTACTCAAGGAGTTTGATGAGTAGCTCATGTTTTGTGTTATCGAATGCTTTGCGGTAGTCAATCCAAGCCATGGAGAGATTGCGTCGATACCTGATCGAATTCTCGGTAATACACATGTCTATTAACAGGTTGCGCCCTGCAACCTGCCAGCCCTCTCTTGCATCCACTTTGTTCAACTATTGCACTCTACACCGACTTGATAGATGTTAATATCGTCCATTTGAGAATGCCAGTGAATAAATTGTAGCTGGTGTTTAAATAAGCTATGGGCCTGCAACTCTTTGGACTTGACAAATCTCCGGTCTTAGTGATCAGTACCGTGCCTCTTTCCACTAACCACTGCGGGATGGGTTGTTCTCCGTTTAAGAAAGTAGTAAATATGCAAGCTAGATAGTGGTGCGTAGAAGTGAACTTCTTCCACTAAAAGTATTAATAAAAGTATTAGTAGTTATATTATATATAATAAGTGTAATAACAAAAATCCGTCTAGTCGAAAAGAGATTGAAGTCTTCTGGGAGAAAGTATATGGAGATAATTATCAGCTAAATAAAGACGCTTCAGATATATCACTCTTTCGTAACTTTTGTCAACGGCAAAGGTTACAAGGTCCAGAGGGAGAGGGACCACTTATTACTGCTGAAGGAGTGAAAAAACTTATTGCTAGAACTAAGAACTTTTTAGCGCCAGGGCCAGATAAAATAAGCAACTTTTGGTGGAAGGAGTTCACTTCTACCCATCAACATCTAGTTCGTGTATTTACTACTTTCATAAACGGAGAACAAACCCATCCCGCAGCGGCTAGTGGAAGAACGCACGGCACTGGTCCCTAAGACCGGAGATTTGTCAAGTTCAAAGAACTACAGGGCCATGGCTTGTTTGAACACCAACTACAAGTTATTCACTAGCATCCTCAAAGAGAGGATATTAACAACTATCGAGCCAGTATGGAGTGCAATAGTTGAACAACATGGATGCAAGAGAGGGCTGGCAGGTTGCAGGGAGAGCCTGTTAATAGACAGGTGTACTACCCAGAACTCGATGAGGTATCGACGCAGTCTGTCCATAGCTTGGATTAACCACCGCAAGGCATTCGATAACACGAACCATGAGCTACTTATTACGCTTCTTAAGTGCCTGGAGGTGCATCCAAAAATAGTAAGATGCATAAAAGAGCTTATGCTCTTGTGGCGGACAAGATTTGTCATATATCGTTCCAATATGTGATGGGGTCGTCCTCTAACTCCATAAGAGGGGCTTTTAAATAAAGACTCAATTCATCCGGCAAAGCGGGAACAGCGGAATGAGAAAGTACTTGATTTGTATTCAATTTAGCCTTTTCTCTGAGTAGTTTGTGTCTGCTCCAAAGTGAGAACTGCTTGTTTTCTGTAAAGTAAAATTGTTTTTTTACCAAATGCACAAGATCACATTATGAAGCAAACGCTAAATGGAAATAAGAAAAATAAAATCAGTTCTGCAATAATGTATATATTAAATTTAACTTACTCTGCGTTTCCTTAGCTTCTTGACCTGGATTAGGAGCATCTTCTTTTCTGGTTTCAGCGTTGGTTTTAGTGACAAGCATTTCCTTCACGTACCTCAAAGCACGAGAACCACGTTCAAAATTAATGAATTCGATCATCTTAAGCCTTGGATCCAATACCGTAGCAATGGCAAACATGTGAGCGGATTCAACTTCACCAAAGTGATGGCGAATTTGAGAAAGCATATTTAGAATCAGTTTCTCTCCAATCGCGCTCTTTGGAGTCAGTTTTGTAATTTCGTTTTCAATTCCATGAATCAACGGTATGACTTTACTGGCTGTCACATATTTTTGTCCACACAGCTCTCGTGTAGCTACTTCCAAAGGGGGCAAAACCTCCACTATTTCTCTTAAAATTGAACTCTCTTTAGCACTTAACATTGCCGGTGCGTTTGGATAGTTTATGATAATCTCGCTTACATAAGAGCGCAGTTGAAGAAAGCGCACGAGCATGTAATAGGTCGAGTTCCATCGAGTGGCAACCATTTTCTTCAGCTTTAAATCTGTTTTCAGGCGGAGATCGTCACTTTCTCTCACACTTTGTTTGAAAAGTGTAACTATACCCTTCACTCTTGTGATTAAATCTGGCAAATCCGGTACGGATGCTATTGATTTCTCTGCGATTAAGTTAATAGTGTGAGCACAGCAGGCTACATAATAGTTTTTTCCAATAAAAAGATCAACTCCTCGGACCACATTAGGGCCATGGTCTGTAACAATCGCGCTAATTCTGCTTGTTTTAATGTCCCACTCTCTACATATATCGCGAAGAGCTTGCCTAATATTCTCGCTAGTATGACTTGTTGTTAGTTCGCGAACACCTAAGGAACCACTTGTCAGATTTCCATTTTTAACATAATGGACTGTCACTCCAATGTAGCTTCTTGTGTTCAATATGTCAGTCCAAATGTCTGTAGTAAGAGTCACGTCTTCAACTTTCCTGAGGACTTTTCTACATTCTGCAGAAAGTTTGTTGTATTTTGCGTCCAGACGATTAGACATTGTCGTTCTGCTGGGGATCTTATAATTGGGAGCAATATAAGCCAACACTTCTTTAAATCCCTTCCTCTCAACAATATTGAACGGCTCACAATCTTTGCAAATCATGTGCAAGATTTTATCGGTTAATTTTTCGTGTTTCGTCCCACCCTCTTTAAATGCAGAGATATTTCCAAAGATTTCTTTAATGTGATTTCGTCGTGTCCTGTGACCACCCATCTCACGGTTGTGAGACGTGGCCATGAGTGGGATTTACCGCGGTACTACTGAGAGCCGATGTCAGGTCCATCAAGCTAGCACCTCCACAATCGAAATTCCCGAATTTCTTTGTATCAGAATTTCGGGCTTTTTTTAGGCTGTTTTGTAGATTTTTGGGCTTCACTACTTTTTTTGAAAAGGCAAATTTGGAGTGATGGTGCTGACTTGACTCAAGCCAGCACCTCCACTATATAAAAAATTTAAAAAAATTTAGATCAAACACCACAGAATTTCGGGCTTTTTGGGCCCTTGAATGGGCTAACAACCGATTTACAAAAACAACTCCCAACTGAAAATAAAACTACCCCCTATATACAAACTCAAACTCGGAAAAAACGAAGTACACCAGAATTTTGAGCTTATTTTGGGGTCTCGAATGCACGAAAAAAAAATTTAAAAAACCACCCTCTATTACAAGAAAAAACCACCCGTTTGCAAAAGATAAAATCTGCGAAAAAACAAACAGCTTGAGAATTTTGAGCATACTTTGGGCTCTCAAATGCATAAAACAAAATTTTCCAAAACCACCCCTATGTACAAAAAAACTAACCCCTTAGTAGAAACTCAAACCTGGAAAATACAAAATAGAAAGTAGTGTAGGGCTTTTCTTGAGTTCTCGAATATTTGAATTTTGTTGTTGCAAAAACAACCCCTATATCTCAAAAATCAAAACAAGCCCCAAACTTCAGAGACTTATTGGAGTTGATATTTTTGAGGAGCCCAAAAATTATAGACTATATTCACACTGTCAAATTCTAAAAAACATTGTTTTTTAACAAAGTCATATCTTCATGGTGTCAAGGGGTTTATTTCCAACTGTAAGGGTTGGAGACCAAAAATCGGTGTTGGTATTTTTCAGGAGCCCAAAAATCAGAGTTTCTATTTACACTGTAAAATTCTAAAAAACATTATTTTCTGACAAAGTCATATCTTCATGGTGTCAAGGCGTTGCTTTTCAGCTGTAAGGGTTTGTAGCCCAAAAATCGGTGTTGGTATTTTTCGGGAACCCAAAAATCAGAGACCCTATATACACTGTAAAATTCCAAAAAACATTGTTTTTTGACAAAGTCATATCTTTGTGGTGTCAAGGGGTTGTTTTTCGACTGTAAGGGTTGGAGCCCAAAAATCGGTGTTGGTAATTTTCAGGAGCCCAAAAATCAGAGACTCTATTCACACCGATTTTTGGGCTCCAACCCTTACAGTTGAAAAGCAACCCCTTGACACCACGAAGATATGATTTTGTAAAAAAACAATGTTTTTCAGAATTTTACAGTGTAAATAGTGTCTCTGATTTTTGGGCTCCTGAAAAATAACAACAACGATTTTTGGGCTCCAACCCTTACAGTTGAAAATCAACCCCTTGACACCACGAAGATGACTTTGTCAAAAAATAATGTTTTTTAGAATTTTACAGTGTAAATAGAGTCTCTGATTTTTGGGCTCCTGAAAAATAAATCCCATTCATGGCCACGTCTCACAACCGTGAGATGGGTGGTCACAGGACACGACGAAATCACAACGACAGGCCTGCGAAACCCTCGTGTGTTTTGAGGACGCGAAGCGACCCAAGGATGACAGCTTTCTGCATTCATCTCGCAAGTGCCGTGGCATATTTTTGTTACGCGGTTATGGCTTTAAGGTTACGAAACAGTGATAGTTTCGCACCTCCGAGAGCACCTACCACAAGGACAATTACTTGTACTGAATATTTTGGGTACAGTCGTTGCAGCTCTCTTTTAAGTTATTGATACCTTTCCTCCTTTTATTTCTCCTTGGCAGTGATGTTGTATTCGGAAGGAGCCGAGAACTACTAGTGTAAATTAATAATTAAATTTGTATATACATTATATTACAAGTAAAACAAACAAAAATAGTATTTTTATTTGCGATCGTAACCTACAAGATAGGAAGCACTCACCTTAGTGTTTAGGAATAAAATTAATGGAATTTTTATTAAATATAGCTTAACATACTACTAACTATTATTTTAAAATTATTATTGCTGAATAAATGTGACATATTTTCAATGTAATTTGTCAATTTATGAAGTGTCAGTTTTAAATTCTCCTTGAAACTCGCGCGAAACTGTCGAAAGTGTCGTCTGTTATGCTCAGCTTTTTGGCATTTTTATTATTTAGAGAATAAATGGAACATTTAGAACCGAAAGACTTTTTCTACAAGTTTAGCATTGGGTATGTCCTAACAACTAAACCACTTTTGTCTATAAAAAAACCCTTTCCTGGTGGAGATATTTGGGTCTGAATGCGTTTTACCAACATTTACCGTCATGATATATGTTAGAATATTTTTTCTAAAAAATGTCTTCCTGGTACTTATTGAAAAATAAGGTTGCTAATGGGATGTACATATTATTTAAAATGTTATCCTGGTACTTATCTAAGAATAAGGTTGCCATATAGGATGTACATCATTTTTGAATTTAAAAAATCACCCAGATGCTTATCACAAATAAGTTGTATACCCTCGTTGCCTATAACCAAAGGTATTCTGAGTAAGATGCCATATATAAAATATGTGCAATGTGCATAATTGTTTTTATGTACCAATGAGTACCTTTGTAATAATGTTATGCTGAATTTTTATTTAAAATTTTGTTGATCATTTTCTTTTTATTTTCAGATTATTTTTTATATCTTGTTTTTTGTGCTAATTTCTGAAAATTTAACAGTGATTTTTGGACCATTTCTTATAGTTTGGGTTTTCCTTAATATCTATAAAAATTCTTGTAACATGTGTGTTTTACGATGTTTCGGTTATTTCGGTGGGTTTCCTTGAACCTTGTGTCACTTGTCCTGGCAATTGAAGGGCTATAAAAAAACGGTCCGAGTTAAATGCTTCTCTCTCTCTCTAAAAAGTGGGATTGAACTATTTCAAAAATCTGGCTATGCTTTGAGAGTTTTCGTGTTAGAAAGGAAAGTTAGTTGGCCTCGTGACTTTGAATACTTCACCACGTCAGAAATATTCAAAATTATATCTCTTGAGTAAGAATGATTTTATCATCAATTTAATTATTGCACTGAAATCGCATAACAAAACTCCACATTTAGAGCCATTAAACGGCTTCCTATCTCCATTCGTTCGCAATATAAAGTTTTTGTAAATAAATCACCGTATAGAGTAAACTATTGCATATTTCACAATTTTGAAAAATGCATTGCATTCAGAAATGTTCGAAGAATATCTGTGCATTAGATATTTCAGAGATTTTTTTGTGCGAGTTGCAATCAAAAAAAGTGAGGGGCCTTTGAAACCGACTTTAGTTTTATGAGAATAAAAGACAGTTTACTCCCTACCAACGGTAATACTTTTATTTAACCCATACGAGCAGGTAAAGTTTCATACTTACCTGCCTGCGCAGGGCTCTGGAACCTACCCGAAAAACCTATCGGACTCAAACTTTGACAATGTGCAGTCATATTTGTGAGAATTTTATTATTAGGACAAATATTTAAGAAAAAATCTTCCCGCTGTGAGGGCACATTATCATCGCGCGAATGTTTGTTATCGCGCTTCGCGCTCGATAATATATTTATCTCGCGCTTCGCTCTCGATAATGCAATTACCTCGCGCTGCGCGCTCGGTCTCTGTACTTCCCCCATATTTGTGCACAGACCTTATAAACTTAAAGGTCAAAGTATCGACAACTTAGCACTCGATTTTGTGCAAAATGCGAACTTTTCTACATTAGGTTCAACACTATTGTATCAAATGTATATTATATTTATTTCTGTACCTCAGCCTGGGATGGCTAATTCAGATATTATAAAATAAAGTACAAATTTTATTTATCATGATAACTTTAATATTTGTTTCTTATTTTGCATTAAATTTTACCCTCAAATACCCTGAAAAATGTATCATTTCAATACTTTTATATCCTATCATAACAGAGAGGTTGCGATTGTATCTCGAAAACTGAAGCCACATTCTCTCTTTACCTATTGGTTGGATTTAAATTCGCCGCCTGTGCTTTAGAATCGAGATCAGAATCAATATCAGCGGAATGTATTACAGATGTCAATAATTTCAAGAAATTTTAAAAGATTTTAAAGAGCTTAAAATATTTCAGTGAATTTTGAAGTATTTCAAGGAATTTTATATTTATTTCAATTATTTGAAGAAATTTCTAAAGATTAGGATTATGTTGAAGAATTAAAAAAAAAAAAAATAGAAGATTTGAAAACTTTTAGAGTTTTCTTTAAGATTCCAAGGATTTTTCATTTGATTTCAGTATTTAATTTTTATTTGATTTTAAAGAGATTAAAAACATTTCAATAATCCAAGGAATTTTCAATTGATTTCAGTAATTCATTTCAGAGGATTTTAAATATTTTGGATTATAAGGGATTTTAAAGAGCTTAACAAAATTAAAGGAATTCCAAAATATGTTGAAGCATTTTAAATATCTTAGGGTATTTTGAAAGATCCTAAGAATTTTTTAATTGATTTCAGTAATTTAATGTCACTTATAGTAAATTCACCTTAACTTCACTGTGACATTTACGAAATGCTAAGTGATTTTGACATTTTCACACCCTCATTAAGAGCATTTTTTACTGTTACGGCTACAAGAAACACTTCACATTTCTTGATAAGTAAATATAACATTTATTTTTTTCTGCGTGTACTTAGGAGAGATCCAAAGAATAGAATTGAGGAAAACACCCTGACGCACCAAGCAACTTGCAGTAAAAAAGGTTGAAGTTCGTTAAGTAAGCTCGATTCTCGCTGGCATATTTGGCAAACTGAAACTATCTTGAACAAGGTTCGTTCTTTTGCAGTAAATTCGATTCATCTTTACTTCGATGTCGACTATTTTACACCTTAAATGCGCAGCAAGCGATTTATTTACAAGAAACTTAGTGTCGAATTCGTAAACTGTAGTTTTTCATGTAGAAATCACACAGAAAAAGATATTTTTGAAACTGTTAGTGTGAGGATATTGTTTTCTATTTCAGGTTTCCAGAAAATGTATCTACTTTTTTTCTTCATGAACTGAGTTGCAGAATGTACCCGTAACGAGCAATTTTCAAAAAACTGATTTTTTTTACACTTTCTAAACATTTTAAGAGCGTGCTATAGGTCACTTGATATTGAGCATTTACACTTTTTTTACACTAAATTACAGGGTTTAGTCCAAAAAAATGTCATATATGATTTTTTCTGTAAGAAATTTACATGGTAAATTTTCTATACATTGTCAAAATAAGAATTATTTGAAGAGGACCCTAAAGATTTGTTTTATTTTAGGCTTAAAATAGTCATAAGCCGCCCCCAAAACAACATTTTCAGGAAACATGGACAGGTAAGCTCATATAAGTGAAAATTGGTTTAAGCTAGGCGTGCGGAATCATACGGCGGAGTTGTTTTGAACGACTTTTGAAAGAGTGCACAAACTCAATCGTAATGAAAAGCTGACATAGAATGATACGGAATCAATCGGAATTCCAGTGGATTGACAACTTCAAATGAACTTGAATCAATCAGAAAAATAACATGGTATAAAAAGTTGGTCAGAATGACATGCATTTCTTCGGAATGAGAGTTCATTAACAACGGAATCATTTGGGGTAACTTCGAATAAAGAGTTGATGGCGAGTGTAATCATGCAGAATAAATTATCGATGATCTGCCTGAGGATTCAATCGAAATAAAACATTGGTTAGTATTAAGGAATCATGTGGATATAAACGTCCGATTTATACGAGGGCTGTTTGATAAGTCAGTGACTTTTTGAATTTTTTTGCGCTGTAACTTTGCATGCACCACGGATCCCGTCAACGCCATCTATGAATAGACTACTGTTAAATTTTGAGCAAGCTGGGTCATTAATTTTGTGTTTTATAGCCACTGAAAGGAGAGAACCTCGTGAATGTTGACGAAAATGGGAAAAAGTGAATTTCGTGTGCTGATTAAGCATTATTTTTTGCGTAAAAAACCATCACTGAAACCAAAGAAAGGCTTGATAAATACTATGGGAACTCTGCACCATCTACCACCGAGCAATTCACGCCTACCCCGAAAGGGAAACGGCTTAATGATATAATAATAATAATAATAATAATAAGTATAATTTATAATTATAAATAAACTTAGCGGGCATTAATATAACAGGATTTTATTATGATTCTACGATTTTGTTACCCAAAATTTTTTCGATCAGCGATCCAAAAAACCTTTAAAATCAAATTTTCATACAAATTTCATAATTTTTTTGGTAAAATCGTCCGCCATTTTAAATTTCGCATTTCCATATGATATCCATTATGAGCTAACCTAAAAACCTCTGATGACTGTTTTTTTATGCAAATGCCATAGTTTTTAGTGAAAATATCCACCATTTTGCATCCGCAATTTGCAACTCTGTATTTTTAATACGAAATTCGTAATCAGCGATCTAAAAACCCTTTGATATCCAATTTTTATGCCAATACTATACATTTTTTTTTGAGAATCTGTACGCTATTTTGTATCCGCCAATTTGAATTGTGAATGCAAAATTCCTAATGAGAAAACCTGAAACCCCCGATAACAAATTTGTATACAAATCCCATATTTTTTAGAAATCTGACCGCCAAATCGTACCGAATCCGAAATCAGCGATCTCAAAAACATATAACTGCCTTTTTGTTATATTTCAATTTTTTTATTACTTCTGACCGCATTTTGAGCATTCTGCCCCACTGTGCAGTATTGGGCAAGTTCTTCAAAAAAAGAAACTCGTTACAAGTTAAAGTTACTTCTTGAAAAAAGTAACTTGTTACTGTTAGAAGTTACACAATTTTAAAGTTACTAGTTACAGTTACCGACTGAAGTACCTAAACTTCCTCTAAACGTTACTTCTTTATGCAGAAACGGAATTTCGGGGTTTATTAAATAAGCATATGTATTAATGACAGTATTTATGAATTTTATTTAAATAATGAATGAACACTCAGAGAAATTTCCTCTTGTTTCAGAAGGATGCTTCTTGACACAAATGGGATTTCCTCTTAAATGTAAGGTTAAAAGGAATTTCATTTGTCTCAAAAAGAATTTTTTCGCATCAAACATTATCCTTTTCCGACAAACTTAACCTAATCTTGCATCCAAATAATTATGTTTGTGTTAAAAAGATATTCAAGTAGTTTAAAACAAAATAGGCAAGAGGACGATGCTTTTGAACATCGCCCATATGTATATATAAGAGTAATGTTACGGCACACAACAGGTATGTACATACATACCAGTTATTCAAGATCTACCTATAACAAGTAGTTACATAATGGTATATATATAATGGTACACTGAAAAAAATAGTTGGTTGGGACAACTAATAAAGGAGTGGGGCCAACTACTTTAGTTTGTAATATATGCCGTTGCTGTTTAACTGGTTGGGGCTACTACTTTTATTCGCAAGATTGGTAGTAGTTGTCCTTACTACTTTACTTGTTGTCTCGACAACTTTCGATGGTACATACTATTTTCAGGTAGTAAGCCTTACCACTTTAATTAGTAAGTCTTACTATTAAATTATATAGTTATATTTTAGTCCATAAGAATTATAAAAAATGACTAGGTAATCTCAGCGCGGTACTTGTAGAAATAGGGGGATCCTGCGTATAAGGTAGACGCATGACACTTGCCGTAAATACCTGTGGACGTTGGGGAAATCGCAGTGATCTTTGGAATGACACCGAATTTTTTCGGTACCATGCTGCGTATATACGGATACATGCCTTATCTCCTGTTAATATGAGTGTTGGATAAAAGTACTGAGTGACGTCATCAGTTACTTGCAAGCGATTGGTAAGGTATGGTCCTGATGTAGCGACGGAGGCTCGATCTATAGCTGGGGAAGTATACTATTAACGGCCGCTGGTAATTACGTGATGTTGGTAACTCATCCTGGAACAGAACCTTGAAGACTCATAGTAACTTAGCATGTAACAGAACCTCAAAATTACCGACCTCTCTGCTTCACAGACCTATGGTGCAATGCTCTCGCAGCAGGAATCTGCAATACCAACCTCACTTTTTTACAGACCGCTGATAACTTAGCATGGAACAGAACCCTTGCTTGGTTGGTAGTGTCATCTGTTGGTGTCAGTAACCTGCGACTTTCTACCTTACCGACCTATGGTAAGATGATAATATTAAAAATAGCCAGCCGCCGCAGAGGAGAGAGAGAAGAAGATGGCTGAGTCGAAGGATGATAAAGTACTGAGTGACGTCGTCAGTTATTTACACCCGATTGATAAGGTAGGCTACTGATATAGCGACTGGCGCTTCATCTGTGGCTGGAGATGTGTATTATCGATGGCCCCTGATTTACCGACCTATCGTAAAATGATAATATGAAGTTCACTACCTTACCAACATATTTTAAAATGATCATATAAAAAATTACTGCCCTCCCTGTTTTACCGACTGATGATAACATCATTCTCTACCTTACCGATATATGTTGGAATGATGCTATCAAAAATTACCATCCTCCCTATTTTACGGACTTATAGTAATATTTCACCCTACCTTACCGACATATGTTAAAATGATAACATAAAAAATTACCGACCTCCCTGTTTTACCAACTTAGCATGGAATAGAACCCTGGACGCTTGCTCAGGAGAGAAGGAAACTCCAGAAAAGTGAGTTGATACCGGCATAGCCCTACTACTTTGGTGCATTTGCAGATGCTATCTGCAAAAACTATTCCAATATTTTGTTGTCAATTTTATTCGCATTTTTTATTTTTATTTCTCAATTTAACACTGCCGCTGAGATTTGAAGCCCGGACTCGCGATCGATAAGAAGTGGCAATGTGTGTTTCGGAGTTCAGAGCATCGGAGCATGAATTTGAGAGGTGGTCTGCATGTCGTGTTTGCTTTGCTGCTTACAACTACAGTCTTATGGTCTTCACGTACACCGGACATCTCAATTTTGTACCCAATTTTTTCCATTTCGCGACGTATTTAACAAAAATAAGGTTCACCATCATCAAGTTGTGGGTCTTCGGATATAGGATGACGCCTGAAAATGCTTCTGTGATGTCACGGCACCTATTAAAACCAACTCTTATAGTAGCTCCGGATGGTTATATTCTAACGATAATAGGTCCGTATTTTTCTGAAGCGCGTAATAATGATGCTGAAATTCTCCGTGAACAATTTGAAAGAGATGCATTTCGGCATTGATAATAGAATGCCTGCACTTATTCAACCTGGACAAAGACAACTCCGAACAGAAGAGGCAATTGAATCGCGAATAGTAACTAAAAATCGCTGGATTGTTGAGGTACGAAATGTGCACCTAAGATCTGTTTTTAAGTTTCTATCCCAAACTCTAAACCTGCAGCATGCAAAGAAACTCAATAATTACTATCGCATAGCTGGAGCTATCTTAAACATGTATCGTCCTACTATTCATATTCAAGATGCAGACATCGAACTCGCTAGAAAAATGATTGCTAGGTCAAATATACCTAATGTTGTGCAGGCGAGAGTAGAGGTAGATAACCTAATACGAAGGAACGGAAAGTGGATAGGATTAGAGCAACAAAACCTTTTACATTTTCCTGAACTTAATTTAGATTACCTAAAAGACTTGACTGTAGGAACTTACTAAATACGTCTTTCCTCCTCGTATATTCAAGACAAGTTAGTAAGAGATAATGATGAGCATTTTCAGCTTGATGAAGACATCAATGATCCGGGATTCTTGAGAGTACGTCTATATTCAAGATTCCGTAATGAAACTAAGCATCAACTTTTTATAGCATGTAGATTTGATGTTGAAGACGATCATAATCATGTCGAAAATGATAATGATGTAATTCTTGGATACTATCGTACCTCTCAAAGCAGAGCTCAGACTCTAGGTACATGTGCACATGTTGCTAGTGTGTTATGGTATTGGGATATGCACGACATCAAGACAATATCAGATATCCCAATAACTCATTACTAAATACCACATTAGATGCTGCAAATAGAGAGGTCGAAATAGTAAATGAATAAGAAGCGAATGTGTGTGCGCATGTTGGCACACACACGCACGCATACGCGTCTGCATATACAATATATGTCTTGGCTTAATTGGCTGCGCAACAGCATCTTGTCTTAACCGACTGGACAAACTGCCTTGCTTCAATTGGCTGGGCAACAGCGCCCTGTCTTCACCAACTGGGCAACCCGTCTTGCCTCAATTGGCTAGGCAACAGCGCCTTGTCTTAATTGGCTAGGCAACAGCGCCTTGTCTCAACCGACTGGGCAACCCGTCTTGCCATAATTGGCTGGGCATCAGCGCCTTGTCTTAACCGACTGGGTAACCCGTCTTGCCCTAATAGGCTGGGCAACAGCGCCTTGTCTTCACCGACTGGGTAACCCGTCTTGCCTTGATTGGCTGGACTGTGTGGGGTCTCAAAATCCAACCTTCTGGGTCCTCGTCGTGGACCCTGGAGGCGTTTGTAATAGTTATTTACAATTTTTTCAATGAGTAACCTTTACACCCCAGGGATATGAGTTTGCGACAATAAAATAGAGGTATAGAACGCAGAATTTCTCGCACTAGTGTTACGACGCCTTCTGCGCCATGCTGTGCGAAAATCACAGCGATTGAAATGGAGCCCTGTGATTGGTCGAGAACCTTCTGCACCATCCGTTGTACGCTGTGCAAATGTGTGTGCGCCCCGCTTAACGTCAATGCATAGGGCTGGCTTCACCTCCCAATAATTCCTTGAAAGAGTCTCTCAAAGCGCCTAATATTCCGTTTGTACCATATACCATTTCGCCCTTGCTATTTCGAATGCCGGCCAACTCTGTGCGCGCAATGGCATGGACGCCTATTCAGAAGTCGTTATCGAGGTTGCCACCTCAGTTACAAATACATTTCGGGATTATTTTACAGATCGTAACTCGTATAATAGTGTAGTGGTTAAGACAGTCGACTTGCGTGCTTAGGTATATGCGTTCGAATCCCCCCCGTTGCGTGCGAAATTTTAATTGTATGTTAAGCGATGTGACTTACAAATACCGATTAATTATAAGTATATCCGAACATATATCTATGAATTAACCGTGTGTTTATTTATTATTTTTTAGCAACATTTTTTTTACAATTTATATAGTGAGACTTGGCAATGGTAACCAGAAATGATAGTCATATTCAGTTGCCTATAATTGTATGAATTGCCGTATTGTCCATATACGTACTTGGAAGATGAGTAGAATTAAGTTTGTTTTCAGTAGAATATAAAGTTCTTTTTTCTGCGTGTACCACACATTTCAGTCGCACTCCTAATAATGATTTCCTGAAGCATAGTCCATGCGTCCTCTATATCTTTATTCTGTATTAGCGCCTCTCAAATTGACCTATCTATGCGTTCGTATATCTTATTCGGAAATTCTATTCGTAATTCCGATTTCTGTCAATTATCCATTTTGATTCGCGTCCGTTCCGTCTTTTTAGTTCTCTTTCTTCTCCATCCTTGATCTAAGTTCATTTTTGAGACTAGAGGTAATGATCAGTTGTACATTCAAAGCCCATCATAACCCTTGTATCTTTTACTAGCTTTCTTAGTCTTTCATCGGCAACAGCCCCGTTGGGATAGATTTCAAATGCATCGAAAAATGTTTAAAATGTTGTTTTTTTAGTGATAAAACTAGTTTTCTCTCACTTTTATGCACAAGACAATGGATCTTTGAGATTTTAGACATCTTTTAAATTAATAATTACTGACATAAATGGTGAAATGCACTGCTTTTAGAAATAAATCGAAAATATTCCGCCACTACCAGAAGCTAATTATTGAAGTAATGAAGACCCGGAAAAGCAGAATGATGCCAATAATAATTTTTAGAAATTAGAATCATTTTTTTGAATGAGTAAAACGAAAACTAATAAATATTAGTAGTTAATAATTATGGTTGCTATTAACAATTTTATAATAAACTAACAAATTCCGTATCTTCTAAAAATTACTATTTGTACCACTCAACTAGTTTGAATAATATAGTGTTTAAGCCATAGGAACACGAGAGCTTGCATGAAAAAATGCATGGACGTGCAGGAAGCTAGAGCAGTATGCCAGGACAGAACATGTTTGCTAATGTTTATCGAATGCAATATGGGCATTATGATTTTTCAACAACTTCATTAATTTTGAATACTGCATTATAATTTTTCAAAAAATTAATCATTTGGGAAAGTCTGTATTTCTTACTTTTGCTGTAGTTTGTTTTAACTGTACCGTGCCATCGCGGAATTTGTGTAGATTTATTTAGCTACGGTTGCAACAATCTTAATTATTTGTTCACAATGCAAATTTTTATGCTATGGCACTTATCGTGGGATACTCAGGAAAAAATGGATATTGTTACATGTCAATGGTTTTTATTGCTATTGAAACAGTGTACTACAATTATTCAGGGGGCTTACACTAGTCATCGTCGTCGTCGCTCACACCGTTTGCTAACCCATCATCTTTGGCCTTCACATCGACTTAAAAATTGTCTTGAATTTTTTCATTTAGTCAACTTTTTTATTTTTGATGTTTGAAAATTAGTGGAATTTAGGAACTTAAAACATTTTTCGGATTTTTGGACGTCGAAAATTCCTCGAATTGTCGGACTTAGTACATTTTTCGAATGTACGGATTAAAAATATTCTTAAATTTTTGGACTTTGATAACTTTTTTACTGTTTGGTATTGGAAAACTTACAACACTGAGAAGCAAACAAAAATGTTCAAGTCCGAAAATTAGAGAATTTTTCCAAGCCCGTTCATCCGAGAAATTTAGGTGGGCGCGAGTGAAATACGTAAAACCGTGTAGGGTTTGAAAAAATAACAAGATTCGCGAGAGATATACTGAAAAGTCGTGATACCTACTAAGAAATTAAATTACGTTCTACGCATGCTCTAAGAGTAAGTAAAATATTTGAAATTTGAAATTGTGTTGAGAATTTAGAGTTTCACATTGCCATAATTATTATTTTATTTTAATTACTTTAAATAATGAATAATTAATCAATACTTTTTCACATCATAATTTTAAAGTGAAATTTGCGAAATTTTTGTCTGATGTAATTACACAGTTTTCAGGAAGTTCGACCGGAATTTCTGAATATATTTTATTGCAAATATTAATATGTTCAAAATTCTGTGAATTCTAAGTAACTGAAAATAATAAAACAAATTTTATAAAAATAAAAAAGGAGGCTGATTTTCCTCTCTGGCTCAAGAGGGTTATAGTTCAATATGTCAAAGGCATTTTTCGTTACGAATTGGATTTTTTCAGTAGTAATTATAATTTTACTAGAAGCTTGCTCCACTGTTAGCAAAATCTGTATTAAATTTAATACAAATGTATATGAAGTCATTTGCATACACAGTAATTGAAATTTAATATACATTAAAATATAAATAGCTGTATACTTTATACTAAATATAATATACTGGTCGGTATAGCAGCGTGCTTGAAAACTCAAAGTGCTTTTATTTCTTTAAATCTAACCAAATAGTCGCAATTGAAGTAATAATCTCGAATTCGTCGATTGAATTGCTTTTTATGATCAAAGTGCAACGTACATGTGGAACTCTTTCCAAAATTTGCCCTGAATCACAACTTCCAACTGCCTCCTCCAATTTACCTTTGCAAACTTTTGATGAATATGATTTCTTTTTTTCTGACATAACTCCTGAGACTTTCCTCAAGGAAGTAACAGAAGTTAATTCTAATACAATAGGTATAGATGGAATCTCAATGAAACTAATCCGGTTAGCTCTCCCAGTTTTCTTCCCAATATTATTAGAGATTTATAATGCATCTTTGCAATGGGGTATTTTTCCAGATATATGGAAAAAGGAACTAATTCTACCGAAACCTGAAATTACCAGTCCTACTTTCACTAAAGACTTTCGGCCGATTTCTATCCTTAATGCGTTATCAAAGTAACTTGAACGAATTGTGCACAAACAACTAACATATTTTCTAGACACCAATAATTTATTATACCCCATGCCATTGGGCTTCACAGCCAAACACAGTATAGTCACAGCGTCCCTTAAAATAACTACTGATATTAAACTGACGATCGATAAAAAGGAAATTACGGTTGCGGTACTTTTAGATTTTTCTAAGGCTTTCGACACAGTGAACCAGAGTTTACTTTTACAAAAACTCAAATCATTCAAAATGTCCAATTCAGTAATAAAGTGGTTTGCCTCCTATTTAATTAATCGTTCACAATGTGTAAAGACTAGTAATGCTGATATGTCTGCATGGGTGGAATTTAAGAGTGGGGTTTCGCAGGGGCCCACACTTGCACCTACGCTTTTTAACTTGTATACCTCTGATCTTGGAAGTGATCTAAAATTTTGCAGGTATCTTAAATACGCTGATGATTTCAAATTGTACCTTTCCGGACCTGCTGCAGAATTGAATAGACTTCACAGTCAGATCCAAGAGGGCATAGATCGGGTCGTACTTTAGGCTGAGAACAATGGCCTTTCTTTAAATCAAGATAAAACTAACGTTATTATTATTGGGCCTTCGGATTCTTTCTCTGTGAATGCACTTGTTGCCTTCCCTCCTTTGAGGGTTGGTAATCTTACTATTGTTTTTCAAGACTCGGTCAAGGATTTAGGATACTTTCTGAACCATACTCTGTCTTAGAAAGAGCATGTAATGGCTATTTCTCGGAACACCTACAGCACTCTACAGCAATTAAATAAAAATGAAAACTCCTTACCTACCTCAACTAGGATTCTCCTAGTTAAGAGTATGATTCTCTCTTTCTTTGATTACACCAGCACAAAAAAAAGTGGTCTGCCCGGCGGACTACACCGGTATATCTATATGTTTTTTGGTTCGCTGAATCCGAACTTGAGGTCCAAATACCCAAGTTAGCTCGCATTTTTTCCAAAAAACGCAAAAATAGACGTAAAATCGACGAAAAAAGCGATTTTTCTTGTATATTTTTACAAAAAACAAAGTATCTTCATGCCCGGTGGACTTCTCCAGCATATCTATACGTTTTTGGGGTCGCTGAATCCGAATCTGGGGTCCAAATATCCAAGTTACCTCGTATTTTTCCAAAAAACGCAAAAATAGACGTAAAATCGACGAAAACAGCGATTTTAAATCATAGAATTGATTGAGATTTTGAAATCTCCCGCGCTGTATCGAGGCGCCTCTATATCTAGATTCTGAAATCATAACACATTTCTTTTACACACAGGCGTATAGGCCTGGTAATTAGAAACGCAATGGAAACAAAAAGCTATCCAGAGCGATCGCCCGAAAACGTAACAACAACATGAAGTGCGCAGATAGGCATCCAATATTTGGCTAAAAAATGGCGTTCTGTATTCGAAAATAGTGGGATTCATGATAGCGATTCAGGGCAGGGTTGTCAGCCCCAGAAACTATCGCTAGCACGTGTTACTTCAAGACTTGGTTGACAGACCGGTCGTGTGGAAATAACGATGTAACGGGCATTATACATCAACAACTTGCCCTAAACCTACACGGATAAAATCCCTTACTAATAGTTACATCATGATACACGTCTTATTCGTTTTTCGACAGTAACCATTCGTTTCGTCCACACGAACTTACACAAAGTCGTAAGTAGTACCGTCCACACTACTTTATATTTTCGCTTTACGACTGAGTCGTATGAACTGCACGAATTGGTCGAATGGACTGCACGAATGAGTTGGTTGGGTCACCGAATAGTTCCGTTGGGCATATAGGCCAGTCAGTAAAGCATTTCGTGGGGCCAAAATTTCAAAGTAAAAGCGACAGTGATATTTGTGTATTGTTGATGCCTGGGATAAAGGCCAATATGTTTTCAACGGCAAATTCGCCAACGCAAGAAACTGCGCGCTGTTCAAAGTTTGCGAAATCATGTTTTTTGAAGAGTGCGACCAAGATATGAATTTGCGAGGAAAAAAGTTTGATTATAAATGAAAGATATTGAAAAGATGTACAATTAGATTCGGCGAACTTGGAGATCGGTTAATTTTTTTGCTTAGAAAAAAAAATCAAAACCGTAAAAATTGGTCACTTTCTAATTTTGGCAATAATACACGCAGATCCTCCAAAATCTTTCAAAATATGTATTTTTGTGAGGTGAAAGCTTGTGAAAAATTTCAGCCTAATGCATTAAATACTTTGACAGGAAATCTGTTTATTGTTCACAGATTATCTGTTTTTTCAGGTGCTTTACTTTTGAAAAAAAAATGTTTTGAAGCAATGAAAGTACAGAATTTTAATCCCCATTATCTGCTGTACCCAGAGCAATACTCAGATATTTTTTCCCCCTAATTAAAGTTGGTCAAGAACGACCGAAAGCAGGAAAAGTTGTTTTTTCCTTATAAACAAATAGAATAACTTCCTTGATTTTTGTCTTACAAAATTGCGGTTTCAGTCCATGAACAGTTTTGAGTTCTGAATGAAGAAACAAAAAGGAAAATAGCTCCAGAATGATCAGGAGAAGAGATTTTTTTTAACAATTACTGCAGGTCCAATTTTGAAGGAGGATAGCTCACATTTTAAGAAAATGTAGATGAAGACTTCATCTAATTTCAGAAAAATTGTTTGAATTTTTATTTGTGAATTGAGTGTTTGCCATCGCGGTGAATTTGCGCACAACATGAACTCATCTTTATATTCAATTTTCCTACTATTAAATTACATGTTTTCATGAATTTTTTTTTATTACTAATTACAGCTCCTCTTATTGTTACTGAAAACTATGTTCTAAAAACTATGTTATATTTTTGCTATACATAACAATGCAAAAACGGGCTAACCTGATCGGAGCGCCATCTGTTGGGTTGATTTGAACTAGGATACCCCTCCGGATGCTAAGAGAACAACTACCTCATACACGGGCGATGCATAGGGCTGGTTTGAAGAGATATTAAATACAAGGAATCCCAAACTGCTCTTCCCCTAAAAGCTTTGAATAAACTTTGAACTTACAAGTACCAATTGTATTTGTTCACAGCAGAAGAAGTTTCAGCCAGACGCTTTAATCTTAAAAAACATCGCTTGGGGTATCTATCGTCTTCCATGCTCAGTATTTTTACATTCTCATCAGAGAAAACTGTTAAAAATATTACTAAATTTTAAATACCAATGTATATTAAAATTAATATCTGAATAATATGAAATCGCTGTTAGCAACGTGTTTATTAAATTTCATATACATTCATGATAATCGCTCAGTTAATTCCAATTCACACAAAATCAAAATAAGTTAAGCAATAATTTTTGATTCTTATTAATAAAACATGATACGTTATCACAGTTAAGCAAAAATAAAATTGGATTTTAATTCTCAATGTTCAATTACGTAAATAAATAACAGACCTAACCTGCAATCAACTGTACTCACATTAAATTTCTACCATTCAGGGCAAATTTTGGAAAAACTTCCACATATACGTTGCACTTCAATCATAAGGAACAATTCAATCGACGAATTCTAGATTATTACTTCAACTGAGAATATTTGATAAGATTTAAAGAAATAAAAGCACTTTGAGCTTTCAAGCACGCTGCTATACCGACCTGTATATTATATTTAATATATAGGTTGACCATCCGTCCGGATTTCCCCGGACATGTCCTTATTTTAGGGCTTGTGTGAGTTGTCCTACAGGATTTCTCACATTGTCTTGGTTTTTGTCCAGATTTTTCAAATGATAAATTTTTATTTTTTAATAAACGTTCGGACCTTTTTTGCACAAAATTTTATCATTCAATGCCATCTAACTATCGATATAATAGTACTGGACCGCTAGCTACAGCCATGAGAAGTGGAATAAGAAATAGAAAGAGAGGGGAAATCAAGAAAGTTCACCTATCTTTTTCTAAGGAAGATGATTGGTCCTATTCATCTTCCATCTGCACTCATAGAAAAGGATCAATCCACCAATCGCCATCCTTCCCACGTAAAAAAATTCCACGGAAAACGTTCTACGGAAATTCCACATGTAAATTCCATACGGAAATTCTACAAACATTTCTACAAACTAATTTTGGACTAAGTTTGACTTCCAGTGATGAGCTGCGCTCTCGCAAATCACACTCCGGACATCACACCCTTGCACCAGGTATGCGAACAACATCTTCTTCGAGAAAATTATGCTACCCACGTCAAAACCTTGCAGCGATCCGTGGATCTCCCGCGCAATCCTACTCTCAATCATACTCATACTTCCAACCAATCAAAATTCAGATTTACACTCCCAACTTGACTAAAGCATGACCTAATTCCTCGTGAACCCATGATGAAACTGCGGCCTATTTCGCTTCCTGAAAAATGCCCATTAACCACGTTTCGTCGATTTAGCCTCAAATCTCATTTCATGCTTCACTATCAAAAACGTCAAATAATTAACAGTAGTAAAAAATTCATTAGTTTTTTCAGTTTTAGCGCAACTAAAAATCAACTTAAATTCTGGTTCAAACTAGTTAATAACAATGTTTTCTTTATTTGATTTAACTATTCTAGCCCGAACCCTCTTTCCTAAAACCCTTTAGAACTCATTCAATTTACATTCCTTTCATACTTATTACGCATTCCAAACTAGAGCTGAAAACAAAACCTGTAGCAAACAACATTCTTTTCCAGTTACGTATAAATCGTAAAACCAAACTGAAACTTAACTTTAGAAATTCCTTAAACTACAGAGTCAGTTCGCTTCCTTAATATACCAAGTATCTCTCTTTAATTTATTACATTATTTATTAACTCTAATTCTGTATTCATTATTTGATAATTCTATTAGTAAAACTACTTCTACTCAAAATGTATTTGAACGAGATTCAAATATCTCATGTCATTTCGCATGTCCGGGAGGTGCTGCCTCTAGTGTACAGTAAGATTATTAGTGAACAATCACAGATTGTTACACTTAACCCCTTAAGAAAAAGGCGCGCCATAGCGCGGCTTTTACCAAATTGTTACTATTACTCTTAAAATTCAATTATTTGTTAATTAGCAATAACTTCCATTGATAATACTTTAATGAAGTTGTTATTACGTTTGAATTCTCGCGGGGTTTGTCCCTACTTTTGACAAATATTCGTAATACCGTCCAGGTGGACCAACGAGTAATGAGTGTTCCGACCCGCGATTGTTGGACAGTTCGACTGGAAAAGCTGACAGCCTATAGAAATGAATAAATCGGACTTATCGATCCAAAGCTCAAGGTAGGTAACACTATTTTTATCTGTGCTTCAGGTGTTCTCTCTGTCAGCATACGGGTACCTCCCTTAACCCTACTCCAAAACCTATTCTTAACCTAGTAAGTGTAAACTGCCATAGCCTCACAAGAGCCGGCGTTCCTTCTAATACAATTAAATTTTTTTTTTTTTTCGTTTTTTGGGTTTTAAACGATCTCCATTATAGTTCTTCCATTTATTATAGTTCTCTCTATAGTTCAATCTCAGTATAGTTCAATCCTAATAGAAGAAGGTCATACTTATTCAGGTAAAATACTTTTTCTTATCTTTTCAATATTAATGAATAATTAGATGGCTTACAAGCTTGAAACCTTCTACAGGGTTAATTTATGAATTTAGAAAAAAATGTTTTTTACATTGTCATCATAATGAGAAGGTATTGGTTTTATGCGAAAAATGACTTTCGTGGATTCCATGAAATGTCGACGTTTTGAGGCCCCCTTCTACCCCTCACCTATATACCCATCCACACATCACTACTTTACAACCGAGCAATTCACGCCTACCCCGAAAGGGAAATTGCCTAATGATATAATAATAATAATAACAGAAGCATATTTGATGAATAGCCCGTTAAAAATATGGAAATGGTTTGTTTACTCACCAGGCTCCACTCCTTTCATTTTACACTCTTTTAGCTATTCCTGCTTTAATTCGTTGAGTGCTTCCATATTGGACGATCCTTGGTCGCATATAGTCATCACCAGTTGAAAGCCAGTAGAGGCTATATCAGCTACATTCGCTCGAATGCACTCTATAAGCTGTCCGTACTTTGTCTGCGATTGGCAATAATAATAGGAAAATGAGACTTTGGTACCAGCATGCAGGCATCTAATTCAAAACATCAAAATGTGATCTGCGAATTGGCTAGTCCTATGTGTGCCGAAATCCTCAAATCCTATTATTTTATCCTTTTTAAAATCATAAGCGACGTGAGGATGCACATGTGCTTCGTCTCAACACGCACTCACTTGCTTGTCTACAGCACCCATATCTTTTGCCAGATCTGTTAAATGTTCTACAATACAAGTATTTATTCCTGTGTCTGTCGGTATTTGGGAAAGGTAATCCCTTAAAACTGTTTTCGAAGGCAGAGAAAATAGATTTGTCATAACACTGTAGGCTTTTGGTGATTTTTTATACATTGATAGGGCAAGAACTTTTTCTTCATTACTAAACCTTCTACCACTTGGAGTACGGTCTACATGACGAAGCTGCATTTCAATAAATATTTGCTGAGGTCTTGACAGTCTTGAGAATTTCGTTACAAATATTTTTTGATACTTCTTCGCTTCTCGTAATCGAATTGTGTATCTATATTTGTAATAAAATGATACTCTACTGTTGGTCAAGATATAATACAATTCGCATTAAATATTGTCTAAATCTGAATGAGTAAGAAGTTACTACTAATTTACAGTAAAAAAATTACTAATTCACTTAGTAAGGCTTACGTATTGATTTAGTAACACTCACTAATTCAGATTTAGAGAGTAGTCAACAAAAGCAGTGAAATATAACAAATGCCTAATTATATACCTCAGTAAATAAAATTGTACAAAATATGAGTTGTCCATTAAACTTTAAATAAAGACATTGGAAATAAATTAAAAAATTAAAATGTGAGGTATATGATAGAATCCCACGTTACCTTACAACTAAAAAAATCATACCTTACACGTATAATGTAAATAAAGAAAAAATAAAGAGCAGTAAATATTATATGGACTCCATAAATTGATGCTCTACCTTCACTGCGCATTATAAACGCAGAAAAATAAAAAATTAATTAAAATAAAGTAAAAAGTGTAGATTAATAAATCTTAAATTATGACTCCACAATTTACTTTTCAATAATCATTGTTGCATGATATTGTGTTGAATTGCCATTAGCTTCTAAATTTTGATATGTAAAATGAATACATTTATTGTACGTTATTTTCGTATTTTGTAAAAATAAATGGAGCTATGTTCGAGAGACCTGATGGTGATAGCCACGGATCTCAAAGGAATAGAAAGGCTAGTTCTGGGATCGGCTTACTTTCCGTATGACAGCGATACTCACCCACCAGTGGAGGTATGCACACTAGTGAAATATTGCAAGGTAAGGGGTATTCCTCTGCTGTTTGAATGCGGTGCCAATTCCCACCATACTTTGTGGGGCAGCACGCACATCAACTCAAGAGGTAATGACCTACTGGAATACATAATCACCACTGATTTAGATATTCTTAACACGGGGAACATCCTGACGTTCCGTAACTCGGTCAGGGAGGAAGTCATTGGGATCACTCTCTGTACCAGTAGTTTTAGAGATAACATCAAGAGGTGGAGAGTATCAGATGAACCCACTCTCTCAGATCACTCACAGATAGAGTTCGTGATGGAATCCACTGTACCCGCTTGCCCCAAATGGGTCAGAAATCCAAGAAGAACGGACTCGGATAAGTCTTCCACGGAGTTATCATGTGCACTTTCAGAGGTTCCCAGGTCAATTCGGGACGTGGATACCCTGGAGATGGCAGCCAACACTTTTACGGAAGCCATCAAAGCAACTTATGAAAGTAATTGTCGACCTTCAAGAGTCTGAAAGGCTGGGGAGACATACTGTTGGAATGGGAAAGTCGAAGAGATTCGCAGGGATACGAGAGAGGTTCAGACGTGCCAGTAATGGCCAAACGAAGGAACTATGGACCTCATTCACAACGATGAGGGATACAGGGGTGTAATACGTAAGGCAAAGCAAGAGAGCTGGACGAACTTCTGCCCTGACATCGAGAAGGGAGCTGAGGCGGCTAGACTGAATAAGCTGCTTTCTCGAAATCCGGACGCTATTCTCGACACTCTGAAATTTTCAGGCGGGGGTTACTCAGAGTCGGACGGAGACATCTTGGCTCACCTGATCAAGGCACATTTTCCGGGCTATTCAAGGTTTAGAGAAGCGGGGACGGCACCTCAGAGGCAATTAAAGTCGCCTGCGGCCCAACTGGTCCCGAAACGGCGGCTTGCCAACGAGATTGTCACCCCTGCCAGGGTCAGGTGGGCCGTGAAGTCCTTCAGCTCTTAAAAATCTCCTGCTCCAGATAGCATATATCCAGTTCTTTTCCAGAGGGCTGGAGTGGCCATCGTAAGGCCGCTAGTGAGACTTGCTAGGGCTAGTCTGACGCTGTGACATGTCCCGGCGGCATGGAAGCGTACGAGAGTAGTCTTCGTTACGAAAGCAGGTAGGATCGGTTATACCTTACTCAAGGATTTCCGTCCCATTAGCCTCACATCTTTCCTACTAAAAACAATGGAAAGACTTGTGGATAGATATATGGGGCATAATTTCACAAGTGTACCCACCTCCAAAATGAAAGTTGTCCGATCGGGTTAAAAATTAGCCTAATTGTAGTCCTATTATATTTTACTTCTCACACCAAAAATTAATTCATTTTGATAATTATTTATCAAAGTAGAGGGGGTTCAATTTTTGGGTTTTTGATGTATGTAATAATTATCTTCTTGAACTTACACCATACTTCTTTACATTACGGAACTCACCTATCATATCAAATACTTCTTTATTACAGTCAATAACAAATCTCTTTCGCTCAACGAATATTTCACAGTGCCAAGTAAATATTTTTATGACTTAAGCATTGCGTTCCTTAGATCCAAACAAAACATTTCTTTAATCTGAAGAAATATTTCTCCAGCCACATTTTACTCTTTCATTTCTTTGAATCAAAGAAATTTTCTTTGATTCAAATAAGTTTTTTTTCTTAGTGTACTTTGGCCTAAAAAAATAATGTTTTGAACCAAAACTGCTTTAAATTTTTGTGAGAGGGATTTGCAGTCACTATTTCTGTGTAAAATTAACAATAAGCAATTGTTATTATTTATGGTTATTATTTAATTTCAAATATCATGAAATTTTCATATATTAAAAATATATCGTAATTGTGGTTAAAAAACATTTGTCCTGAGCTGATGAGAGTATTTTTACTGTTTCGATGGTACCACTCCAACTTTTTTTAGATGATCCGGAACATACAGTGGTATGGCAAAATCCTAAATCATCTTCAACAATATCTTGCAGGCCAATACTTTATGAATTTGCCAAAGAGACAGCAGAAAAAACAAATTCAGTGATATCGACTCTTCAGAATGAAATAGAAAAACTAAAGCGAACAATAGTGAAAACTAATATTGCTACATTTGCTATAAAATCTTATATATCTATGGTGGACCAAAAAGTTTGTCAGGTTCTTTCGAAAACTGCATCAACCATGACTTGCTATCTTTGCAAGGCTACACCGAAAGAGATAAATGAGTTAGACAGAATAAACATTAAAGTTGTCCATCTAAAGTCCTATGATTATGGATTGTCTACACTACATGTGCGGATCCATTTCATGGAGAACACGCTACATATAGCATATCGCCTTGAATTTAAGAAATGGCGAGTAGAATCAGATTATTTGAAAGAGAATAAAGAGATGGCTAAAGAACGGATATGTGCAGCTTTTAGAGAGAAAACTGGGTTGATAATAATTATTATTATCGATGACGTAAAACAAGGTGCAGGTACATCCAATGATGGGAATAGTGCAAGAAGGTTTTTTTCTGATCCTGAATTAACGGCAGAGATTACCGGAGTAAATTTAGAGTTGATACAAAGATTTGCTTACATTTTATACAAGTTGACAAGTTCAGAGTCAACAGACTTAGTCGAATTTCAGAAATATACTTCTGAGACCGCTCAGCTCTATGTACATTTGTACTCCTCGGGTAGAAACTGCCTCCTTATGCCTAAACTAAATATTGGCTCTTATTAGGCCGCAGCCAGATTTTCTAGCTAGAAAAATCTAGGCTTTCCCTCTGCTGGCCCTCGACAGGTTATTGTCGTATGCTATTTGTCTTAAATTAAGTATATATAAGTTTTAAGCACTATATTTTTGAATCAAAAGCGATAAGAGACTTTATTCATAAAAATATATTTTAAAAACAATTTCTATCAATTGCTTCGAAACTTTCCTCAAAGCATGAAAATCAATCGAGAATTCTATCTAATTCAAAAAGAATAACAATTTCAAATTCGAATCACTACAAACTGATGAGAAAAATATTCGAAAATTATTGTAAAATTCAGTGAAAAACCATTAAATTAGTCCATAGAACCTGCCAAAAAGTCCTAAAAAAGTCATGATTTTTATAAGACGAAAGAAAGCTTTGAAACTTCCCTGAAAGCATTATAATCAATCGAGAATTCACTCTAATCCAGAAAGAAAAACTATTTTAAATTCAAATCACTACAATTTGATGAGAAAAATATTCGAACATTATTATAAAATTCAGTGAAAAACCATTAAATTAGTCCCTGGAACTTGTCAAAAAGTCCTAAAAATGTCACAATTTTTATAAGACGACGAAAAGCTTTGAAACTTACCTCAAAGCATTAAAATCAATCCAGAATTCTCTCTACTTCAAAGGAATAAAAATTTCAAATTAAAGTCACTATAAATTGATCGGAAGAATATTCGAACATTATTGTAAAATTCAGTAAAAACCCATCAAATTAGACTCTGGAAATTGCCAAAAAGTCCTAAAAATGTCATGATTTTCTGAAGACGACGAAAAGCTTTGAAACTTACCTCACAGCATTAAAATCGATCGAGAATTCTTTCTTATTCAAAAAGGATAACAATTTTAAATTTAAATCACTATAAATTTGTGAGAAAAATATTCGAACATTATTATCAATTTCAGTGAAAAACCATTAAATTAGTACATGGAACCTGCCAAAAAGTCCTAAAAACGTCATGATTTTTATAAGACGAAAGAAAGCTTTGAGACTGCCCTCAAAGCATTAGAATTAATCGAAAAATCTCTAATTCAAAAAGAATAACAATTTCAAATTCAACTCACTATAAATTGATCACAAAAATATTCGAACATTATTAAAAAATTCAGTGAGAAACCATTAACTTAGTCCCTGGAACCTGTCAAAAAGTCCGAAAAATGTCATGATTTTTATAAGAAGAAAAAAAGCTTTCAAACTTCCCTCAAAGCATTGAAATCAATCAAGATTTCTATCTAATTTTAGAAGAATAACAGTTTCAAATTCAAATCACTATAAATTGGTCGAAAAAATATTCGAACATTGTTGTAAAATTAAATGAAAAACCAATTGATTAGTCCCTGGAACCTGCCAAAAAGTCCTGAAAACGTCATGATTTTTATAAGACGAAAGAAAGCTTTGAAACTTCCTTCAAAGCATTAAAATCGATACAGAATTCTCTTTAATTCAAAAAGAATAACAATTTCAAATTCAAATCACTATAAATTAATCGGAAAAATATTCGAACATTATTGTAAAATTCAGTGAAAACCCATTAAATTTGTCCCTGGAACCTGCCAAAAAGTCCTAAAAACGTCATGATTTTTATAAGACGAAAGAAAGCTTGGAAACTTCCCTCAAAGCATTAAAATCAATCGAGAATTCTCTCTAATTCAAAAAGAATAACAATTTCAAATTCAAATCGTGAAATTGTAAAAGATGTAAAGGGAACGGAGCCCTCAAACCCGTAAAAGGGAGAGTAATAAAATACAATACAATTAGTGACCAATATGTTGAACAGTGAACACGGCCGAGTAGCGGCGCTGGTAGTAACTTAGTCGTGTTTGTTTAGAGATTTATATGAGATTTATTAGGAAAACTCCTTATAAAAGTTTTAATAATGTATAATGAATGAATTATTATAATCAAATAATATCAGAATTATGTGAGAGACATTGTATCAAGAATAATAATAATAATAATAAACTTATATTATATAACCTAGAATTTTGCAGATAGTTTGAAAGGCTTGACAAGTTAAAAAAAAATTTCCAATTAAAACACTGTAGATTTCAAACTAGTTCAATTCTTAACTCTTCAAGATGGTTATATTTGTAATAAGAAATAGCACAATTTCAAACAGTTTATGGAGAAAAATTTTAATATGGAAAGGTAATTGAGTTTTAAATTTTTAATTTAGAAAACTTTTAAACAACGAATGTGTAATATATTTTTAATTGCCTAATTATGAAAATAGCTTAATTGTTAATGCCTAAATGTAGAAAATGATTTTGTAGGTTTTTTAATTTTCAGTTGCTTAAATTAAAATACGTCAAAAAGCTACAAATATTAAAACATTCAGTTTCCAATTTTTTCTCGACATTTTTTAATTATAACAGTTGCAAAATAAAAATTGTACAATAGAGTCGTACTATTTTGGATGTTTATATTCTAAATTTTATAGTAAAGTCGTGTGATTTTGAAGGATATGAAAAATAAAATTATTTTAATATCATAAAATAAAACTGTTCTGAATATTTCAATCTAAGATTATCAATATTCTGTATGTTTCAACATTTGAAGCCAAGTTGGATTTTAATTTTCAGTTATGAAAGAAGCGATAGTGATGAAATTCAAGATATGCGAATTATAACATGATAAGAAATTCTGTAAAAAATTAAGAAGTATGTGACTATCGTTTAAAATGTCCCACAGAGGTGAAAATATAAATATTTAAAACAATTTTCCGTTTGAGGGAAGAAAAGTTCAATATTTTTTACATCCAGTTGTCATTCTCATAATTTAAAGTTACATTTTATCGAGTAAAAGGAAAAACGATTTTTTCATATTCCTAAAATTTGTCGATTAAATATTAGTATCGAATCATTTAAACTTAAGAGCATACCATTTTTAGTTTTTTAATAAGAAAATTTTTTGATTGAAAGTTTTATTTTAATTTTTACTTTAACTTTTTTGATTCAGTTTTAAGTATGTTAAATTATAATCAAAACGAATGCATTCACAGGAACTTAAAATCGTTAAAGATTATAATAAAAAATAATATATCAAATAATTTCGTGAGTGTTTCGAGATGGTTGGCAAAGGAGCGTTCCTTTACAAAGCCGCGGAGCAGGCAGCTGAGACCCTCGGCCTGAATTTCAACGTCAGAAGTGAGGAAAGTGCATTACTCCATCTAGATGCTTCACTTCTGAAAGCCGAGGTAAAACTATGGGAAAAATAAATTTCAGCATTTTCACTCCAGCCATAACCGGTTTAACCAGGCAGTGGAGGAGTCAGGGGGGACCGAGTGACGTCAAGCCATTGTCAAATTTCCCTCTCCGCTCGGTTCAACTGGGAAGTGCACATCTGTTGAAGGAGTATCAAAAGCCCGACACGATCTCGAGCCGATATATCGACTTCCCGAGCTAAAGTCGAGTCCAGCTGAAACCGACTCGATCTACATCTGATCTGGAGACTAGGATCGAGTCGGGATCGTGTCCAGATCGGGAAATATCGTTCGACGGCATCACTAAGTCAGACAGATACATTTGTAAAACCCTGTTTTTTGGGGTCAGGGGGTCTCAAAACGTGGACATTTGACAAAAACCCGGGGAGGGGGGGGGGTGTTTTACACAAATCTAATACCTTCTCTGTATAAAAATGTAGAAATGTCTTAAAATATCCCTATTTTCATCAAAAATTAAAGAATCATATCCTTTCGGAGGATTGTAAATAATTACAGAGACTATCTGTTACAATTTGGAGTTTGAATCGCTTTTCTATCTTAATTAGAACTGAAGATAGTACAGTTGTACATTTTTGTAATTTCAAGCAACAATTTTTATTATTTCTCAAATTTGTCAACTGTGATTTGTTCACAAATGTTTTCCTCATATTCATGAATTAAATTTTTTTTTTTTATTTCCTCTTGTATAAGAAATAATGCTCTAAACCTGAATCTTCTTAAATGTGCCCGAAATTCCTTACTTTTTAGAAAATTTTCAGACTTCAAAGCACAAAATTTTGTTTACATTAACGTCTTCAAGCTCATTCACGTGGAACACTTTCAAATGACAATTTACTTATTAGTCTAGCATTTTTACATTCTCATCTCAATGAGAAGGTATTGGTTTTATGTGAAAAATGACATTAGCGGATTCAATAAAACGTCGACGTTTTGAGGCCCCCTGAGTCAGAAAAAACGGTTTTTACAAAGTTGTCTGTCTGTCTGTCTGTCTGTAGTCTGCAGTATCGTGTAGACACGATAACTTTCGAAAGATTGATCAGATTAGATTGGGCTTCGGCACACTTTTTGAAGGCCTAAAAAGAAAGAACGAGTTCGTTAACCAGCTATTTTGGGTCAAAATTCAAAAAGTGAGCAAACTTCGAAAATTTTCGAGACCACTTTTTTTCAAAATTTGAAAATTCTATGTACGGTTATTAGTAGTACTTCAAAAAACAAATAATTTATCTCAATGACATTTTTCGATTAAATGAAAATTATTAGAGTTATAGAATTTTCAAAATCACAAAAAACAAACGAAAATTAATATTTTAAGCCGAACGTCGCATGATGTGAAAAAAAGTCTAGAGGAGAAAAGCGTTTCTCTTTTGTTTGAGCGCGCCTAGGGCGCGCACCTGTTGAATCTCGCGCTTCGCGCTCGATTTTGTATTCATCTCGCACTTCGCGCTCGATAATGTATTCACCTCGCGCTACGCGCTCGGACACATTTACCTGACGCTTGATTGTAATCCAAATAATCCAATAATTGCTGGTAATCCAAATTGACAGTGAGACACTTCACTACAGAACTAATTGAACTTCGTTAGAACTGGAAATGCAGTTGAATAAGAGCTGGAATTTATTCTGCCCTTCAGGAATGAAGCCGAATCCAGGTGAACTTAGGACTTGGAGAAATGTGGTACTCTCTGGTATTTGAACGAGGACCCCTGGAATTTGGTTTCGTAGACAAGGCTGGGACTTCCAGATGAAAGACTGAAAAACTGGATTGAGATCGAGACTGGTCGAAGTTGACTTGAGGCTGGAACTCAGACTGAGACTGTTCGGACTTGAACTTGATATTGAGACTGAAGGTTGACGGGCCTTTCAGAAGAAAGTTCCGGAATTCGGGTTAAGAGACACGGCAACGATTACCAGCAGCGCTTCCGCACAGCAAGACTGCTGAGAACAGAAGAAGAAAAGCCGACCAAAGGGTGAAAGCTACGCTTTTTATACTCAGGCGGGCGGACATTGGTACAACCTCCTTCCACGCTTCCTTCTTGAAGTTTCTGTTCCATGGAGGGGGTCCACGTGTAATCGATAATACTTAGAGTGGTTGTAGTTACTTCCACTCTTCTAAACGTGCGATGAGTTAATTCCTCCAAAAATTATTGACCCAAGGATTTTATGGACCGGAGGGTTCATTGACCTGAGAGTTCATTGACCTGAGAGTTCATTGACCCCAAAGCTCGTTAAATTTAGTGACCACAGAGTTCGTTGATTCAAGGGTTGATTCTTCTTCTTAGCCGATGAGAGTGTGTATGTGTGTGTGCCCAATGGTTTGGCTTATTGCACTAATCAATATGTTGCAGATAAAACAATACATGAATTCCATCCTTCCTTCTGGTAGCGATGAAAAGGGGGTTAAGTGCAAGCGTTTTCCCTTGGTCCTCTTCTATCTGTTGGCTCTCTCTCTTTTCCTAAATCAATACAATTTATAGCTGTTTCCTATTACCTTTGGATGGAGCCGTTTCTACGATACATAGTTTTATTTGTCAATTCCCTTGAGTTTAAATGGTTCACAATTGATTATACATATATGGTCACAACGTAGTACGTGACAAATACAACGCTACAGAAGACTGGTGACCTTCTCAGCATAAAACATCAATCAATTGCGAATGTCGGTTCCCCCTCCCCTCCCAGTAACAAAACTTTTGGTGGGACTGACGTTACAACAAGACTCTCCACCATACGACCAATCACTTCTTAACTAGGACATGATTTTTGACTCACAAAACAAAATTCACGCATAAAGGTGGTAGTTGGGTGTACAATTTAAACTATGAATAATACAAACAATAAAATAGCCTCGGAATGCATACAAAATAGCCTCGAAATGCATACACACGGTAAACGTAAAGGTCGAGTTTCAGGCGATGAATGGAGACTGGGTGTTTGGAATGCTAAAGGAGTGAATGATCTTAAAGTAAGAGAACTACGAGAAACTATGCACGTAAGGAAACTAGACATTTTATGCGTACCGGAGAAGAATTAGAATCTATGAATGATAATGAAGTATGGAGTTTAGTGGATAGACCCAAAATGACTAAAGATGGCAAAAGGGTAAATGTAATTAATTCCAGATGGATTTTGAAAAGAAAAACTGATGCAGATGGAAAATTGACGTACAGAGGTAGACTAGTGATTAGAGGTTTCTTGGATAAAAATCAATATGAACTTAGAGAGACATATGCCCCGGTATCTAGACTGTCAGTGATTAGATTAGCTTTTGCGATTATAAATAAATACAATTTAGAAGTTCAGCAGTTAGATGTTAAAGTAGCATTTTTGAATGGTAAATTAGATGAAAAAGATGAAATTTATATGGATTTGCCAGAAGCATTAGATGTTGATAATGAGACTAAGCGAACAAAAGTATGTAAACTGCACAGGGCACTCTATGGTTTAAAAACTATTCCAAAAAAATGGAATGAAAAGTTCGAAGAAGAAGTCATAAAGTTAGGATATAAATGAACCTTGTCTATTTACATACAGACACAATAATGTCTTTGCCTTTTTAGTTTTGCATGTAGATGACATAATTTCTGCTAGGAATTGTAAGATAAAATTACAGGAAATAATTGATCATTTAAACTCAGTATTTAAAATCAAGGATTTAGGTGAACCAAAGCAGTTTTTAGGTATGCAAATAATTAGAAATAAAGAAAAACAAATTACCACGGTAAAACAGACAGATTACATAAAGAAGGTATTAGAGAGATTTGGAATGAACGAATGCAAACCCCAAGGTACCCCTATGATTACTAGACAGGGTAGAAGTAAGAAAGTAACAACTGACAATAATAGAGTTCAAAAACAATTAGATGTTCCCTACAGAGAAGTTATTGGAAGCTTGCTGTATTTGGCAAATGTGACCAGACCCGATATATCTTTTGCAGTAAATTACTTGTCGCGCAAGCAAACTAATCCTTGTGAAGAATATTGGTTAGATGCAAAAATAGTACTTAGGTATTTAAAAGGAACTCTTGATTTAGGATTGACTTTTAGAGCTGAAGATGAAACTCTAATTGCATACACTGACTCTAGCTTCAGAGACTGGCCTGACTCTACGTCTACCAGTGGAATGGCTATTAGAATGTTTGACGACACTATAGCTTGGAGAAGTCACAAACAAAATCTTGTGACCTCTTCAACTTGTGGTGCAGAATATTTAGCTATGAGTGAAGCATGCAAAGAAATAATTTCATTAGACAAAGCTATTAGAGATATACTAGGAAAAACTATGTATCTTGTTACTTTGAAATGTGGTAATAAATCAGCTAGAGACTGCACACAGTAAGAAGGTAGCCACAAACTTAAAGATTTTGATGAAAGTGTAGAAGCTATAAGAGCTAGTTCAGAAGAAAGAGAAAGAACTGGAAAGAAAAATAAATTGACTGATGTTCATGGCGATTACATTAAACAATGTGTAACTGAAGGTAGAATAAATATAAGTTGGGTAGCTACTACAGAGAATTTAGCAGATATCTTTACTAAGCCGCTCCGTTATTATAAAAACCAGTGAAAACCATTAAATTGATCCCTGGAACCTCTTAAAAAGTCCTAAAAATGCCATGATTTTCATGAAAGGGAAAGAAAAGCTTTCAAGCTTCCTTCGAACCATACGGATCAATCAAGAATTCCCTTGAATTCAAGAAGAATAACAATTTCAAATTCAAATCACTATAGATTGATTAGAAAAATATTCGACAATTCTTATAAAATTCAGTGAACACCATTAAGTTAATCGCTGGAACCTGTTAAAAAGTCCGAAAAATGCCATGATTTTTATAGGAGGAAAAAAAAGCTTTGAAACTTCCTTCAAGCCATTATAATCAATCGAGGATTCCCTCGAAATCAAAAAGAATAAAAATTTCAAATTCAAATCACTATAAATTGATTAGAAAAATATTTGAACATTATTATGAAATTCAGTGAAGACCATTAAATTAATCCCTCAAGCCAGTTAAAAAGTCCTAGAAATGCCATGATTTTTATGCGAAGAAAATAAAAGCTTTGAAACTACCTTCAAACCATTAAAATCAATCGAAAATTCCCTCGAAATCAAAAATAATAATAATTTCAAATTCAAATCACTATAAATTGATTAAAAAAATATTCGTACATTATCCTAAAATTTCGCGAAAATCATTAAATTAATCCCTGGAACATGCTCAAAGGTCCTAAAAATGCCAGGATTTTTATCAGAGGAAAAAAAAGCTTCGCAACTTCCTTCGAACCATTAAAATCAATCGAGAATTCCCCCGAAATCAAAAATAATAACAATTTCAAATTCAAGTCACTATAAATTGATTAGAAAAATATTCGTACATTATTATACAATTCAGTGAAAGCCATTAAATTCATCCCTGGAACCTCTTAAGAAATCCTAAACATGCCATGATTTTTATAGGAGGAAAAAAATCTTTGAAACTTCCTTCAAACCATTAAAATCAATAGAGAATTCCCTCCAATTCAAACAGAATAAAAATTTCAAATTCAAATCACTATAAATTGATTAGGAAAATATTCGAACATTATCATAAAATTCAGTGAAAAACACTAGATTAATCCGTGGAACCTCTTAAAAAGTCCTAAAAATGCCATAATTTTCATGAAAGGGAAAGAAAAGCTTTGAAACTTCCTTCAAACCATAAAGATCAATCAAGAATTCCCTTGAATTCAAGAAGAATAACAATTTCAAATTCAAATCACTATAAATTGATTAGAAAAATATTCGACAATCCTTATAAAATTCAGTGAACACCATTAAGTTAATCGCTGGAACCTGTTAAAAAGTCCAAAAAATGCCATGATTTTTATAGGAGGAAAAAAAAGCTTTGAAACTTCCTTCAAGCCATTATAATCAATAGAGAATTCCCTTGAATTCAAAAAGAATAAAAATTTCAAATTCAAATCACTATAAATTGATCAGGAAAATATTCTAACGTTATTATAAAAACCAGTGAAAACCATTAAATTGATCCCTGGAACCTCTTAAAAAGTCCTAAAAATGCCATGATTTTGAAAATATTTTAAGGTCATTTCAGACAAGATGGAGAATAAATATGTTTAATTAAATTTTATTCATCAAAAAGATCTTTTCCTTTCACTTCGCTGGGATTCGAACACCAGGCCAACTGATTTCTGTTCAGGTGCTCTAACCACTGAGTCACAGGGAGATCAGGGAAAGAATTCTTTCTTCTGAAATACGCTTTATTTAGCCGGATGTTACAACAATTTTTAATAGAAAATGTGTACGATCATCGGAAAAGGTAACGAATCGAGAATAAACAATTTTAATTAAATTTTATTCAGAAAAAAGATCTGCTCCTTTCAATCTGTTAGGTTTCGAACACCAGGTCAACTGATTTCCCGTCAGAGGCTCGAACCACTGAGCTACAGAGTGATCAGAGAAGGAATTCTTTTTTCTGAAATACGCTTTATTTAGCAAGATGTTACAACAATTTTTAATAGAAAATCTGTATTATCATCGGAGAATGTAACGAATCGAGTAGAGAAATCCACACATGAAATGGAAATCTACAATATCGACCAAAGTTATATTCTCCTATACAGAGAATATTATAACGTAATTTCAGACAAGATGGAGAATAAACATTTTCAAATAACTTTTATTCAGAAAAAAAATTTTCTCCTTTCACTCCACTGGGGTTCAAAAACCAGGTCAACTGACTTCCCGTCAGGTGCTCTAACCACTTAGCTACAGAGATATCAGTGGAAGAATTCTTTTTTTTGGAATACGCTTGATTAAGCAAGAGGTTACATCAATTTTTAATAAAAAATCTGTGTTATCATCGAAGAAGGTAAATAATCGAGAAGAGAAATCCACACATGAAATTGAAATCTACAATATCGACCAAAGTAATATTCTCCTATACAAAGAATATTTTAACGTAATTTCAGACAAGATGGCGAATAAGCATTTGTATATAAATTTTATTCCGAAAAAAGGTCTTCTCCTTTCACTCCACTGGGATTCGAACACCAGGTCAACTGATTTCCGGTCAGGTGCTCTAAGCACAGAGCTACAGCGAGATCAGATAAAGAATTTCTTTTTCTGAAATATGCTTTATTTAGCAAGATGTTACATAAATTTTTAATAGAAAATCTGTATTATCATCGGAAATGGTAACGAATCGAGAATAGAAATCCACACATAAATTGAAACTCTACAATATCGACCAAAGTTATATTCTCCGATACAGAAAATATTTTAACGCCATTTCAGACAAGATGGAGAAAAAACTTGTATAAATAAATTTTATTCATAAAAAAGATCTTCTCCTTTCACTCCGCTGGGATTTCGAACACCAGGTCAACTGATTTCCCGTCAGGTGCTCTAACCACTGAGCTACAGAGAGATCAGAGAAAGAATTCTTTTCTCTGGAATACGTTTTATTTAGCAAGATGTTGCATTATTTTCAATAGAAAATCTGTATCATCATCGGAGAAGGTAACGAATCGAGAAGAGAAATCCACACATAGAATGGAAATCTACAATATCGACCAAAGTTACATTCTGCATTACTTCGAAGCAGTTGAATTACAGCGGATTAAAGTGGATTACCAGAATAGCACTGTATTATTAGGCCGGATAACCTAGGTTTCCAATGGATTACTCCAGATTGAAAGTGGATTACTCTCGATTACTCCAGATTATAAGTGGATTATACTGAATTACTCCACATTAAAAGTAGATTACTCTGGATTACTCCAGATTTTAGGTGAATTATTTGGGATTTTAAGTGGATTTGTCCCTTTCAAATGTGTGTTACTTGGTATTACAAATACATTATTTCGGATTATAATTGAATTAACCCGAAATTCTGAGATTACTTCGAAGCAGTTGAATTACAGCGGATTAAAGTGGATTACCAGAATAGCACTGTATTATTAGGCCGGATAACCGAGGTTTCCAATGGATTACTCCAGATTGGAAGTGGATTACTCTGGATTACTCCAGATTAGAATGAGTTAGTCTAATTACTTAAGATGAGAACTGGATTACTATGGATTGCAAGAGGATTTCTCCAGTTTAAAGGTGTGTTACTTGGCATTACAAGTGTATTTATTCTGGATTATAAGTGAGTTAATCCAGAATGCTAAGATAAATTCAAGGATTTAAATTACTGTAGATTAAATTGAATTACCAGGATAGCACCATATTATTTGATCGGATAACCGAGTATTCCATCGGATTACTCTGTATTACTAGTGAATTACTCTGGATTACTCCATATTAGAACTGGGCTACTCTGGATTACTCTGGATTAGAACTAGATTACTCTGATTTACTTCAGATTGGAAATTGATTACGAGTATTCCAGTGGATAACTCTGAATTGCTAATGAACTATTTAGGATTACTCCATATTAGAACTAGACTATTTGGGATTAATCTGCATTAGAATTGGATTACTCTGGATTAATTCAGATTAAAAATGGATTACTTTGGATTGCAAGTGAATTTCTCCGTTTTGAAGGTGTATTACTTGGCATTAGAAGTGTTTTTACTCTGGATTATAAGGGAAATAATCCAGTATGCTAGGATTACTTTGAAGGATATAAATTACTCCGGAATAAATTGGATTACCAGGATGGCGCCATATTATTTGAGCAGATAACCGACTATTCCAGTGGATTACTCTGGATTACTAGTGAATTACTCTGGATAACTCCATATTATTACTAGGCTACCCTGGATTACTCTGGATTAGAAGTGAATTACTCTGGATTACTTCAGATTAGAAATGGATTACTCTGGATTGCAAGCGTATTTCTCCGTTTTAAAGGTGTTTTATTTGGCATTATAAGTGTATGAACTCTGGATTTTAAGTGAATTAATCCAGAATGCCATGGATTACTTCAAAGGATTTAAATTACTCTGGATTAAACTGGATTACCGGGATAGGACCAGATTATTTGAGCAGATAACCGAGTATTCCAGCGGTTTACTCGATATTACTAGTGAATTACCCGGGATTACTTCATATTAGAACTAGACTACCCTGGATTACTTCAGATTAGAAATGGATTAGTCTGGACAACAGATGAATTTTCGAGCAAAAAAGATGATCTCATCAAAATAGTTGAATTTTCAACCTATAAAGATGTATTTTCAACAGAATATTTTTATTTTGAAACTTCCAAATTTCTTTAAAATTTTCTAAATGGTTGAATTTTCAAGCCAATAAGACGATTTTTAGAAAACTTTCAGAAGTCGATTGTACAACCTGAAAACAATGAATTTTCAAGAAAAAAAGTTCATTTTCAACCAGGAAATATGAACTTCAAACCAAAAAACAAAAAGATTAATTTTTAAGAAGCAAGATTATTTTTTAATCAGAGTGAAGAATTTTCAACAAAATTGTTTAATTCTGAAGCCTCAAATAGTTAAATTTTCATCAAAGTGTTTTAATTTTTAACCAAATAGTTGAATTTCCATCCAAAAATATATTTTCAACATAAAAGTAAATTTTCAACGAAATAGTTTAATTTTCAACCAAATTGTTGAATATTTAAGCCAAAAAGATGATTTTTATACAAAACAATTAAATTTAAACCAAAAAATATTCCTCGAAAAAGATGAATTTTTCACCAAAAAATAGACATTTTTGCCAAAAAGACGAGTTTTCTACCCAATAAATGAATTTTCAACGAAATAGTAGAATTTAAACTAGAAAAAAATCAATATTTAATCAAAAATATAAATATTCCACCAAAAATGGAATATTTACACTTTTGGTTAAAAAAATTAATTCTCATTCCAAAAAGATGAATTTTTAACCAAACAGTTAAATTTAGAACCAAAAAAGATGAATTTTTAAGCAAACAGTTATATTTTCGTCCGAAAAAATGAATTTTCAACCAAGAAAATTAATTTTCTGATAAAAAGGACCAATTTTCAACGCAATACATAAATTTTTAAACAAACTGTTGAATTTTTAAGAAGAAAAGATTACTTTTCAACTGAAAATGGAATAGTAACATTTTTTGTTTAAAAAAAAATTATCAACTAAAACAACGAATTTTCAACAAAATAGTTTTAATTATTATCTAAAGAGATGAATTTTCAACAAAATAATGAATTGTTAACAAAGTAGTTCAACTTTCAACCAAGTAGTTGAGTTTTTGACAAAAAAAATTAGGTTTCAACAAAATAATTGCATTTTTAACAAAATAATTAAATTTTCATCCAAGGAGATGAATTTTTAACTAAAACAGTGAATCTTCTACCAAAACAAATATATTTTGTGAAAATTAGTTCAACTTTAAACTAAGGAGTTGATTTCTTAACCAAATACAGTAAATTCTCAACGAAAAATGTAGTAAATAATATTGCAACAACCAAAGAAGACAAATTTTCACAAAAATTGTTGAATCTTCGACCAAAACTAATTAATTTTCAACCTAGTAGGTTCATTTTTAACCGAAAATGGAAGAATTACATTTTCAGTCAAGAAAATTAAGTCTCAACCACAAAAAACGAATTCTCAGCAACATAGTAACAATTTTCTACTAAAAAGATACATTTGAAATCCGAGATTATGAATTTTCAACAAATATTTTGAAAATTCATGTATTTTATTAAAAATTATTCTTTTGTGGTAGAAAATTAAGCTTTTTGGTTGAAATTTCATTTCTTTGGTTGAAAATTAGTTTTTTTTTAAATATTTTTAAATAAAAATGTAACCTCTCAATTTTTTGTTGAAATGTTATCTTTTTTAATAGGAATTTAATTTTTTTGTGTAGAAATTCATCTGTTTGGTTGAAAATGTAAGTATTTCTTTAAAAATTTATTTTATTTGGTTAAAAGTTTATTTCTCTAATTTAAAGTTAAAGTATTCTATTTTTTGTTGAAAATTTATCGTTTTTAGTTAAAAATTCATCCATTTTGTTGAAAATTTGTCTTTTTTGTAGAAAATTCATCTTCTGGGTCGAAAGTTCAACTATTTGCTTGAAAATTAATTATTTTTATCAAAGATGTATAATTTTAGTTAAAAGTTAATTGCATCGGCTAAAAATCCAACAAATTTTATTGAAAATTCTTTTCTTTTTTTTTTTGTTGAAAATAAATTTTTTTACTAAAAATGCAGCATGTAACTATTTAATTTTTGCTAGAAAATTGATCTTTTTCAGTTGAAAATTCCCTTATTTTGTTGAAAGCTCGTTTTTTTAGTCGAAAATACAATTATTTTGGTAGAAAATTTATAGTTTTATAAATTTAACTTTCTTTTTCAAAAATTCGTTCATATGACTTATAAACTGAACATTTTGGATGAGAGTTTTTTTTCTGTATTAATTGAAAAATCTTTCTTGGTTGAAAATTCAACTCTTCTGTTAAAAATTCCTATTTCTTGGTTTCATTTAACAGTTCTTTATTGATAATTAAAAACTTTTGGTGTGGAAATATCAATTATTACACTTTTTGTTTAGAATTTATTATTTTTTATATCAATGATTGATCAGTTTGGTTGAGAATTTAACTATTTGTTGATAATTCCCTTTTTCTTGGTTGAAAATTAATTATTTTGACTGAAAATGTATTACTAATGTATTAAATTTTTTGTTGAAAATTTATCGATTTTAGTTAAAAATTCATCCATTTTGTTGAAAAATTGTTCTTTTTTTGGCTAGAAAATGCATCTTCTGGTTCTAAAGATCAACTATGTGATTGAAAATTAATTTTTTTGATTGAAGATCCATAATTTTAGTTAAAAGTTAATTTCATCGGCTAAAAATCCAATAAATTTGATTGAAAATTCTTCTCTTTTTTTTTGAAAATTTTTTTCTTTGTTTTTTTGTTGAAAATTCTTTTTTTTTTGTTGACAATGAATTTTTTTACTAAAAATGCAGCACGTAAATATTTCATTTTTGCTAGAAATTTGATCTTTTTCGGTTGAAAATTCCCTTATTTTTTTGAAAACCCGTTTTTTTAGTCGAAAATACAATTAATATTTTTATAAATTCAACTTTCTTTTTCAAAAATTCGTTCATATGACTTATAAACTCAACATTTTGGATGAGAGTTTTTTTTCTGTATTAATTGAAAAATCTTTCTTGGTTGAAAATTCAACTCTTCTGTTAAACAACTAAAATGATGAATTATCAACAACAAAAATAAATTTCTAACAAAGTAGTTTCACTTTGGACTATGTAGTTTAATTTTCTACTAATAGAAATTATTGTCTAACAAAATGCATTAATTCGTAAACAAATATTTAAATTTTCATAAAATTTTTAACCGAAAAATAAATTCTCATCCTAGGAAACGAATTTTCCACAACGAAAATGAATTCTCAACCAACGAAAGTAATTTTCTATCAGAAAAGGTTAATTTTTAACAAAATGCATGTACTTTTAACCATCTAGTTGAACTTTTAACTAAAGAAAATAAATATTTAACCAAACCTGGAATATCGAAGTTTTCATTTTAAAAAATTAATAATTAAACAAAAAGATTAATTTTTGACAAAATAGTTAAATTTCAGACAAAAGTAAGAGTTCCTCAACTAAAATGATTAATCATCAACCAAAAAGTTCCAGTAAATACTTCAATTTCCAACCAAAAAAGATGAATTTTTAAGAAAAAATGTAATGGTTGATATTTCAACCAAAAAATATTTTTATAATTATAAAATAATATAATAAAAATAAAATAGTTAAATCCTGAAGCATAACAAAAATTAATTTTTAACTAACATAATTTAATTATTAGAACTCAAATAATACAAAAATGTGTTTTTCTAGTTTTTAACTCTAATTGCGATTTTGGTGTGTTTTTTAAACAAATTATTATTGTTTATAGTTACCTCCTTCCATATTATTACTAGATAGTTCAGGCTTTTTTGAATGATAATCAAATTGTTTTTTTTTTCACTTAAAATGACTTAATAATCTATTAAGTTTAGCAAAAATAATTGTTCAAACAAATTATTATTATTGATAACTATCTTCGTCTATATTAATGCCAGATCGTTGCAGGTTTTTTCTGAAATTTTCAGCTTTTCGTCCACTTTTCGCTTAGTGAGATAATAATTATTTTAAGCTAACAAAAATTGTTGTTCAAACAATTTATTATTGGTTATAACTATCTTCCTTTGAATAAGTGCTAGAAAGTTGCTCTTTTTTCTGAAATATTAAATGTAAATTATTGTTAATATTGGTAAGGGTGAAATTTTTTATTTTACCTTTACCGATCATCATTTTCTTTTATTTTGAGATTTCCATCTGAAAATATTTTTTTAAATCAAAAACAGTCAAATTCCAAAAAAATACGAATTTTCTACAAATCAATAAAGAAAGAATATCTCATCCAAAATGTTTAATTTTCAGCCAAAAATATGAATTCTCTAAAAAAAATAATTGAATTTTCTACCAAAGAAAAATCAAAAAGATGAATTTTTAACCAAAAGGATTTAATTTTTGTTAAGAAACATCAATTTTTGAATAAAATGGAATAGTTAAACTTGCAGTTGGAAGAGTTAATTTTCAATCGAAAAGATGAATTTAAAAAAATGTTTGAACCAATAAGATTAATTTTCTACCAATAAAAATTAATTTCTAACAAATTACATGAATTTTTAAAAAAACATTTGAATTTCTGAAGAAATGTAATATTTAGTTATTAAAAATACAATAATCAAATATGCGTAGTATTCACCAAAAATTACAAAAAATTATCTCAAAAATCGAATTTTTAATTTAAAACGAAAAAAAATTAAAAACAAATTTCGATATAAATAAAAAATCGGTGCCAAATTAAATCCTGAAAAGTTTGTTTGGAAAATATTATTATAGGTTCACAGAAAATACGAATTTTATATAATTATTGTTATTTTCAATTCAAACAATAATTTTTAAAAACTTTAAGCGTTAACAAAATTTTGTCTTTGATCAATATATTTCATTATTGTATTTTCAATAAATAAATAATATTTATTAAATTTCATAAAGTTTGAACCAAATAGTTAACTTATTAACTAAAAAAGAAGAATTTTCTGCAAAAAAAAACAATGAATTTTCATCCAAATTGCAGAATTTTCTACAAAAATAATTGAATTTTTAATCCAAGAAGACGAATTCAACAACAACAAAATTGAATTTTAAACCGAAAAAAATTAATTTCTATCAAAGTTGCTGAATTTTCAACAAAATAGTTGAATTTTTAACCAAAAAATACAAGTTTGACAAAAAAAAAGTTGAATTTTCAACCAAAAAATATTACTTTGAAAGAAAATTGAAGAATGAAAAAAAACAGTTCAATTTTCAAACACAAAAATTTTAAACCATGAAGATTCATTTTTTTACCATAAAATACGAACTTTCATTAAATTCCATAATGTTTCAAACAAATAGTTCAATTATCAACAAAAAAGAATAATTTTCTAAATAAACAAAACATAAACAAAAAAACGAGTTTTCATCCAAATTGTAGAATTTTCTAGAAAAATAAATGAATTTTTAACCCAGGAAGACGAATTCAACACAAAAAAAAAGTTGAACTTTAAACCGAAAAAAGTTTATATCTGTCAATGTCGCTGAATTTTCAACAAAATAGCTGAATTTTTGATCAAAGAAGGCGAATTCAACAAACAAGATGTTGAATTTTCAACCAAAGTCATAACTTTCCCAGAAAATTCACGAATTAAAAAAAAACTGTTGAATTTTTAAACAAAAAAATTACTTTCAAACAAATTTGACGTATTCTCAACAAAACGGTTGGATTTTAAACAAAAACATGATTTTTTCAATCAAGAAGAATAGCTTTTAACCCAAAAAATACGAATTTTAACCAAATATTTCAATCATCATCTAAAAAAAAATAATTTTGTATAACAAAACAAAAAACGAATTTTCATCCAAATTGTAGAATTTTCTATACAAATAATTGAATTTTTAATCCAAGAAGAAGAATTCGACACACAAAAAAAGTTGAATTTTAAACCGAAAAAAATTAATTTCTATCAAAGTTGCTGAATTTTCAATAAAATAGTTGAATTTTTAACCAAAGAAGACAAATTTGACCAAAAAAAATTGAATTTTCAACAAAAAAATATTATTTTCCAAGAAAATTGACGAATTAAAAAAAAACAGTTGAATTTTTAAACAAAAAAATGACTTTTCAACCAAGTCTCCATCTTCTTCTTGTTCAATTCTTTTTCTCCTCCTTCTTTAATTCTCGTTCTCCTTCTTTAATTCTCCTTCTCCTCCACAATCTTTATTTCTCATCCTCCTTCCTTGATTCATATCATTCTTCTTTATTTCTTCTCCTCCTTCTTCTTTACCCTCTTATTCTTTAATTCTTTTTCTCCTTCCTTAATTCACCTTCTCCTCCTCCTTTCCTAATTTTTCTCCTTCTTGAATTCTTTTTCTCCTTCTTCTCCTTCCTTGATTCTCCTTCTTCTTCACCTTCTTCAATTGACTTTCTCCTACTCCTTTCCTGATTCTTCTTCTTCAATTTTCTTTCTCCTTTTGCTCCCTTTGTTTCTTTAATTCTCCTCTTCTTCCTTAATTCTCCTTCTCTTCTTTCTTCCTTAATTCTTCTCCATTTTCTTTAATTCTTCTTCTCCTTCTTCTTCTTTTCCTTCTCTTTCTATAATTCTTCTTCTTACTTAATTCGCCTTCACCTCCTTCTCCCTTAATTTTCCCCCTTCTTCAATTCGTTTTCTCCTACTTCTTCTCCTTTGATTTCCTTTCTCCTTCTTCAATTCACCATTTCCTTCTCCTTTATCAATTCTTCCCCTTGCTACCTTAATTCGCCTCCTTCTTCTTGAATTTTTTTCTCCTTCTTCTTCTCCTTCCCTAATTTTTCTTCTTCTTCATTTCTTTTTCTCCTTCCTCTCCTTCTCTAATTCTCTTTCTTCTTCTTGTTTGATTTTTTTTCTCTCTCTTCTTCTTTGATTCTCGTTCTCCTTCTTTCACTCTCCTTCTCCTTCTTCTCCTGCTTCCTTAATTCATCTCCACCTTCTTTAATTTTTCTTCTCCTTCTTCTTTTTCTTCTCATTCTATAATTCTTCTTCTCATTCCTTAATTCGCTTTCTCCTCTTCCTCCCTTGATTCTCCCCCTTCTTTAATTAGTTTTCTCCTTCTTCTTCTCCTTCCTTAATTCCCCGCATTCTTCTCCTGCAATTCTCCTCCTTGTTCAATGTACGTTCTTTCCTCCTTTAATAATTCTTCTACTTTGATTCTTCTTCTATCTTTCTTTCATTCTCCTTCTCCTTCTTTGTTTCTCCTTCTCCTGCTTCCTTAATTCTTCTGTTTCTTCTTGAATTCTTTTTCTCTTGCAATTCTCCTTCTCCTTTTTCAATTCACATTCTCCTCCTCCTTTAATAATTCTTCTTTGATTCTTCTTCTCTCTTTCATTCTCATTCTCCTTCTCCTTCTTTGTTTCTCCTTCTTCCTTAATTTTGCTTTTTCTTCTTGAATTCTTCTTCTCCTTTTGCTCCTTCCTTGATTCTCCTTTTTTTCCTTTCTTAATTCTTCTCCTTCTTTCATGATTCTCCTTCTCTTTTCCTTTCCCTATTTCTCCTTCTTCAATTCTGCTATTTTCTTTTCTTCTCCTTCCTCAATTCTCTTCTTTTTTCTTTATTCATTCTTCTTCTCCTACTTCCTTGATTCTCCCTCTCCCTTTCTTTCCCTAATTCTCCTTCTCCAAAATTATATTTCAAATTTACATTTCACCAAATAGAAATCTACAGTAATTTTTTCATTAAATTTATTTTTATTCATAAACAAACTTATAATCCTGTTTCTATTTTTAGTGAATTTCTCAAATTGTAACTTAGAATATATATTTCAATCATGGAAATATAAAGCAGCTTCTTATTTATATTTAGTTGTAATTTATTGAAAATAATCTCATCAGCCTGTTTGTTTTCTAATTGAATTTATGAATCCTAAACTTTAAATTAAACTTTTACAAAGAAATCAAAATTGCTTGACATATGATATATATTCCCTTTGATTAGAACACAAGATAACAATCCTGTTAGTTTTCCTAGCGAATTTATAAAAATTAAACTTTAAATATAAATTTTATCAAATAAAAATCTAGAGTACTTTGTAAATTAATTTTATTCGAAATTGATAACAAACTTATAATTCTGTTCCTATTCTGAGTGAATTTATTGAATTTAAATCCTCAATATACATTTCACACATCAAAATCCAAAGAGCTCTCTAATTTATATTTCATTGTAATTAAAAGTAAACTCATAAAACTGTTTGTTTTCCAATTGAATTTATGAATCTTAAACTTTGAATTGAACTTTCACAAAAAAATCAAAATTGCTTGATATATTATATATAATTCCTTGGATTAGAACACAAAATAATAATCCTGTTAGTTCTTCTAGCAAATTTATTAAAATCATACTTTAAATATACATTTCATCCAATAGAAATCTATAATAATTTTTCAATTAAATTTATTTTTAATTATAAACAAACTTATAATTCTGTTCCTATTTTTAGTGAATTTATCAAATTTTAACTTTCAATATACATTCCAACCATAAAAATATAAAGCAGTTTCTAATTTACATTTCATTGTAATTTATTCAAAATACACTCATAATCCTGTTTGTTTTCCAATTGAATTTATGAATCTTAAACTCTATATTTAATTTTTACAAAAAAATCAAAATTGCTTGATATATTATGTATATTTCCTTTAACTAGAACACAACATTATAATCCTGTTAGTTTTCCTAGTAAATTCATAAAAATTAAACTTTATATATGAATTTTATCAACTAGAAATCTAAAGTACATTGTAAATTAAATTTAGTTTTAATTGAAAACAAACTTATAATTATGTTCGTATTCTGAGTGAATTTATTAAATTTAAATTCTCAATATACATTCAACCCATTCAAATCCAAAGTATTTCTAATTTATATTTCATTGTAATTCAAAATAAACTTAAATTTATGAATCTTAAACTTTAAATTCAACTTTTACAAAAAAATCAAAATTGCTTGACATATGATGTATATTTCCTTTGATTAGAACACAAAATAACAATCCTGTTAGTTTTCCTAGCGCATTTATAAAAATTATAATTTAAATATACATTTCAACAAATAGAAATCCACGCTAATTTTTCAATTAAATTTATTTTTAATTATAAACAAACTTATAATTCTGTTCCTATTTTTAGTGAATTTATCAAATAATTGGTAATTTCAATATTTCCCATGACTTTTTGAATAATTTTCAATTGTTCAAGCAAATTCAACTTATTTAAACAAATTTAACTTATTTAAACAATTACTTATTCTTAAAAAATGTGCAAAATAATCGTATTTTCTGAATGACATGTAATAGTTTGTCATTGTTTGCAGTAGTACATTTCTATACAAACATTATGTAATTATTTAAACAAATACTAGTAGTAGGGCTAGGTGGCTATCAGGCCACTCACCAACAGATGGCTTCACAGTCGTTAATTACCGAAACCAACAGATGACGCCACCGACCAAGGGAGGGTTCTGTTCCGTGCTAAGATACGGGCAGTCGGTAAAAAAGTGAGGTTGGTCATAAAGATTCCTGCTGGTATAGCCGTGCACCATCGTTCGATAAAACAGAGAGATCGGTAAATTTAAGGCTATGTTCCATGCTATATCTGTAAAACCGATTTAGTACCATCAGTGGGTAAAACAGGTGAGTCGATGATTGTTTATATTATCATTTTTCTATGTGTCGGTGAGGCAGGGAGTAATGTTACCATCAGCTGGTGAAACAGGGAGGTCAGCCTCAGTCGCTATGTCAGGAGCCTGCCTTATCAATCGGGTGTAAATAACTGATGATGATATTTTTCTTCGTAACTTTGACATTCTGCTCATTTTTTTCGTTTGAAGCGTCTTCATTGAGAGTCTTGAAACTTAAATTCTTTTACGCATTGAAAGTTGAATCATATTTACGTTTTATTCCTGCACATAGTTGGTTTCGTACCTTTGGACACGTAAACTTCATTCTATCTGGTATTAAATTTTCTTTGAGGGAAGCACTTTTTTGCTGTAGAACTTCACGCAACTCTGCAATAACTAAACTATTACTATGATCAGTTTCATCATTGTTCTTGATATCACTTTGTATCGTTTCCGGAATATCATGAGACAATTTGATGGAGACAAATTCATAGCTTCCAGATTTATCATAGCTATTCATGTGGGAAGAAAGATTTTGTGTTTTTTTTGCATGAGTTCATCTGATGTATCTTCAAGTTATCTATTCGTGAAAAAACTCTGAAACAATTTTGACAAGTAGAAGTCATCTTAAGACTGTGCAAAGGTTAACTGACCATTAGGTACGAACACATCAATGTTCATTTCAATACTGACGCTATAATCAACTGTACTCTCCTAATATATGATTTGAGCCTCCCGCAATTTTTCAATGATAGAAATTATTTTAATACTGTGACTTGGATTGCCTGCTGCTTGTGATGTCAGCAGTAAACGAAGACGGTCGACTAGCTCATTTGGATCATCCCAATGAATGTAGTCTGGCCTTGAATCTTTCCTCGCTATCATGAGGTGAGGTATTAAACTCCTTAATCGTTTCTTTTTCTTCAAAGAACCTCCAGTTGTTGATAATCGTTCATGTGGAAAAATTTTCACAATGATATTTTTATATTTTGCAGTATTGTTTTAGCGAATAGGTGAAGTAGGACTGTAGTTTTACTTATGTGAATTTAGTTCATACGAACATCAAATATTTGCTCCCATAAGATATTATGGTGTTCACCAGGATAATTAATAAGTGAAGATGCAATTTTGAAATTAATCAATGCTGTTGATCGATTTCAAAATAATATCTTCACTGGTCAAATATTTGCTCCTCACTTCAATCCTGTCAAGGCAATTCCGAACAATTCCTCCTATGGCCAAGTTCACAACACTTTGAAATCAAAGGGATGTTTTTTGCCATATTTGAAGTAATATTAATGCATTTCAATACACACCTTCTTACCGGGTTTTATGAAATTTCCAGTTTCGCCTTATATTGGCAAAATAGTATAAAGTAAACTCCAAAATGAAACCTTTTTACTTAGGTGGAACGGAAAAGTATTAGTTCAAGAGATTAATCACGAGACAGTTTTGAAGTCAATAGTTTGATAAATCGAAGAAATCAATGAAAAAATATTGCAAGCAATGTATTTCCTTGAAAGATGATACACTGTCAGCCGAAAAAAATGTATTTTACATGTCGAAAATAGAATTTTTGATTTAAAAATAACAAGCTACTGTAAAAAAGATGATTATAAAACTCGTTTTCAATATTTTTGCTCATAAAATCGCTCTTTTGCAGTTGTGATATAAATAATTAATAATAAGTAGTAGAAGTATCATATTTGGTCTTATTTTGTTTTTCATCAATTTGTATTTCTCATAAACATTTGCAACAGGTATATTTGACAATCATATTCAGGATGGTCATCTAAAGTGTGAAAAAATCCGAGGTTCTTCCCGGTAAAATGAAATTTTTATATCATATCAACTCTTCACCTGCAAAATATTTTTTTGATTGAACAATAACTTCTCTTTGTTTCCGTGGATTTGAACATTCAAAATTTGCAACATTTATATTATTGGTTGGAATATTTTGGTTCATTTTTTAATTTGACGCTAATTACAAGAGAACACTAATATCAAATTTAAAATTCAAAATGTATTTTTGTGCTCAATATAGAATATTTTGAAATGTGCGAACAACGTGTTTTTTCGAATGAGTGAAATACACACATTTTAGAACAATTTGAATATGTCGAACCTCAAATTAATGCAGATTGGCACAAACAAGCATATTACCATTTCCATTTTTTCGGGAAAACATTTTATTCGTCATTTAGGAATTTCGGGATATTGTAATTTTTTATCTTTTCGCTATTTTGAAAAGTCTTCAACACGACGAAAAAATTTGTTTACAGTGTTTGAATAATTCTCCATCATCACATTTATCAAGAAGTTAAAAGTTTAATAAACAATATATACATATATATATATATATATATATAGACATTTGCATTTTTCTCAAGTTTGAAAGCTTTGTTTTTTGTTACTAGACTATTAAACGCGCGCGCATACTTTTCTACTCATTTTGATCATTTACCCAATTTTCGAATAACTATTCATTTGTTAAAAGTTCTTAACCACTTAAATTCTTGTTGAAATTCGATTCTGAAAGAATGTTATTATATAAATTATAGCCAATATAAAAAATCAAGGTGAAAAAAGTTCAAACGAATTGAAAATAATTTTAAAATATGAAAAAACTTAATTGAATTCAGTAAATTTGAAATGAGCTTAGAAAAATGCAAGGGAATTCAAAAGACTTTAATGAAATGCTTAAGAATTCAAGGTGAGGTTAAAAGACTTCAAGATCAATTAAATAAAAACTTTTCAAAATTCAAAAAAATCCATTGAATTAAGTAAAATTGAGCAAATTTAGAAGAATTCAAGAGAATTAAAAAAATTTAAGAGAATTTCAAAGAATATAGAAGAATTCAGGGATAATTCCAAAAAATAATTTCAAATCTTTGAAACCCTACTAATATCTAACCAAAAACTGACTAACGACTTCAAAAGAATTCAAATAAATTGGAAAAAAAATTTATCGAAAAAATCCATTTATTTCAGTAAAATTTGAGTAGGTATATTTAGAGGAATTTAAGGGAAATTAGAAGAATTCGATAAAGTTCATAAAAAATCAAGCAGAATTGAAAAAACCATCAAGCAAATTCAAAAAAATTCAAAAATATTAAAAAAGTGCATTGAATTGAGTAAGTTTGCAATGAGCTTGGAAAAATTGAAGAGAATTTAAAAGTCTGATTTAGAAATCCCTTGAATTAAATAGAATTGAGAAAATTCAAAAGAATTAAAAAGAACTTGAAAGAAATCAGGATAAATTAATACAAATTCAGAGAATTGAGAGAATTCAGAAGAATTAAAAAGAACTTCAAAGAAATCAGGATAAATTAATAAAAATTCAGGGCGAATTAAAAAAAATTGCAAATTTTTTTTGAAAATCTCTTCAAATCTTTGAAACCCTACTAAATCCCTCACTTCTTGTGAACAATTTTTTAAAAATACATTAAAATATTACGAAATTACGTTAGGTTACATAAAATCTGACGATGCTCCCCGAAATCCCGGAAAATTCATTAAAATAATTTGAGAGTTCGTAAAAAAATTGCTAAGAAATTCTTTGAAACCGCATGAAAATGTTTTTAAATCCCTCAAAATTATTAAATCCCTTTCAAATTCGTTGAAATTGTTCAAATCTCTGGAAAATGCATTGGAATCTTTTAAAATACCCTAAAATATTTCAAAGTCTTTGAAGTCTCTTCAAACCACTGAAATAAATAAAAAATTTCTGGGAATCTTTTAAAATTTCCTAAAATATTTCAAACCCTCTGATTCCCAGGCAAACGCCTGGGAATCTTTTACAATACACTCAAGTACAGTAAACTTTCTTTTATTTTAAGTTCCTTGAAACGTACCCGACCAATTACTTTAAAACTGGAGGGGCCCCCAACTCTACCGCGATTCGGCAATTTAGTTTGATTAACGACGTTCATTGGATGCCCCGTTCTTGTATCGATGCGCCGCCTGTACGCAACTTTTTTCAACCGAAAAGCGCGGGTGATTTGAAGTCAATGATAAATACTATCAATAATAATACAAATAAATACACCCGACATTCCTAGAACTGCTGGCCCACGCAGTTTCTCAGCTCTTTGACATTTTCACAGAAAAGGTTCCTCCCACCACGTTCCGGATGCTCTCTCCCGACCGGGGAAATCAATTTAATTGAAGACACAACGCCGACCTGGTACACCAGACAATTCTAAGCCGTATCTGATTTTGCGGATACATTCCTGACCTGAAAAATTGAAGACAATATGTTGTTCGACTACCGACATAACACTTTAGTGACAGATTTTGTAGACGACCCTGAAGATTGGAAGTTTTTCCACACTGACACAGAAAGAGATGGCGTTTTATTGGAAGCCCATGATGACCTACAAGCCGGTCACCTGGGAACCCAGAATACCTATGCGTTAGTCTTGTGAATGTGCTATTGGTCCGGTTATCACAGAGATGTTAATAGGTACATAAATAGTTGTACAACCTCTCAAATGTCTAACGTAGAGCAGAAACCACCTGTAGGTTGTAGAAAAATCATGGATCGTAGTGGCGGCAAACAATATGCGCCCCCTTCCCAGAAGTAGATTTGGATTACACTACATTCTGATGATTTAGGACCTATTCACGAAGTGAGTGGAAATAATACCCTGACGCGCGACGACAAGTAAGAAAATTTAGTAAGAATTTCGTAAAAATGTCATCAATCGCTGTGGACCACCCCAAGTACTAGTTACGGACAACTTGAATGAATTCTTTTATAACACCCTTCCTTAATCAACTTAGGATTTCAATATTTTCACACTACCACCCCTCCCTATCATACCCAAGGGAACCCAGTGGAAAGAGTAAATAGGATCCTAAAGACCATGATCATTTCTTATATTGATCAGGATCATGGTACTTGGAACCATCACCTTTCGGAATTTTGGGTCGCGTGCAATTCCGCATTGCATACATCACTTAAAAGGTCCTCCTCTCCTCTGAACCTGGGCAGAGACTCCTTACCGACAAATTTCCTTCAAGAAGCGAGTCAATGGTAGTTCCGGAATAGAACCCCGGAACCCAGAGTCTTGGAACGAAGGAATGCAAAAGATTCAATCCATGCGTGACTGGGTGATTATAAATTTAAACGATGCGTTCGCAAAGCAGTCCGGACATTATAACCTTAGGCGCAGGGAAATGAATTTCAGCAAAGGAGATCTGTTTTTGTCTCATTCCCGGAGCCCGTCCTCGAAAATAAAAAATATATCTGCTGAACTATGCCATGGTTATCTTGGGCCCTATAAAATTTCAAGGGTGCTATCCCACGCGGTTTATGAGATTAGTGACTTAACGCAAAAGTCCGCGAGCAAAGCCCACATAGAAGATCTGAAACCTTTATACCACACCCTACCGACCAACACTAATTACCAACCCCTTTTCGACATACAGATCTCAAAAAGTCAGAAGGCGAATATCCCAATGGTTGGGAACACCAAACATTTATTGAGGCAACGAAAAAATATCAACTCGTGTTTTTCACGGCTTTCCAGAAGGCTTCGGAAGGGGACCAAGCTATCAACATCAAGAGCCTCATCTACCAGATGGACCGGGGTACCCAAACGGAACCTTCTCTTTAAAAGGTATGTTTAATTTATTAACGTAAATGTAGCTTAACCATATGATTATTTGCAAATTAAAACTTTGTTTTTTAATTTCATTTTTCATCACATCATATTTTACAGATGATGAAGGCGGAACTCACGCGAAACTGAACGTATACTAACTTTAGTATATGCGTATACTAAATTTCGTATACGTGTATACTGAATGTAGTATACGCGCATACTGAAGTTCATGTGCGTGCATAATAAATTTAGTATATGCATGTACTAAATTTACTGTACGCTGGTATACTCAATTGAATTTCATGTTGTGCATTCTTGCTTCCGTTACATGTATACTAAATCTAGTGCAGATTTTTCTAACCGTGCACTATTAACACTATTTTACACTTTTTTCAACGTTCACATTATTTTACTAGAATTTCGAACAAAATTACACTAACTATTTTCTCAAAATTGTCTGCTAATTCCACTATTTCTTTACTTTTTCTTAAAAAATATTTTTCAACGCATTTTCTAATTGGCTATAAATTGTCTCCATGTCTGATTAGGGCCGTCCAAAATGATAAGTTTTCAAGTCACAAAGACGAGCTTTTAATCAAACAGCTGAATTTGCAACCAGATAGTTAAATTTTCAACTAACAAGATGAATTCTCTACAAAAGAGTTAAATTCTCTACTATATAGTTGGATTTTCACCAAAAAATGTAATAGTTGATATATAAACAGAAAAAGATTTGAATTTAAAATTAAAAACAGTCGAATACAACCAAAAAAGACGAATTTTCCAGAAACTATTTAAATCCTCGACTAAAATAAATTAATTTTCAACCATGCAGTAACATTTTAAAACAAAAAAGTTGATTTTCCACCAAAAAATGCTAATTGTTAACAAAGTACATGTAGTTACATTTTTATTAATCAAGAAGATTACTTGTGTAATAAAACACGAATTTTCTACAATATACGTGAATTTTCAACCAAATAGTTGAATTTTCTATTAAAACAGATAAATTTTCAACAAAAAATGGAATTGTTACATTTTTAGTTAAAACCTTTAATTTTAAAATAACAAAATGAGAATTTTGAACAAAATAGTAAAGTTTTTAAGCAAAGAGAAGAATTTGGAACTAGAGTGATGAATCTTCAACCGAAAACATTAGTTTTCAACAAAATAGTTGAACTTAAGTAGTTGAATTTTCAAGCCAAAGAGACAAATTCTAAACAAAAAATGTAATAGTTGATATTCAAACCACAACAGATTTTAATGTTAAATAAAAAAAGGGGAATATAATCAAAAAGACGAATTTTCAACAAAATACTTGAAGCCTCAACTAAAATACATTAATTTTTAACCATACATTGCATTTTCAACCAAAAAAATTGATTTTCTACCTAAAAATACAAATTTTTAACAAAATACATAATTTTTTATCAGAAAGTTCAATTTTCAAACAATAAATACAAATTTTCAACAAATTACATACATTTTCAACTAAATATTTTGAACAATGGATGTGATGTTAGCCTCTGTTCTACTGTACCCTTGCTTAAATGTTTTAAGTCCTTGAAAGTTTGAAAAACTAAGAAAACTTTGTAAAATTTTTTGAAATCTTTATGAAATCTTTGAAATATTTTTGAAATCTTTTTTTAATCTTTGTTCGTGAAATCTTTTCTGTTGGTTTTAAATCTTTGAAATTCTTGAAATCTTTCGAAATCCTTCTGAATTCTTTGAAATATTTGTGAAATCTTTTGTAATCGTTTGAAATCACTCGAATATTTGAAATCTTTATTAAATCTGTTGAAATCTTCTAAACAAATTTCATATCGCTTAAAATATTTGAAATTTGTTGAAATCTTTGAAATCTCTGAAATCTGTTACTGTACCCTTGTTGAAATCTTTTAAGTCATCTAAAGTTTTGAAATCTAAGAAAACTTTGTTCATTTTTTTGAAATCTTGATGAAATAAAAAAAAATATATATTTTTGAAACCTTTTTTTAATCTTTTTTTGTGAAATCTTTTCTGTTCGTTGGAAATCATTTTAGAAATTTGAGATCTTTAAAACTGGTGTACTCTACCCTTCTTGAAATCTTTGAAATATTTGTGAAATATTTCCGAAATCTTTTGTAATCGTTTGAAATCACTCGGATATTTGAAATCGCTGTTAAATCTTTAGAAATTTCTGAAATCTTTTGTATTCGTTTGAAATCATTGGAATATTTGAAATATTTGTAAAGACTTTTTGAAATCTTTCACATTCATTCGAAATCACTGGAATATTAAAAATTGTTGTGATATCTTATGAAATCTTCTAAAAAAATTTGAAATCGTTTGAAATCTTTGAAATTCTTGAAACCTTTTGAAATCCTCATGAACTTTTTGAAATATTTGTAAAATCTTTCTGAGGTCTTTTGTATTCATTTGAATTCACAGAAATATTTCAAATATTTGTTAAATCTTTCGAAGTCTTCTTAAAAATTTTATATCCTTTAAAATATTTGAAATGTTTTGAAATATTTGAAATCTGTTGTCTTCTTGAAATCTTTTAAGTCCTTGAAAGTTTTGAAATCTACGAAAACTTTGTGCAATTTTTTTAAATCTTTGACATATTTTTGAAATCTTTTTTGAATCTTTGTTCGTGAAATCTTTTCTGTTGGTTTGAAATCTTTTGAAATCCTTCTGAATTCTTTGAAATATTTGTGAAATCTTTTGTAATCGTTTGAAATCACTCGAATATTTTAAATCTTTGTTGAATCTGTTGAAATCTTCTAAAAAAATTTCATATCGCTTAAAATATTTGAAATCTGTTGTAATGTACCCTTGTTGATTTGAAATCTAAGAAATCTTTGTGAAATTTTTTGAAATCTTTCTTTAATCTTTGTTCATAAAATCTTTTCTGTTTGTTGGAAATCATTCAATTGTTTTTAAATCTTTAAATCTGGTGTTCCTGAAATCTTTCACATTCATTTGAAGTCACTGGAATATTTAAAATCTTTGTGATATCTTATGAAATGTTCTAAAAAATTTGAAATCGTTTAAAATCTTTGAAAGAAAAACTTAGGAGGAACAGGCAAAATTTCGTTGGAATAAATAAAATTTGGTTGGAACAAACAAACTTTGGTTGAAATAGAAAAAGTTAGGTGGAACAGGCAAACCTGGTTGGAACAAACAAACTTTTATTGGTTTCAAAAAAATTTACTTGAAATAGGCAAAACTTGTTTGGAACACTCATACTTTAGTTGAAATAGAAAACTTAGGTGGAAAAGGCAAAACTTGATTGGAACAAATAAACTTTGGTTGTTACAATAAAATTTAGTTGCAACAGGCAAAATCTTGTTCTAACAACTAAAATTTGGCTGGAACAAACTAACTTTGGTTGTTACAAAAAAATTTAGTTGGAATAGGCGAACTTTGTTTGGAACAATTAAACTTTAGTTGAAACAGAAAACTTAGGTGGAACAGGAAAACTTTGGTTGGAACAAACAAACATTAGTTGTTTCAAAAAAATTTACTTGGAATAGGCAAAATTTGGTTGGAACAAACAAACTTTAATTGTTTCAACAAAATTTACTTGAAATAGGCAAACTTTGTGTGAAACAATTAAACTTTAGTTGAAAGAGAAAAACTTAGGTGGAACAGGCAAAATTTGGTTGGAACAATCCAACTTTAGTTGAAATAGAAAAACTTAGGAGGAACAGGCAAAATTTCGTTGGAATAAATAAAATTTGGTTGGAACAAACAAACTTTGGTTGAAAGAGAAAAACTTAGGTGCAACAGGCAAAATTTGGTTGGAACAATCAAACTTTAGTTAAAATAGAAAAACTTAGGTGGAACAGGCAAAGCTGATTGGAACAAACAAACTTTTATTGGTTTCAAAAAAATTTGCTTGAAATAGGCAAAATTTGGTTGGAACAATCAAACTTTATTTAGAATAGAAAAACTTAGGTGGAACAGGCAAAACTTGATTGGAACAAATAAACTTTGGTTGTTACAATAAAATTTAGTCGGAACAGGCAACACTTTGTTCTAACAACTAAACTTCAGCTGAAACAAACAAACTTTGGTTGTTACAAAAAAATTTAGTTGGAATAGGCGAACTTCGTTTGGAACAATTAAACTTTAGTTGAAACAGAAAACTTAGGTGGAACAGGCAAACTTTGGTTGGAATAAACAAACTTTAGTTGTTCCAAAAAAATTTACTTGGAATAGGCAAAACTTGTTTGGAACAATCATACTTTAGTTGAAATATAAAATTTAGGTGGAACAGGCAAACCTGGTTGGAACAAACAAACTTTAGTTCTTTCAACAAAATTTACTTGAAATAGGCAAAATTTGTTAGGAACAATCAAACTTCAGTTGAAAGAGAAAAACTTAGGTGGAACAGGCAAAATTTCGTTGGAACAATCAAACTTTAGTTGAAATTGAAAACTTAGGTGGAACAGGCCAAATTTGATTGGAACAAATAAACTTTACTTGTTTCAACAAAATTTAGTTTGAACAGGCAAAATTTTGTTCTAACAACTAAAATTTGGTTGGGACAAACAAACTTTGGTTGTTGCAATAAAATTTAGTATGCGTGCATTGTTGTTGGATAAAAAGAAGGAATAATGCCAAGCAGGAAATAAAAGTTGAGAGCCGAAGCACGGCTTACTGGCCTTATCCGCATGTCCCTGAAGTAATGCGAAAAGCGTTTCCGGGGACATGGTTTGACAGCAATGCATGTATAGTTTTTTTTTCACAAGATTCATGAAAAATCTGCGTGATTTTCTTGTTTGGTCCATTTTTTCGAAAATGATGATTTCACTATTGAATGTTGTACACATGAGAGTTGTTTTGTTATAAAATAGATAATTTTGCTTCAGAATATATTCACATTGAAGCAATACAGTTCGAAAGAAATCACATAAACCGTGAATAGAGGTATTTTTAAAAATTCACGATTTTAGAAATTAAAATGCTTGAATTTTGTATCTATGCATTTGTATATAATACGTTTATATTGAGTTTGGACTATAGCAATTATTACCATATGAAAATGGTAAATTTGATGAGAAGTAGCTCTTTTAGACTTCTTAGTAATTATGTAAAAGCAAAAAAAGCCTTCACTTACATTATTACCATGAATTTTTTATCAAGTATACCTGAGAACTTTATCTAAAAGTGAAATAAAGTTCTAATTCAAAAACTCTAATACTTCGTTTGTGGGAGTTTTTGGAGTATCTTGATTATTATAAACAAGAATTTGGAACGACCCATATACTGCATTTTATAGTACTATATATTTACCAATCCAACTGATGATGATTGACATCATAAAGACCAGGGTATAAAAGATCCCCATTATTTTCAATTAGGGAAAAAACTGATTGCCGCGTTGATGAAGAATTTAGGTAACACTCTACATAGGGAATATTTACCTATTTCATTAGAGTATACATAAGGTATCTCAATCGGTATCTCATAGTTTATAGGCGGCAAGCTTGTCCTTCTTAGATAGTGATGTTTATATTACGTCATTCATTCCAATGAGAAAAATTTGTGTACATCAATTATGTCTGTTTTCTCAAATGTAGTTTCACAAAAAACATTCAGAAGTTATTCAAACCATTAACATATTTTGCAGAAATATTTGCGAAGGTGTCGAGTTAGTTTCAAACAAAAAATGTTTGTTTAATTGTCGTTTCAATGCTCTAAACAATATGTATATATTTTACCAGATATCTCGGAGAATTTGGTTTACATGAACTTTGTGTTTTTATCGCTTCGTTCTTATCAGTAAAATCATAAGATTCCATCAAATAGCGATAAGACCTTATATTCTTGGCAGAAGAGATTTTTACAAGTATGTTGCATCCATTTTTTTAAACTAATTTTTTAATGCTCACTCATAAGTGCACCCATCACAGGAGCAATAATTTTCACGGTATATTCTAGATAAAGTCGCAGTAGCTCCCTCATAAGGTCTTGAAACCTCTCCACCTTCTCCTCCACCTTGCCTATGATGTTGCAGTCGTGACGAGCCGAAAAGTCGATTACGAATATAGTTCTCGAAGTCTTGGAAAACAATGTGAGATTTCGAGTGTCAACGGATACTATCTTCAACAACATGAAAAAGAATTTTCAATAAAATAATGAAATCCTCATCCAATAAAATGAATTTTTTACGAAATAGTTCAAGCTTCAATGAAGTAGTTGAATTTCCAACCAAAAAAATGAAACAACAAAGAAACAAATTGTTTTTTTTTGTAGGAATTGCAATAGGAGCATTTTTTGGTTGTTGTCCAAATTTGATCGTGAGATTCTTGTTTTATTTTCAGGAATTCTATACATTGACCTGAGTGTTGGACGTTAAATGAGATTTCGAATTTGATTCGAATCCAATTTAGAATTCTTAAATTTCAAAAAGTAAACTGTCAATGATAAGCTTAATAGTTGAATTTTGACCTATAACATTCGCTTTTCTACCAAAAATGGAACAGTGAAATGTTCAGGTGAAAAAAAAATTTTCAATAAAAAAAAAAAGGAATTTTCAACAAAATAGTGAAATTTTTCAGCAGTAAAATAAACGTTTAACAAATTTATTCAACTGTTGATCAAGTAGTTTTATTTTCAACAAAATAGTGGGATTTATAAGATGCATTTTCAACCAAAAATATAATAGTAGACTTTTCAGTTAAAAATAATTAATTTTCACTACAAAATAGTTACAATATCTTGTTCGGTTCTATTAATCCAGTTCGAATTTGATCCCTAGACTGCGCAGACTGGACATTGCAAGTATTATATTGACAAGAACATTTTTTTCCAGAATGCATTATAAAATTCGTTTGTGCATTTTTTTAAATAAGTATTACCTTAAAGTACTTTGAACAAAGTAAAAACGGTTGTCAGACATTATATAAACTAAATTTCTTACATCTGTTTTTTTTGTCCAAAAAAGTATCTTCAGTTTTATGTCTTATTTGGAAATTTACCTATTATTCCATTAAAATAGAAAATCTATAATATAGTGATAACGTCAGAATATAGTTAGTTGATCGAGCGTGGTGTATATCAGGGTAACCTTTTCTTTTTATTGAATTTTCTTTAACTCTCAAACCCTAGTTTTGTTCAATTGCTCAAAAAAGTGGTCTCCAAATTTGAGCAAAATTGAATACTATGAACATCTTACCCAAAGACAATGAAGTTTACAATTGATTCAACTAATTCCGAATTGAAGAATATATATTATAAGTTATGTTTGTACTATATTTTCATGTCTAAAATATATATCAAGAAGAAGTTACCTTTTTCTATGGTAAATTTATAGAAAACTTCATGGTCTTTGGCTCACAGCTTAAAATTAACCAATTTTGTTCAAAATACGTACGCTAGTTTTTTGGGCGTTCGAACAAAATTCTTCCGTGCAGAACGTTATATGATTTATAATCAAATAATGGCTATTGAAGTTTTATTTAACAATATTATTTCACTCATTATCTACCAAATTTCTAGCTACAGATAAGAAAAGACCTGTAACTAGCTACAGAAACTAGTTTAATTTAACATTGAATTCTTCGGAATGCATTGTAAAACCTTTAAAATCTTATAGAATTCTTTAGAATTCAATTACGTTGGATCAAAAAAGGACCAATTTTCAACAAAATGGTTGAATTCTCAAACAAAAGAGATTCATTTACAACCAAAAAAGATTTTTTTTTCAAATCACATGAAAAATGTTGAATTTTCAAGTATTTCAAGCGAAATACTTGTTCTAAAAAAACTTGTTTTAACTTATATTAATTGGCCAAAAAAAGACGAATTTTTGACAAAATATTTGAATTCTTAAACAAAACAGATTCATTTTCAAGCAAAAAAGATTTTAAAACAAATTTCATAAAAAATGTTGAATTTTCAAGTATTTCAAGCGAAATACTTTTTCCAAAAAAACTTACTTTAAGCATAGATATAGAAAGCTGAATGGAAAATAAAAGCAACTTCAAGTTATTTTGGAAAAATGGTTAATTCTTCATTTTGAATGAAAAACGGTTTAATTGACCCAAAAAAAATACGAATTTTTAACAAAACAGTTGAATTCTCAAACAAAACAGATTCATTTTCAACCAAAAAAGATTATTAAACGAAATTTCATGGAAAATGTTGAATTTTCAAGTATTTCAAGCGAAATACTTTTTCGAAAAAAACTTATTTTATGTTATATTAATTGACTAAAAAAAGACGAATTTTCAACAAAATAGTTGAATTCTCAAACAAAACAGATTCATTTTCAACCAAAAACGATTTTCAAAAAAATTTCATAAAAAATGTTGAATTTTCAAGTATTTCAAGCGAAATACTTTTTCCAAAAAAACTTATTTTAAGCATAGATATACAAAGCTGAATAAAAAATTAAAGAAATTCCAAGTTATTTTCGAAAAATGATTAATTTTGAATTTTTAGGGTTTTCATTTTGAATGATAAACGGTTTAATTGACCAAAAAAAAACGAATTTTCAACAAAACAGATTCGTTTTCAACCAAAAAAGGTTTTAAAAAAAATGTCATCGAAAATGTTGAATTTTTAAGCATTTCAAGCGAAATACTTTTTCGAAAAAAAAAACTTATTTTAAGTGTATTCAAAACTGAATGAAAAATTGAAGCAAATTCAAGTTATTTTGGAAAAATGGTTAATTTTGAATTTTTATGGTTTTCATTTTGAATGAAAAACGGTTTAATTGACCAAAAAAGACGAATTTTCAACAAAATAGTTGAATTCTCAAACAAAACAGATTCATTTTCAACCAAAAAAGATTTTTAAACAAATTACATAAAAAATGTTGAATTTTCAAGTATTTCAAGCGAAATACTTTTTCCAAAAAAACTTACTTTAAGCATAGATATACAAAGCTGAATGAAAAATTAAAGCAATTTCAAGTTATTTTGGAAAAATGGTTTATTCTTCATTTTGAATGAAAAACGGTTTAGTTGACCAAAAAAATATGAATTTTTAAGAAAACAGTTGAATTCTCAAACAAAATAGATTCATTTTCAACCAAAAAAGATTTTTAAAAAAATTTCATCAAAAATGTTGAATTTTCAAGTATTTCAAGCGAAATACTTTTTCCAAAAAAAAATTATTTTAACCATAGATATACAAAGCGTTGACATATGAAAAAGAAATTCTTTAAGATATTTTGGGCCCGTTGAGAGAATGAAAGATAAACGAATAACGAAACATGTGTTCTAAGGTGAAGCAAAGGGCAGCGTGCCCAGAAGCAGACCGCGGAAAGAATGGTTAGAATGTGTAAATGAGACGCTAATTCGAAGAGACATAAGAAGAGATAGAAAGACGAGAGGTAGCATGAAAAAATGCATGGACGTGAAGGAAGCTAGAGAGGTATGCTAGGACAGAAAAGTTTAGCAACAACTAGTTTATAAAAAGAGAGTCAGTTAGCGAATGACGCCTGAAACATAAGACCTGGGATACGAATGGGCCCGAGTAGGGAGCTTCACACGGTGACTTTGTGAGGCTCTTCACTTCGGGTGATCGCTAGAGACATTGATGAACAATCTGGGTCGCAGCAGTTTTGCGGTATAAACGTGTTATTCAAATAAATAACACGAGAATTATAGATCAATATAAAAATTTATTGCCCCTTCCTCACATTACTTCCTTCCTAAGAGAGTCATTCACGCTTACCCCAAAAGGGAAATGGCCTTATGTTATGGTAATAATATTTGTTATTTATTTCACATTAATTTTTATTAGCAGCTATTGTAGGAAATGTACACGAACAACATTTTTTAAAATAAGAAACAAATTTTCTGTGTTTCCTTTTTCTGCACAGTTTGGATGGAAAATCAACGTTTATTTAAAAAAAATGGTGCATGATTAAAACCAAAACTATGCGTATTGTCAAAAAAATAGTGTTATCAACATTTGTATACCCTTTTGATATTAAGTATATGGTGACTTAAATTTTTTTTCCGTATCTCATGGTTTTGCTGCAAAATGGATTTTTTTTTATTTTTAAGACCTTTTTTCACGATCACAATAAAAAATATTATTTTTATTACAATTTTATCAAACAAATATTATAAACTTATCAAAGAAATGTTTATGAGTAAATTTATATATCTTTTTGGGATAAAAAATGTTATTTCTCATCATTTTTTTCGTATCAAATATAGTTTTGTTGCAAAATGGAATTTCTTGTTTTTTAAAAATCATTTCCGATGGTAAAACCAGAACCGTTGGTCAAACATGGATGGCTCATGTACTCATGCTGCCTTTTTAGGCCTTAAAAAAGTTTATCAGAGGGCAATCCAAATTTGATCAAATTCATAACAAACCACAGAAGCTTTGAAAGGAAGGATTAGACAGAATTTGCTCGCCCAAAAAGAGCTACAAACTCTTCGCGAATAATTTTTTTGATATGACAAGTAGCTTTTCTATTTATAGTAAAATATAACAATTAAAATGAAAAAATTAATTTTCGGCAGAACGACATAAGAGACGACAAAAAATAACGAGACAAAAGTTGTTCTACCAACAAATATCTTCAAATGTTTGATAAGCTTCTGTTATAAACATATATTAAAAATAAAAAAATTAACTTCTTGGAAAAAAGGACATAAGCTACAATAACATTTTATTTCACAAAATTTTTCGCCTAAATTATTTAAGGAAGATTTGACAAATATTTTAAAGATTTCATAAACAGTTCAAAAAGTTTCACCAAGTTTTGAAAAATTTAAAAGATATAAAAGATTTCATGGATTTCAAAGATTTTACAAAAATTTGAAAAGATTTCACAAACATTTTAAATAATTCAGAAGATTTCAACGAATTTCACCAATATTTTGAAAAATTCATAAAGAGTTCAAAATATTTCAAAAAGTTTCACAAAGTTTTGAAAAATTTTTAATCTATAAAAGATTTCATGGATTTCAAGAATTTCAAAGGTTTTACAAAAATTTGAAAAGATTTAAAATACTTCAGAAGATTTCAACGAATTTCACAAATATTTTGAAAAATTCATGAAGAGTTCGAAATATTTTAAAAAGTTTCACAAAATTTTGAAAAATTTAAAAGATTTCAAGAATTTCAAAGATTTTACAAAAATGTGTAAGAATTTCACAAGGATTTAAAATACTTTAGAAAATTTTAAAGACTTCACAAACAAAGATTAAAGAAAGATTTCACAAATATTTTCAAGATTTCATAAACAGTTCAAAATACTTCACAAAGTTTTCAAACATTTCAAAGATATAAAAGATTTCAAAGATTTTACAACAATTTTAAAAGATTCCAAAAGATTTTGAATACTTCAGAAGATTTCAAGAAATTCACAACGATTTCAAAGATTTGACAAAGATTTCAACAAATCTGAGAAAATTTCAAACGAACACAAAAGATTTCACAAACAGATATTAAAGAAAGATTTGACAAATATTTTAAAGATTTCAGAAAGAGTTCAAAATATTTCAAAAATTTCAAAGATATAAAATATTTCCAGAATTTTAAAGATTTTACAAAAACTTGGAAAGATTTCACAAGGATTTAAAACACTTCAGAAGATTTCAACGAATTCACAAAGATTTCAAAGACTTCACAAACAAAGATTAAAGAAAGATTTCACAAATATTTTCAAGATTTCATAAACAGTTCAAAATCTTTCACAAAGTTTTCAAAAATTTCAAAGATTTAATGGATTTCAAAGATTTTACAACAATTTCAAAAGATTCCAAAAGATTTCATGAAGATTTCACAAAGATTTTGAATACTTCAGAAGATTTCAAGGAATTCGCAAAGATTTCAAAGATTTGACAAAGAGTTCAACAAATTTGAGAAGATTTCAAACGAACACAAAAGATTTCACAGACAAAGATTAAAGGAAGATTTGACAAATATTTTAAAGAATTCAGAAAGAGTTCAAAATATTAAAAAAATTTCACAAAGTTGTCAAAAATTTCAAAGATATAAAAGATTTCATGAATTTCAAGGATTTTAAAGATTTTACAACAATTTTAAAAGATTTCATGAAGATTTAACAAAGATTTTAAATACTTCAGAAGATTTCAAGGAATTCACAAAGATTTGACAAAGATTTCAACAAATTTGAGGAGATTTCAAACGAACACAAAAGATTTCACAGACAAAGATTAAAGGAAGATTTGACAAATATTTTAAAGAATTCAGAATTTGACATTTTCACAGAAAAGGTTCCTCCCACCACGTTCCGGATGCTCTCTCCCGACCGGGGAAATCAATTTAATTGGAGACACAACCCCGACCTGGTACACCAGACAATTCTAAGCCGTATCTGATTTTGCGGATACATTCCTTACCTGGAAAATTGAAGACAATAGGTTGTTCGACTACCGACATAACACTTTAGTGACAGATTTTGTGGACGACCTTGAAGATTGGAAGTTTGTCCACACTGACACAGAAAGAGATTCCGTTTTATTGGAAGCCCATGATAACCTACAAGCCGGTCACCTGGGAACCCAGAATACCTATGCATTAGTCTTGTGAAGGTACTATTGGTCCGGCTATCACAGAGATGTTAATAGGTACATAAATGGTTGTACAACCTCTCAAATGTCTAAAGTAGAGCAGAAACCACCTGTAGGTTGTAGAAAAATCATGGATCGTAGTGGCGGCAAACATTATGGGCCCCCTTTCCAGAAGTAGATTTGGATTACAGTACATTCTGATGATTTAGGACCTATTCACAAAGTGGGTGGAAATAATACCCTGACGCGCGACGACAAGTAAGAAAATTGAGTACGAATTTCGTAAAAATGTCATTAATCGCTGTGGACCACCCCATGTACTAGTTACCGATAACATGAATGAATTCTTTTATAACACCGTTCCTTAATCAACTTAGGATTTCAATATTTTCACACTACCACCCCTCCCTATCATACCCAAGCGAACCCAGTGGAAAGAGTAAATAGGATCCTAAAGACCATGATCATTTCTTATATTGATCAGGATCATGGTACTTGGGACCATCACCTTTCGGAATTTTGGTTCGCGTGCAATTCCGCATTGCATACATCACTTAAAACGGCCTCCCCTTCTCTGAACCTAGGCAGAGACTCCTTACCGACAAATTTCCTTTAAGAAGCGAGTCAATGCTCGTTCCGGAATAGAACCCCGGAACCCAGAGTCTTGGAACGAAGGAATGCAAAAGATTCAATCCATGTGTGACTGGGTGATTATGAATTTAAACGATGCGTTCGCAAAGCAGTCCGGACATTATAACCTTAGGCGCAGGAAAATGAAATTCGGCAAAGGAGATCTGTTTTTGTCTCATTCCCGGAGCCCGTCCTCGAAAATAAAAAACATATCTGCTGAACTATGCCATGGTTATCTCGGGCCCTATAAAATTTCAAGGGTGCTATCCCACGCGGTTGATGAGATTAGTGACCTAACGCAAAAGTCCGCGAGCAAAGCCCACATAGAAGATTTGAAACCTTTGTACCACACCCTACCGACCAACACCAATTACCAACCCCTTTTCGACATACAGATCTCAAAAAGTCAGAAGGCGAATATCCCAATCGTTGGGAACACCAAACATTTATTGAGGCAACGAAAAAATATCAACTCGTGTTTTTCACGGCTTTCCAGGAGGCTTCGGAAGGGGACCAAGCTATCAACATCAAGAGCCTCATCTACCAGATGGACCGGGGTACCCAAACGGAACCTGTCGACCCTTTCAACTGTATAAAAATCTGAAAAATAAAAAATGTCCTCATTTCTATTCAGAAAAAATTGAAAACCAAAATTTTCTTCCTTACAACTCAATAAATATGATAAAAACAAAAAAGGGCCTCTTCCAATTCAGAAAAAAATGAAAACCAAAATTTCGTATCTTCAGATCCTATACAAAATTTTAAAAACAACAAAATTTTCCTCTTCCAATTAAGCAAAAAATCAAAACCAAAATTTTCTTCCTTCCAACTCAATAAAAATGATAAAAACAAAAAAAGCCGCTTCCAATTCAGAAAAAATTGAAACTCAAAATTTCCGCCCTTCCAAATACATAAAAAAAAATTTTAATCCCTTTTCCAAACCAGAAAAGATTCAAAACCTAACATTTTCTCCCTTCCAAATCAATTTAAACGTTGAAAATAAAAAATTTTCCTCTTCCAATTCAGTAAAAAAAAGAAAAAAGAATTCTTCCCTTAAACTTAATAAGAATGATGAATCAAAAAAGGGCCTTTTCCAATTCAGAAAAAAATGATAAAAAAAGGTCCTCTTCTAACTCAGAAAAACAATTAATAACAAAAATGTTCTTCCTTGCAACTCGATGAAAATCTTGAAAATAAAAAAATTCTTCCCTTAAACTCAATAGAAATGTTTAAAAAAATGGACACTTTCTATTCAGAAAAAATAATTAAATAACAAAAATTTCATCCCTTCCAACTCAATAAAAATTATAAACACAAAAAGGGCCACTTCCACTTCAGAAAAAATTGAAAACCAAAATTTCGTCTCTTCCAATCCTATAAAAAATCTTAAAAAGAACAAAATTTCCCTTCCTACTCAATAAAAATTCTAAAACAAAAAATGGCTTCTTCCAATTCAGAAAAAAATCGTCCTTTTCAATCCTATAAAAAACTACAAAATAACAAAATTTTCTTCTTGTTTTCCATTCAAACTCAATAACAATGTTAAAAATGAAAAATTATCCCTCTTGCAATTTCAGAAAAAAAAAAATTGAAAATAAATAGTTCCTTCCTTCAAATCAATAAAAATGCTAAAAGGAAAAATGGCATGTTCCGATTGAAAAAAAAAATTTCGTCCCTTTCAATTCTATAACAATCTTAAAAATAAAAAATTTCCCTCTTCCAATTCAGAAAAAAATGAAAAAAGAATTCTTCCCTTAAACTCAATAAAAACGATAAAGCAAAAAAGGGCCTTTTCCAATTCAGAAAAAAATGATAAGAAAAGGTCTTCTTCCAATTCAGAAAAACAATTAATATCAAAAATGTTCTCCCTCCCAACTCGATGAAAATCTTGAAAATAAAAAAATTGTCCTCTTCCAATTCAGAAAAATATGAAAAAAAATGTTTTCCCTTAAACTCAATAAAAATGATAAAAAAAAGGTCCCAAAATTAGGTAAAAGTGAGAATATAAGTAATTCAGGATGGCCGCTTTAATCGAAAAAAATTCCCTCTTCGCAAAAATTTGTCACGGTCATTTTTTTTAATTTGAAGTGATCAAATTCTGTAAAATCCTAGTCTTATCTGAAATTCTTCAATTCTTTGTATTCATTGATTTTCTTGAATTATTTGAATTCTTTGAATTACTTGAATTCTTCGATATACTCGAATTACTTGAATTCCTCGATTTAGGCGAATTACTTGAATTGCTGGAACAGCCACTTTTAGTTAATGTTAATTATTTTTTGGGTAATAAATTGATCACTTTTGGTCACAATAAGCTGCTAAATTATTCTAAATTGTAATGTGGTGAAAAAATGAGTATAGAGATTAAGTTATATTTACTCATAATATTCCCTTGTTTATACTTTCCAATCCTTATCGTACGCCTCGGAATCAGCAATCTAGAAAATACAGAAATCCACCCTGCTGCCGGAGGTCCTAAAAATAGTCCAGATTTTGTAGATATGTTTGTATCGATTTGAAATTGTTTGTTTTTCAATCGTCCTTGTGTTAGTTCACGAGTGTAATTTTAGATGAGCAATATTGTATATATGTTGAAAAAATTCCATTATTTTCTTCACACATTACAATGGTAGTCATTATAATACCTTGTGGACTATTAACCAGGGATAACAACTAATTTTATATTTTCCTTTGAGACGTTATCTTTTTTGATTGCAACTTCTACGATTTGGTTTAATATCTAATTTTTTTATTTGAAAATTAAAGAATTTTGTTACAAAGTCATCTTTTTGTCAAAAATTCAGCTATTTTTGGTGTAAAGTTAATTCTTTTCGGTAGACAAGTCTACCATTATACTTTGGTTCAGAATTCATATCTTTTGGTCACGAATTCTACAATCTGGTTGAATTGTAATTATTTGATTGGATATTTTTGCTTAAAATGACAATTATTGTATTTTTAATTGAAATCATGAAATATAATAATAATAACACCTAATTAATTTCTGAACGTAAATATATACTTGAGAATTCATCTGTTTTGTTTGAAAGTGAAAAGTTTAGCTAAAGCTTTACTTGCGTCAAGGTCATTCTTGGAGTAACTTTCCACGGGGAATCCAGAATTGATCTTAAATTTTACCTTGAAATTGACCTTCAAGGTCAACAAAAATTTTTTCAATAAAAAAAAATACAAAAATGTGCGTATATCGTTTAAGCTTCGTTATGAATTGATACTTCAATAAGCATCAAATTCCAAATTTTTGTACAATACAAAAATTTCTATCAATCATGAGGGCAGTAGTTTACATGTAAAAATGAGGTAGAGCTTTTACGTAAAAATGCCAGATTACAATTTTTCATTTTTTTCAAAGTTTATCTGCCTTATAAGTTCAACCTTCTTGATTCTGATTGAAATTTCAGTAACGCCTAATCCGTAAAGTCAAAATGCAACGCCTCACTGGAAGAGAAAGAATAACACTTCTTACGATGAGAGCTTGGGGTCAAGTGGAAAGATCTCTTAGGACGGTAATGAATGTTTTCAATGTCATGCAAACAACAGATCAAAAACCAACAGTCTGTGAAAAACTTACTACTGGCGTAGGCCAGTAGATAATCAACTCATAGCAGCATGGGGTCGTCCAGCCATGCCGTGGTGCAGGGTTGGCCGACGCTGCTACGTACTGCCCTCGACACTGCTAGTGGAGCTCAATGGTGTGTCGTTGCCGAGTTGGCTCTTCCAGACTCGATGGTCGGTTCAGTACCGCTACTCGCCGCCGGTCGTGGCTCTGGGATATAATGTTGACGGCAAAGCATGGTTGCTAGTTGAGGCACCTTCTCAGTTCGATGGTGAAACATGAGCGACTGGTAATGATGTTGCGTTACGGTGTCAGCGATGGAAAATGACATCTAGTTGTGACCTCTCCAGCTTCGCTGGTGAAACATGGTCGTCGGGTAGTGACGCCATGCCATATTGTCGACGATGGAAAATGGCTGCTGGTTGTGTCACCTTCCCACTTCTTCGGTGAGACTTGGCCGTCCGGTAGTGACGTCATGTCCTGCGCGGGACTGGTGCGCCGTGTTGTTTTCGCTCCATCCTTCCGTCCTGCTTCTTTGGTGCTGGTATTCTGCGCTGTCTGCTTAGTGTTTACGAACTGTCAGTTTAATACAGAGTTTCGATCTCGACCCCCTTTACGCAAAACTATGAAGAGCTTAACTAATATTAAAATCAAAGGTACTGTGGCGTGGAGCCTCACGTACAGTATCTAATATGTTGGCTTATTCTAAACTTATTTTTCTCGATTGGAGGGTAATAGTGCTTTTATTAATCTTTTCTGGCCGACCGTTTCTCGGGTTCCGAGGTTAGGTACGGCTTCAGCGAGACCCCGGAAAGCTGTTTTCAAAAACTTTCCGAGTTTTGTTGAAAAACACATATGGCCACGTCTCACAACCGTTCGATGAGTGGAAACAAGACACGACAAAATCACAACGACAGGCCGGCAAAACTTCTGTGTGTTTTGAGAACACGAAGCGACCCAAGGTTGACAGCTTTCTGCAACCTTCTCGTAAGTGCCTTGGCATATTTTTGACACGCGGGTATGGCCGTAAGGTTACGAGCCAGCTACCTTCTAATGTATTTATACCTCTTTTTCCTCTTTTCCTTCTTCTTGGCAGTCATGTTGTGGTCAGCCGGGGCCGAGAATTCGATCACGGATATATATTGTTTTTTAAAGTTGTGGAAAAAAATGTCAGATCTCGAAAGTGCAATGAACACTGCTGTCCGAAAATCATAGTTCCAGGAAATTGGGCAGCTCTTGTTTCAGACAATTTACTCTATATTCCTTGGAGCGTTCGGCAGGGCAGAGGGTCGCGGCCAACACCATGAAAGCGAAAAAGATGGTTATGAAGGTTATGGTTATGGTTATTATATATATATATATATATATGCATGAGTTTGAAAATTAGATTAGCAATCATTAAAATAATTATCAAAGCATTTTATGTTCTTTGATATTAGTATGCTATCAAGCCAAATCGATTTCATGGTAAGCATAACTCGCCCGGTTGCAGCCTTGTCATACTACCGGTGATCAGAGATTGCATATGGTAAAGTAAGTAAAGGATGTGTAGAAGAGGGGAAAAATTATATATATATAGTATATAGTATATATGTATATATAATATGTATATATAGTATTATATTATATTTACCAATAGAAATAAGAATCACTGTCAGGATAAACAACTCGGTATGAACGATCCTCATTTTTTGCAATCAGAAGAAAAACTTATTTATACGTTGATCGTATAATGTGTTCGCCAATGTGTTGCTTAGTAATTCTTAATGCGCCTTAATGAACCTTTCCACATGTAGAAAATCAGTTTCTTACTTTTTCTAATGAATTTTCTGGTTGAACTTTGTTTGCGCTATTTACGTTTTTTTAACCTAACCTTATTATATGTTTTCCAGTGCTACCTAAAAAGTTTTTATATTTTTCTAAAACACATAGAACTCACATATTAGGCAAATTGCACGGAATATTTTTCTATGTGTTTCATGGTACTCTTTTTTTATATTTTGATACATTCTGTCATCACATTATACTGCTTCGTTCTTATTTTTTCAATACCTTTCTTTATACCGATCTGATGAAGCAAACCATCTGTGTTTCCGAAACTTATTCGATTTTAATTCTCCTTTTGAACAAATTTCAATTATTAGTCTGGAAGATGTTGTATTCATGAAGTCCTCACCTAAATTTATAAACTATAAATTTTCCCAGACGTAGAAAAAGAAAATTTTATTTTTCTTATGAATTAAATTCCTTCTAAAAATGTGTTGAAATCTTACAGATTAGTATTGATCGTTTGGGAAATCTTTCGTTTTGTTTCAAAATATTCTCAAATATTTTCATAAAATTGATTTTTGAAAATAAAATATCACTTTTAATTAATATTTAATTAATATTTTAATTTATATTGAAAATATATTTTGAAATTTCGGTTAAAATTTCGGTTCGGTTTTGATTCCTTAGAAATCGAACCGAAGGGCCTATGACAAAGCCACGGAACGCGTCCTCGGGTTGCGGATAGATGGTCCCTGTACCAAGGGTTTCTGCTCAATATGGTTACAATAATTAGTAAGCGGTCGTGAACAATTGTCCAGGGATGGTCCCGAAGGAATAATGACTGAGCCGAGGCGTGACAACCGTGCCGAAAGCTGAATGGCACCCGAATAAGGTGTCTTAAACGGTGACTCTGGGATACCGGGCGACATCTCAGAGTATGCGGCCTTATCCTTGCATGCGGGGCTCTACAAGGATGGACGTACCCTTTTCATTAGCTGCTCGTGGGAACAAAAATTATAACACCAAACATATTTGTAGTAAGGGCGGTTCAAAACAGTGGAACGCGCAGGGCTTCCGACAATAAGTCGGGCAACAATGCCGACTATCCTAGAGTTGGGGTGCCAATCAAGATGGAGTCAATGTGATCGACCAGCAGAATCTCGTTACTTTTGAGTGGACGGATCGTCTCAGGGACGACCTGTTGGAGTGCTATGATACCAGTATGGCCCCTGAACGAAAAGATTACATGGCGCGACTGCATGCTCTGTGGTGCGCGAAACACCCAGAGCTCTCGCATTTTTCGCATAAACGTCTGCGAATATTATATATTATAAATATATTATATTATATATTATAAATGATTATAATATACAAATATATTATATATTATATTATACCTTAATGGCCTTCATTCCTTGGATTGGAATTCGATCACTTCCAGTCAGGAACAAAAGAAACTTCTTTTTCTCTTCCAGGGGTAGCCCGTGAAAAACTTGCCAGAAGAGGACAATTGTTGGGTCATCCTTCGTGTATCCTTCCTTGTAACTAGTATTTCTCTCCAGTTCTTGCCAATCGTAATTTTCATTTCCGACAACGACTGCCATCAGTTCCTGGCTATGGAATAGTTTTAAGACACGTCCACCACAGACTTTGTGAAAACCTTTGTCAAACGCCGTGAACTGTGCCTCTACTGATTTATTCAAAATGTAGTCTACCATCAGATTCACGTATTCTTTCCTATAAATAAATTAAGTTGTGGAAATAGAGAAATAGATAGATGAATGTTCCATAAAACACATGAATTTTCAACCAAATAGTTGAACTCTCAACTAAAAATATATTTTTAACTAAATAGTTCAATTTTGAACTAAAAAAGATAAATTTTCTACCAAAAATTGAATAATTTTTAACAACAACAAAAAAAATGTCAACAAAATAGTTTAATGTTCAACTAAAGCGATGGTTTTCCAACTAAAATTATGAATCTTCTATTGGCAAAGTTGAATGTTACACACAAAAAAAAATTACAACTTAAATTATGAATCTTTAACTGAAATAGTTGAATTTTCAACCAAAAATATGAATAGTTAAATTTTTAGTTGAAAAAAATTAATTTTCAACCAAAAAATTAATTTTCAAGTAAAATGTTAGAACATTCAACTAGATTAGTTAAATTTCAATTTTAACCAATTTATTTTCACAAAAAAAATTGATTTTCAACGAACTAGTTACATTTTCAACCAACAAGATGAATGTTCAATTAAAATAATGGTTCTTTAACAAGCAAACAAAAATAAGTTTTCAACAAAAGAATTTAACTTTCATCCAAGTAGTTTAATTGTCAGTGAAAAAAATAATTTTCAACCAAGAAGATTAATTTTTTATCAAAAAAGAAGAATTTTCAAGAAAATACATGAATTTACAATCAAATAGTTGAATTTCCAACTGAAAAGGATAAATTTTCAATAAAAGAAAAAAAATTTTTTTTGAATAACTTATTTTCATTTTCAATCAAAGTGATGAATTTTCAACTAAAATGATAAACTTTAACTGTGATAGTTACATTTACAACCAGAGACGAATTTTCAAAAATATACATGAATTTTCAAAAATAAACATGAATTTTTTTTAAAATACATGAATTTTCAACTAAAAAAGAAATGGTTAAGTAGGAAATAAAGGGTCCCGGGGCATAACGGCGTTAGTACAAAAACGCGAATTTTATAGAGAATACAAATAACAGTCTAACTTTACTGCATTTAATTTTCTTTTTAAACATAAACTATGTTACCAATTTTAGGATATCCCCCCGCCCCCTCGTTAACAAACTTAATTTTTCAACGTGGCTCGAAAAAAGGTGTAGCAGGCTGTCGAGAGAACCTGCTAATTGACAGGTGTGTCTGTGAAGACGCTGCAGCCCACCAACGCGTCCGGTCAATGGCCTAGATTGACTACCGAAAAGCTTTCGATTCAACCTCTCATAGACTTAGCATCTGTCTGTTGGAAAACTTGAAGGCACATCCACACATAGTGAGATGTATAGAGGGATTGATGCCTGTTTGGAAAACTAGATTTACTATCTCATCTGGAAATTATCGTGTCACAACGAACAACGTCACCTTCCAGAGGAGCGTCTCTCAGGGCGATACCATGAGCCCTTTGTATTTATTTGTATTTATGTGAGAAAAGTTCCTTGGGCTAAATAGCCTTACAAGGAAGAGGTGATACATATTACAATTAAAATGCGACGGCGATCAACTTCAGGATTGATATCAAAAATAGGTATTTAACATGAGTGAAGGAATGAACTATAAAACATATAATAAGGTAAAGGTTATCAACAGAAGGATACTATAAATACACCGACATATCAAAACTAGCTCGTATTTTTCCAAAAAACGCAAAAATAGACGTAAAATCGACGTAAACCGCGATTTTTCTTGTATATTTTTACAAAAAACAAAGTAATTTCTTGCACAGTGGACTTATCCAGCATATCTATATGTTTTTGGGGTCACTCAATGCGAAACCGGGGTCCAAATAACCCAGTTGGCTCACATTTTTCCGAAAAACGCCAAGATAGACGTAAAATCGACGAAAACAGCGATTTTTCTGGTATATTTTTGCGAGAAAAAAATGTCTTTATGCCCGGTAAACTAATCAAGCATATCTATATGTTTTTGGGGTCGCTGAATCTGAATCAGGGATCAAAATATCCAAATTAGCCCGTATTTTTCCGAAAAACGCAAAATGGGACGTAAAAATTACAAAAACAGCGATTTTTGCTGTAATTCTTGGGTAAAAATGGAACTTTTCATGTCTGGTAAACTTAATTACCATACCTTTATGATTTTTTTGGGTCGCTTAATCCTGTTTCGCTGTAAAAATAACCCAATTAGATCGTAGTTTGTCTTTAAAACTTTAAAACTTAAAACTAGTGGACTAAATCACCATATCTATATGATTGTTGTTTAGTGTAGATTTTCTTTGCCTCTCACGTTTCAAGGTGTTTAATTTGCGTAAGTTTCCTTGAATGGCATAATCAAGATCTTTTCTCAATAAGTTCTATTTACCTTTACGTTACCCAGGAACAAAGACGTGGACGTAGTAAATTCTGTTCCCTTCGAGTGCTTTACTACCGTGAGTCCTCTTGCCTCTCACGCTTACAAGGTTCTTTTATTTTTTATTTCTCTTTATTTCGCACGTATGAAACCCTTTTGTCCTCAAGAGACCTACGTAGTGAGTTTCGCTATCGTTTGGTACCTTGATTAACTTGATCTCGTTGTGAACTCCAACAGTAGTCAGTCATCATGTTGACATCCCAACGTCCCTGATATCGCCTCTCCATCTCTTTTATATCCTAAATGTTAACCAATTTTGAGTTGGTACTGAAAATATTACCAAGAAATTAAAATTCTGGACTGGAACAGGAATTTTTTTCAGAATTCTAATTCTGAGTTGAAACGGGGAATTTTTTAAAATAACTAAAATTCTGAGTTGGGACACGGATTTTTAAAAATTAATTAAATTCTAAGTTGAAACAGGAAGTTTTCAAATTTTAACAAATTCTGAGTTGGAACTGAAAATTTTCCCAAAGAATTAAAATTCCGGATTGGAACAGGGAATTTTGTTTACCGAATTCTAATTCTGAGTTGAAACGAGGAATTTGTGAATATAATTAAAATTCTAGATTGAAACAGGGAATTTTTCAAAAGAATTATAATTTTTAGTTGAAAAGTGAAATTTTTGAAAATTTCTAAAATTCTGACTTGGAACAGGGAATTTTTCAATCTAATTAAATTCTAAGTTGAAACAGAGAATTTTCAAATTTTAAAAAATTCCGATCGTTGGAATTGGAAAAATTCGTACATACCGAAAAACGTTACAAATCAAATAATGAATAATTACTAATATTTTTCAATTCACCGGAATTGACAAAATTCCCCACATTATTTGGGGTTCACTTAATTCCTAACTTTTGGAAAAAATCTTCAAATTTATCTGAAAAATTTCCAACATTTTGGAAAAAATCGCAGCTTAAATGAGAAAAATTCATAAAATTTTATAGGAATCACTTAATCCCTTAAAATTTGGCGAATATTTTCTAATTTTTCAGGAATTTATCCAATTTTTTGGGGTCATTTATTCCATTTGTTGATTTATCACAATAATTCAAAGTTTATAAAATTTTTATTAATATAACCAGCTTGACAAAACAATTATTATGTACAAAGCGCACTTGAGGACGCGCACAGATTGTTCAATGATGAATCTTTTATCTTTATACTTCCGGCGGAAAAGTACTCGTACTTAGGAGAAAAAAAAATGTTGTACATACATCATATTTTAGATCTGTACTTATTCTCATAGATTTTTCAGTGAAATTTCAAATTTTGCAAACAAGTCTTCGAAAAATTTAACATTTTTAACATTTAACCAGGGGTTGCTACAGGTTAGGGAAGATCTGGAAATCAGGGAAAAATTAAGGATTTTGAAAAAAATTGTAAAAATCAGGGAATTTATGCAAAAAGCACTTTAAGTGACTGTCCAGAACAATCAAGAATTCCACACAGTCACTTTTTTTCAAATCATTTTTTAAAATAAAAAGTTCAATTTTCTTTCAATAAATTAACCCATGGATTAATTCTAGGGATTTCAAATATTTTAGGGTATTTTTGAAAATTAAAAGAAACTTCAAGGATCTTTGGCAAGTTTGAAGGGATTTCAATAGATTTCAAAGGATTTTAAATATTTTGTGGCATTTTAAAAGATTCCATGGCATTTTCGGAAGACTTAACACTTTTCAAGGTATTTTAAAGATTTTAGGGTATATTTTTAAAAATTCAAATGGATTTTAAAAGATTTAAAAGGATTTCAAATATCTGATTAATGTTCTAAGTTGGAAATTGAACTATTATAAAAAAATATATGTATTTCGTGTACAATTTGTATTTTTTGGTAGAAAATAAATTTTTGGTTAAAAATGTAATTTATTGTTGTAAATTAATCTGTTTTAGTTGAGAATTTAAGTATTTAGTTAAAAATTCGTCTTTTTGAATATATTCAATTGTTTTTTATTTAAAATAAAAATATTATGTGGTTCAAATATCAAATATTACATTTTTTGCTGAAAATTAGTTTTTTCCAGGTTCAAAATGCAACTGTTTTGTTGAGAATGTGTATTTTTGGCTTGAAAATTCAACTACTTGGTTGAAGGTTAAACTACTTTGCTAAAATCTAATGTTTTTGGTTGAAGATTCATCATTTTAGTTCAAAATGCATCTCTTTTTTTTTGTTGAAAATTTATCTTTTTTAGTAGAAAAACCAATTTTTTGGTTCAGAATTCATGTATTTTGTTAACAATAAGTATTTTTCGTAGAAAATTAATTATTTTGGTTAAAAATGTAACTGTAGGGCTGAAAATTAATCTGTTTTAGTTGAGGATTCAAATAATTTGTTGAAAATTCGTCTTTTTTGGTTGTATTCAACTGTTTTTAATTAAAAATTAAAATCTGTTTTGGTTTAAATATCAACTATAACATTTTTTGGTAAAAATTCAATTGTTTTCTAGAGAATTCATCTGCTTAGCTTGAAAATTCAACAATTTGGTACAAAATTCGACTGTTTTGGGGAAAATGTATGTAATTTGTTGAGAATTCAACTTTTTGGTTTTTACGACCCCTAATCAGCCATTGGGACAAATTGTAGCCATTTAGTGAAGAAATTCAAAAATATTTTTCAAGAAAAAGTAAAGAAATAGCGGCATTAGTAAACAGTTTGAGAAAATAGTGTCTTTAGTGTAATTTTTTTTCAAAATAGTAGTAAAGTAGTGTCATATGGACACGGTGAGTCCAAGGCCTGAATATCGTATATTTAAAGAGAAAAGGGGAAAAGGGGGAAGTTATTTGAGAATAGGAAAAAAGGGGAATTTCAAGAAAAAAGGAAAAACTACGAAAAAAAGGGGAAGACTGTGCACCCTGCAATCCAAAATATTTAAATACATTTCTAAAACTTAAAACATTCTTCTTACAAAAATTTTAATAAAAAGAAGACTTCCTTCAAGAAAATTGAGATAAAATATGTAGACTCAATTAAAAGAAATCTTAAATTTATTCATAAGCAAACCCTGCAGATTGGAAAGAGTCATGAGTTTAGTGTCTCTATTAAAAAAATTGTAATCAAGATTGAAAAGACATCCATTTTATCATGAATAATTGTGGCAGGAAAAGCAAAAAAATGATTCACAATTAAAAAATAAACTTCCAAAAAACATTTTTTCTCTAGCGTTTCATATCTATCTTATCCCAATTTTACAATCATATTGCTCTCAAAAGGAACTCTATAAATAGTATGTAAACCTAATTTTCCCAACATTGATTTCAAAATCTTCGAGATTTTACCAAAATAAATAGAATAATTAAATTTTTAGTTAAAGAAATCAGTTTCAAACAAAACAAAAAAAACGATTTTTCCACAAAATAGTTTACTTCTACAAATGAAGAATCATTTTTATTCAAATTTATATTGCAATTAAAAAAAAAAAAATAAGCAAGCTCTCGAAAAAGTTCCAAACAATTCCACGTTTTCCAGGTAGAGTCACCCTGGTCAACGTCATCTTTATTTATCGCAAATTCAACTCTTTTATTGAAAATTCGTCCGTTTGGATTGAAAAATCATCTTTTATGGCAGAAAATTAATCTTTCTTGACTGAAAATTCATCTCTCTTGGCTGAAAATGAACTTTAGTCTGAAAAAATCTTCGGCCACTCGATTAATACTATTATTTGTTGAAATATAAATACCGTGACAATGGCTACACCGGTGAGAATTAAAGCAAGCAGAAGTTCCTTCCAATATTTAAACGGATTGTTGCCCTGATCACCACCACCTTCTGGTGTGTTGAAAGCTGGACAACTGTCATGACAACTAGGAGGACAGCTAGGATTTGGTCCTAATTCGCAGGAAGGAGCTGCGATTGCAGGTGCTTTTTTTGCCTCTGGACGTTGCGCTGAAGGCACACATTCTTCGGCTTTTAAGGTCGATCCCGAAAATCTGTAAGGTTTTTTACCTTTTGTGCTTTCATGTCTCGATGAATCGACACTAATAATACCTGGAGATGAAAATAACAAATTATTGTCGAGAATATTCGAATAACTATAACCGCTATCCTCAATAGGGTGGATCGAAAATTAAAAATTCGGAGAAAAAAAGGAGTTTTTTAATTTTTCCTTTGTTTCAATTCTTTTTTTTTTCAATTCCTGGAGGTCAAAAAAGTTTTCGTGTTGGTTAAAAATTCTACTATTTGATTGAAAATTTTATTATTTTGTTGAAAATGCAACTACTTTGTTTTAAAAAAATCATCTGTTTTCGCGTAAAGTTCAACAACTTGGTTGAAAATTGTACTAATTTGTTAAAAATTTATCTTTTTGGTTGAAGATTCATCTCTTTGGTGGAAAATTTCACTATTCTGTTGAAAATTCGTGTTTTTTTTAATTAAAAACTAATTGTTATCAACTGAACATTTAACTATTACATTTGTATTTGAAGACTTATCTTTTTTAGTTAAAAATTCAACTATTTGGTTAAAATTTATCTTTTTTAAATGAAAATTCGTGTTTTTTAGTAGAAAATTAATATTCTCATTTGAATATTCCTTTTTTTTTCGTTGAAAATTCATCTCTTTGGTTCATATTTCAACTATTTTATTGAAAATTCGTATTTTTTATTGCATTTACCTGTTTTTGATTTATATTATTATCTTTTTTGGTTAAAAAATCATCAATTACACTTCTCGATGAGAATTTATCTTTTTTCTTTGAAAATTCAACTACCTGGTTGATAGTTGTACTAATTTGTTAAAAATTTATCTTTTTGGTTGAAGATTCATCTCTTTGGTGGAAAATTTTACTATTTAGTTGAAAATTCGTTTATATATATATATATATATATATATACATATAAAGTTGTAGGCATTGGTTTTTTTCAGTCTGGGTGTTACAATTTATTTGAAAGGATAATATTCCATTTTATCTAATTGTAATGCATTGAATGAACTCAGTATTGAAATTTTCTTCCCCATTTCTGATATCATTCTTTTCATGTTCTGGAATTTCCGGAATATGTACTCTGAAAATTTTTTGAAGTAGGATTTTTTGAATATTCTTCTATGTTTAAAATTTTCCGCGAATTCGGGAAAATTTTTCGATACTTTTGGATTTATTTTTAGATATTTATTGAGAATTCTTCATTTCTCAAATTCTCTGAAAATATGGAACGTTTTTGAATCTCATAGAATATTTTGGAATTTTCTATAGGATTATTTTAGATGTTTCTTTGAGTGATCCCCGAATTTCGTAGAATGTTCTAGAAATATCTAAAAGATTAAAAAAAAATGTTGTTTCTGCTTCTGTTTCTTGTGGCAGACCCCGTTACCATTGAAGTTAAAAAAATGCATCGTGTTACCATTCTGTTAACGAAAAAAAATACAAGAAACTTGTTTCTTCATTCAGAATTTTGTATGGATAAACAACAAGATCCTCTTGCTCTTTTAGTACCTAAACACTTCGACTTGGAGTACCAGCTGAGCGCTATTATCCGGATTTTGATCGATAACGATCCAGTCTTCTCACCCTCGTCATTTAGGATTTCTATAGAGTTCTAAAGTTCTTTTAGCACAGTTCGATTGCCTCTCAAGATAGAGAACACGATAAAAAAAGCATGAAACCGGAGAGATTTGGCGACACGCAGTAAGTACTTTGACGATATCTATAAAGGGACGACTCGACAGTATCCCTTAATCTTGTCGTAGTACGGAGTTGTATCCCGTTTGGTGATCTGGCACCCTTCGCGGATAGGGATTATCCGAATAGAAAGTTGCACAAGCCAGCACACCGTTACTCCTTTGATTTTATTCGAGCAAACCAGTAGAGCATGAATTCGTTGTTCCGAAATCAGAATGCGTGCATCACCATGAATTTCATGCGCACGACAGGTGATTCTAATACATAGAACGATCGTCGCAGAAAAGCCATTTGGAAGCCTGTAATAACGCAAGCGTGATCAGAATTTGTCCCAAGTAGGATGAAGGAAATTAATAGTGAAGCACACAGCGATGAGTGTTCTTTCTGTTTACCCTATGATGTGAAATCTGAATCATCCTAGGTATTACCAAGGATTACTCAGATTTGAGAACATACTTCGAGCTGCAGATATAATTGGGAGGGAATTCAGCAAAGTAGCAACCCCATTGTAGCATCTCAAGGCTTACATTGAATCAAGAAAAAACGTTCCTCGTTTACCATATCAATATCGATATATATATAATTAAAAACTAAAGGTTAAAAACCACCGCAGGGTCGCACTGGCAGCAACTGCCATCTAGAAAATGACATCGGCTCCCAGTAGGACCGCGGTAAATCCCATTCATGGCCACGTCTCACAACCGTGAGATGCAATGCGATCATTCCTTGAAAATAACACACGGTTTATTTTAGAAACCGATAAACTTTTAGAAAGCGTAGAGTTTAACGAATTTATGAATCAACAAAAGGAAAGATTCTTTAAAGAAAGGGAGAAAAGGGTAAACAATTTAGAGATTAGACTAGATCCGGCGGCAAATAGTTCATTCGAACATAGAAAGGAAATAACCGAAGCAAATGTCGGGAAAAATATAAATGAATCTCATAATGAATATTCCGTCCAATTTAATTTAAGTGAAAATTTACAAGTACCTAGTCAACTTCCATACAATAATATTGCAAACCGTAGCAGATTAGGAAATAACAATGTGAAATTACAAACCTCCGATGACAGCGAACCATTAGAGGACATAAACAAATCAAAACAGAACACGTAGACTCTCGACAACAACTAACAGGTCAAACAGACGTTCTATAACTCACATAAATAACCCAGATACAGATTACGAATCCGACAATCAATTAAATAATTAAACAATTCCAGCTACGTATTTTCCTTTCGTCATGATATAAACGCCTTTCCAAATTATGAGTATTTGGCCAATTAAATTCCGAAATAATAAAGACGATAGTCCCGCGCATTTTCTCGAAGAATTAAAAATATTTGAAAGGGGATACAGAATAAACGACCGCGACATCTTAGAAAATTTAGACGCACTACTAATCGAAGATGCACTCTTACATAACAGAAATTAGAAAACTCTTTACTAAACTCTACCCCAGAAAAAACTTAGAATGGGAATTACGTAGAACATGTGATAGCCTCAGAATAGAATATACAATGTATATAAAAAGAAATGATTTTGAAACTTTTGAGCAATTAGAGGACTTGGGTAAAGAATGGGAAACTGAGCTAGCCAAATCAAAAATTCGAAGGCAAGTTTCACAAATCACTGAAGCTAAAATCGAAGATAAAATTGAACAGAAGCGTAATAACAGTAGTGGGGATAAAAATAATCCAGAAAATAATAAAGATGATGAAAAGGAAAATAATAATGGTAAAAATAATAACCAAATCGGGTATCAAAACCAAAATTACCAGGGTACAAAACAATACAAAAATCGATTTCCATTTTCACCATTTGGATCTCCATCCCAATGTTTTCCTAACCAATACCAACAAAATTTCAGACCTAACTTTAGACCTACATTCCCACCTGGTTTCCGATCAAATTACCAACCCAGATTCCAAAACAATAGATACAGATACCCATATAACCCCTACCACAAAATGTTACCAACGTTTAATCAAATGTCATCAGGGCAAAATCAAGCTCAAAGTAACCCAATGATCAAATTCCCTACAGAAAAAGCGGAAAGCAATTCAGGAAATAACAAACAAAATTCCTGAAAATTGAATTACGGAAATAATAATCAAAAATCGCGTAACAATAATAATAAAGACTCACAAGACAGGACAAGTTCTAACTCAGACAAAAAACAGGATTCAAATACAAAAACGAATGAGAACACAAATAGTTTAAACTGTTATCATATTTAGTATACATATAACTTCATAAAAGAAATTTGGTATACGTAAGTATACTAAAATTACAAAGTGTAATGAATTTATTAAGCATTTAGGAAATTTAATATGCCCGTGTATACTAAAATTGCAAACATTTATAACAGTGTAAGGAAAGGGTAATCAGTGCGTGCATAGCGCGCACAATGTTCTAGAAATCTTAAAACAGGAATTTTAAACTTCTAACATTGTTTATAACACAGATTCTATATTCCTCACTTCAGTCCTTTTTTTATCCATAAAAACTTGTACTAAAACGTCGTTTAGTGGCATCAAAATAACAAGGCATTAGAATAGCGCCACCCGAGACTACATTTTTCCAGGACTGTTTCAATACCTAAAACTAGCCTTGAAATGATACTTTTTTCTACAGTGAGACATTTGACCCCATATCAAAGACAAAAATGAATTTGTTTCAAATAAAATTTCTTGAATCATTTTTCTCACTGATTAGCACAAACCCCCTCCCACTCTCCTTGAATTGGTAAAGTAGTTGTAGTACATGGACGACCCCCTAAAATAGAACAACGGAACATATTTTTCAAATGCCAGATAAATTTATCGCGGGTGAAGTTTTGGGTGTGGAAAAAGGGGAAAGGGGAAAGAGGGGATGAAAACATTTCGGGAAGAGTTGGTTAATTTCGACCGAGTTCCATAAGCAAGCCTGAGGAGGTCTATTCTTAATTACAAAGAGAGAAGGGCAGTATCGTTCTTATTCCACCCTTTTTCATATCACGCGCACGTGTAGACTTGACTTCGGTCGTTTCTCCTAAGAGAGTGTCTGCCAGATTTCCTCTTACAAACACTATAGCTTTTCGCTGAGCGTTTATTACAGTGATGCGGCGTTTTTGTCTTGGGGATCAAAGTGACTCCTCGTCCCTCAAGAAAAGGAAGGAAAAAACAGGAAAAGAGTTTAATCTTCGCTACGTAAACAGAGGCGAATTTAACTCGGATACATTTCTCGAATAATTGGGGGATTTGTAATTTGGCGGTTTTAACACCCAACTTTAACGGAGGAATTTGTTGGAGATTCTTAAATTGGGAGAAAGTACAGAATTTGACGAAAGTTCTCAAAGAAATATACAACTTTCTCATCTTCAAAGAATTAAAAAAATGTAGGGTATTTTAAATTAGGTTTGAGAAAGTTTAACGAATTTTAAAATATTCAAAGGAATTTTCAACAAGTCAACAACGTTTCGGACACTATGGATTATTTATCTGACATCTTTGAGATGTATGGTGCTGCCACAAGACAACAAATTAGAGATTGGATATATACCAATAGAAAATTTGTTATTCCTAAAGAGCAGCGTACTTTCTTTATAAGGTGCAGAAATAATGCCTTATTTCCAACACATATTCAACAGAATGTAAATAAAGTTTTAAAATTACTTAAAATACCGTTTTTCAAGACCACACTGTTAGAAATGTTTGCAATTTTAGTATACACGGGCATATTAAATTTTCTATATGTTTACTAAATTCATTACACTATTCCAAGGAATTTTCAGTTGATTTCAATAATTTAATTGATTTCAGAATATTAGAAATATTTTAGAGTATTTAAAATATTTTCACCGTATTTTCAAAAGTTTTACAACATTTTAAAGAAAAAAAATTAAGGGTTTGAAAACTTTTAGAGTATTTTCAAAGATTCTAAGGGATTTTTAATTGGTTTCAGTAATTTGACTGATATCAGATTATTACAGAAGATTCTGAGTCATTGTCGAAAGCTTTAGGAGTATTATACGCTGTTTTGGAAGAATCCAAGACACTTTCAAGATATTTAAATAATTCCAATCAATTTCAAAAGATTTTGAAAAAGTTTGAATGTTTGAGGGTATTCTAACAGATTCTAAGGAATTTTCAATTTATTTAAGTAATTTAATTGGATTTCAGAGGATTTAAAAAATATTTAATTCGAAATGAAAATAAATCCAAAATATTGAATTACCTAATATTTAATAAAATTGTTCTTGCAAAAATAAATTTCTTTATTTGAAAATGCAGCAAAAAATTGCAATCTGTTTTATTAGAGAATTTAAGCATTTTGTTGAAAATTCGTTTCTGTTGGTTGAATGCAGTTATTTTTAATTTTTAATTCAGACATTTTTTTGTTTTATATATTAACTATTATATTTTTGTTCACAAATCCTCTTTTAAGGTTGAAAATTTTAGTTCAAATTTGAACTGATTTCTGAAAAGTACCTTTTTTTGGTAAAAGATTCATAACTTTAGTTGAAAATTCGTTTTCTTGTGTTAAAAATAAATTTTTTCCAAACTGAAACTCTGAATATTTTGTTGAAAAGTTAAATTATTTTTTGTAAATTCATGTTTACTGGTAATTTGGAATAATTTTATTATTATTATATTGACTATCTGTTTCAGAAATTATATCTTAAAAAATCCGAATAAAAAAACTGATAAATAGTTATGTACCTAATATTTATTTAAAATTTTGAGCAAATGTTGACGTAACAATATCAATAATAATAGTAATTATATCATCTTTATCGCTATTTAACATTAGTTATCTAGTATATGATAACTGTTTTTTCTTCATCCTTGACTTTGACCAGGATTGTGTGCTTCAGAATGTGCATCAACAAAAATACTAGTTTTTTATCACAAAAAGAAATTTTCCTGTACCCCAAAATGCGTCCCCTATATCTACAGACAACTAGAACGGATTCGGGACGTTTCAGTTCTGCGCCACCTAGGTGGGTGCATTTGAGAATGCCCACAACTAGTTCGGTGCACTTAAAAGCGCTCTCACCTAGTATGGGGCATTTAGAAATGCCCACTCCTAGGTGCGTGCGATTTAAACGCCCATTGGGCATTTTTCGGTTGCGAGCCTAACATATATATATATATTTATTATTATTTCGGTTTCGGTTTCTATTCCTTTGAAGTAGAACTGAAGGGCCTATGACAAACCCACCGAACGCGTCCTCGGGTTGCGGATAAAGGGTCCCTGTACCAAGGGTTTCTGCTGAATATGGTTACAATAATTATTAAATGAGCCGATGTTTTCAAACACTTGAAAGTATTGAATATTATTTACTGCAACCTATTTTTTAATGACCGGGAACATTTTTTTGCGGACCGGGAAAAGACCGGGAATTTTTTTGCCGAAAAAAGCGGCCACCCTGAATATACTTATTTGATATAATTTTTTTATATCATAATAAAAAAATATTTAAGGTAATAATTTCGCACTTGAATTTACTTATTTGTTTATTTTAATCGACTGAAGGTAATATTCGTTATGTTTATTTAATTGTAATTTACAAAATTTCATTCTATTCCTCGAAAGGTTCTTCACAATTATATTTGTCACGCTTTTATGGAAATTATTTCATTCGAAAATAATACGGAATTGTGAAGAATCTTTCTTGCCTTCTTAAAGCAGAAGAAAAAATGCATGCATGCAAGTAACTACATTTAAATAAAAAGTTATGATTCAGCTATTTGTCTGTTATTTACTCTGAGGTTTCTGTTCTAAATTCATTACAATAATCAACGGGTCTTTCCTTGTCCATTTTATAAATCAAGTTAAAAGTTAAATAGTTTTAAACTGGACTGTATACATAGAACAACCTCAATAAGATAAATCGTAGAAAACCTTATGCGAATTGAGTAACATTTGTGCCTTTTGAATATACTCATGCGAGGTTAAATTAAAACTTTCACCATTATCTAATAAATTATTTAAAATATTATGCATGTTTTATGTAAGTGCTCTTCGCTAGAAATTACTATTTTCATAAAAGAATTTTAATATAAAATCAGAAAGTTTCAAAGAAGACTTAAATTTTCTAAAAAAATTAAATTAAGAATAAAGATTTTAATACATAATTAAAACTAACTTTGATATTAAATCATAAAGTTTCGAAGAGGCCATCAAATTACTGAAAATTATAGGTTGTATTCATTTTCATTCACCGGAATTTAGCATTTTTAAACAAAAATCCTGAAGATTCCCATTTTTCAACAATAATAGGTTATGTTCGCGTTTTTCACCGGAAATAAGTATTTTTAATAAAGAATTATTATATTTCAAAGATTACAAGTTTTTTCCTGTATACGGTTTTCTGTTTTTTTAGCGTATTTTTTGCCGAAAATTGACATTTTTAATCAAAAATCATAAGATTTTAGACTTATAATTTTTTTTAACAATTTAAGGTTTACATTAGAGTTTTGCATCAAAAATTGGTATTTTTAAACACAAATAATTATAATTCAAACAGCATATGTTATGGTTTTTCATTGGGAATTATCGTTATTTTTAATAAAAAATTATCGATTTTAAAGAATATTTACAATTTTCAACAAGTCTAGGCTATGTTGATGTAAAATTCACAGTCAACACAAATAGGGTTGTACAGTTTCATGAAACTTTGACCAAATGAAAAGTTTCATGAAACATTGGAAACGTTTTAAAGTTTTCAATATCAAACGTTACGGCGGGAAAATTCAAAATATAAAAAATACTATTCCGTATGAAATATAAACATTTAATAGTATCCTTTGTGTCGTGCTAAAAATAAGTGAAAAAACGGAAAAGACCACATCGTGCTACATCTGACTATTTTACGGTGCGTTTTCTACCCAACTAGTGAGTGACTCGCCGATCAAGTGATATTTGCATAAGACGTTCATTTGCAAATAATTTTACTGAAAATACGGAAGAATAAGAAACGAACAAAAAAATTCTAGTTCAATATTTATTAATTCAGTGAGAGTCCTACGGAAAATCGAAATCGCCAAATTTACGCATTTGAACTTTTGTCATCGTAGTGAAGGAGCAGCAAACAAGAAACTTTGATAGGCGCGAAACTCAAGCGTCCTGTTAGAACGAGAACACCACAATTTCAGCCCACGGTTTGCCGATAATTTTTCCTAAAACTAAAAGGTTTAAATTCGGTTTTCCCACGGGTAAATGGGGAATACGTTCCTAATGAGCGAGTGCCTAACAATTGTATCGGAGCACCGCAGACGCAGAGGGTGAAAGACAGTCAACGACGCAGAGATTCAACGACGCAGAGATTCAACGACGCAGAGATTCAACGAAGCAGAGATTCAACGAAGCAGAGATTCAACGATGCAGAGATTCAACGACGCACAGATTCAACGAAGCAGAGATTCAATGAAGCAGAGATTCAACAAAGCAGAGCTGCAACTGAGGAAGTAGAAAGGAAGATCAACCTCGAAATATTCAAATAATTGTGTGCCAAGGAATTATGTGTTAGTGTTCTTTTTGTGTTGTATTTTCAGCTAGAACTACGTCTTCGATCGGTAAGTCGCACACTATAACTTTATTTTCAAGCGTATCTCTCACCTCCTGGATTATTAAAATTTACAGCGTTGATAACTAACGATCAAATTGCTCCTAATCTTCTAGGCTCTTGCGAGTTATATCTAGCGTAGTTGAATTCTAATGATATTTCTCGCCACGCCCGCCTGGTAATATGCGCTGTTATTTCTCTCATTTGTCACACTCAATTTAATAATCAAATCTCAAAATAAATTAAGTAACTTTCGCTTATCAATGTGCTCTTACTACACATAACTTTTCATTTACACTTCTCTTAGATGATTTCTGTCTTCGAATTCAAAAATATTTTATGAATATAAAAATGAATACATTTTTCATGCATCAGGAAACTTTATTGTAAAAAGTTATAAACTGCTGTCAAAACAATATCAACTTAGAATTTTTTTATTTGAGATTTGAAGAAATTATATATTTTTGCGATAAGCGCGAATTTGGAAATAATTCCTCCAGAAAATGTAACTTTCTCATTGAAGGTCCTAAATCCGGAAAACACAATTAATTTATTTCAGTCCCTAAAATCTTACCATATTCTCGACACAGTTTGTAAAAATTTGGATATTAGGACTTTTTGAAACGCCGATTGATTTACAATGAGTAGTTCGTCTGGAAATTGGGAAGAGGAAGACATCGTGGTCGGGAATGCTTTTGCACCTCGAACGCAGGCGACTAAACGTCAGTCGCGATTACCAATTAGACTTAGATCACACCCCCGTGTCGCGCAAGATGCTTTCAGAATTGATGGATTTTATATCAATTTTCATGTTTTCAGGTTTCATTTATTAATTTAATTTCCGTCTTTCGTCTCTCTGACTCTAAGGAATATATATGTAGGTAGAAGAAGGACAAAAGATGATCAAGTTGACCCTGTGTTATGATCAAGTTAACACTCTAGAATAATCAAACTAAAATTCCTGAAATAGTCAGGTTTAAACTCCAGGATCGTAAACTTTACACTCTAGGATAGTGAAGCTAACCGTAAAATTTTGACACTCCATGGATGGTACGCTAGACCATCTAGGGGGTTGTCCCATAGTCAAAATTGAAATATAGTCAGTCTGACACTCTAGATGTTCAGTCTGACTAGCCATTTTTCTGCGTGTAAACTAATGGCTGAGTATGCACTACTGGTATCGGTAAAGTTTTTTTCATCGTTACCGGTAAACATTTTATTACCTGGTACCCACAAAAAATGTTGTTTACCAGTACCGACAACAATTTTTTTTTCACAACACGAACATCGAAAATGGCGGCTTTCGTAGCCTGCGAAGCGGGGCGAAAATGGCGGTATGCAGGTGAGCGGGTTTGTAATCAAGGTTTGGAAACTCTAGGGTTTTTGTATAGTAGTTCAGTATCCGCTTCGCAGGTAACGAAAGCCGCCATTTTCGATGTTCTTCTTGTGACAAATAGCATACGCGGCATGGGGCTGAAACCTCGCGAACGCCAACTCGCATGTTGGCGTTCGCTATCAGATTAGAAAACTCTTTTTTTCGGATTTTTATCATATTTTCATGAAGATAATTATGAGATGATACGAAATTTGTCAAAGAAAATGAATTCCAAAATTTAAATAATTTCCATTCATAAAAAAGTGACCAGTCATTATACTTAGTGAATATTATCTTTTTTAGTAAAAATTTTTATTAGTTGGTTCAAAATTGAAATACTTGGTTAAATATTCAACAATTTGGTTGAAAGGTCATACTTCTTGGTTAAAAATTCAACTACTTTGTTGAAAAATCCTCCTTTTGGTTTAAAAATTCAATAATTTTATTGACATTTGTTTTGTTACTTGACTAAGCAATGTTTTTGTGTGGCCGACAATTTATCTCTTTCTGTAGAAATTTCACCTTTTGGATTAAAAATGGAACTGTTTGGATAAAAAGTAATCCGTTTTAGTTGAAAATTCAACTTTTTTGTAGAAAATTTGTATTTTCGGCTAAAAAATTCCACAGTTTGGTAGAAAACTCAACTAATTGGTTGAAAATTTATGTATTTTGTTGAAAATTCATCTTTTATGGTGTAAAATTAATTTTCTGGTTAAAAATTCAAATGTTGGCTTGAAAATTAATTTTTTAAAATTAAGGATTCAAGTAATATCAACTCTTACATTTTGCCTTGAAAATTCATCTTTTTAAGTTGAAAATTCCACTACTTGGTTGAAAGTTGAACTAATTTTTAAAAGTTAATTTTTTACATTCTCATTCATGTCTGTATGTCTGTATGTCTGTATGTAAGGTTACCTCGAGCGGAGAGGGCAGAAAATCGATGGAGGGAGATGCGCGCGTCGAGCTTCGCGGGCGCTCTACTCGCGACTCTCGCGTCTACTCTCCCTGTCGCCTTGCTGACGTCACGGCTGACGTCACTTCACGCAGTACCTTTTTTCGCCGCGTTGTGGCTATCCTCTCTCTTACTCTAAGTTCTAGTTGCTAGTTTATTATATTTTTTTAAGATGGTTGCCTACTGAATGAATAAACGTTGTCTGCGAGAGTGTTTTAAATCTACCAATAAAAGAGTCTCGCTCGATGCGAGCCGCGTATAACAGTCTAACTAGATACCCGCGTCACCTTGCGTCAGTTCAATCTTAGTTTTCACACGGCCCTGATTTTTACGTTTGGAGACCCTTTATTTGAGCCGAAGGTCAGAACAAAAACCAGGCTCAAATCCAAATTCGAGTGTATTTGTATTTTTATTTCCTCCATGAGGACACTGAAAAAAATGGTTACTTCCCTAGCGGACCGAATGAACGGAACGGATACGCTACTTTACCTTATAGTATCCACATCGTATCTTCTCCGTATCATGCAAGAAAAACTCATTAAAAAAGGAAGATGAACATTTGATTGTTAAAATTCGGATTCTACGTGAAATTTTGCGTTAGAAGGTCACGGAGTAATGGCAATAGTTTTTCTTTCAACGATAAAAACTTTAAAAAAATATAATGCCTATCGACAACGTGGACTGAAGGCGACTTCAAGCGCATCCAAAATGAAGCAACTGCTTAAACGATTATGGATGCGCTTGAAGTCGCCTTCAGTCCTCTTTGTCGATAGGTATTATATTTTTTTGAAGTTTTTATCCTTGAAAGAAAAACTATTGCCATTACTCCGTGATCTTCTAACGCAAAATTTTACGTAGAATCCGAATTTCAACAAGTTAAATGTTCATCTTCCTTTTTTTATGAGTTTTTCTTTTATGATACGGAGAGGATACGATGTGGATACTATAAGGATACGCTGTAGCGTATCCGTTCCGTTCATTCGGTCCTCTAAGGTTGTACCAAGCGAATTTTACTTGATTAAAGTAAACGAAATTCCCGATTATGTGCAAACGAATATTTATTTGATCAAATAAATATGTGCACATTGAATTGAAAAAATTATTTATTCCAACTAGAGATTTTAATAGGGTTAGGTTAACATTGTTGGATTCAAAAGAGCGATCTATTGGTCGGAGGGGAATATTTCTTTGAATCAAAGAAATATTAAATGAAGACAAAAATATACATTTTAAACCAAATGAATGACTCATTGTTTCAAATCAATGTGCCATGAATGGGAATTAATGTTTCTTTGACTGAAAAAATTCGAATTAATGCTGAAAGGAATGTATTTTAAAGTAAAAAAATGTTCTATAGCCCAGAAAAAAAAGAAAGAATTGATACGGATTGAGACGCATTTAAATGAATTAAGACAGCGCGAATTGAATGCGTGTGAATTCATATGAATGCGTGGTCAAGGTCAATTAGAAAAAAATTAATAAAAAGTTAGGTATCTGAAATCGTCGAAACCCGTAGATTCTGAATTTCTAACTTTTGAATCTGTATATGCAACATTGAAAAAAATGTTAGTTTCAATTTTTAATCCTTTTGGGTTGGCCTACCCGCGGTCCTAGCCGATGGGCTATCTGATAGGATGTCAATTAGCATATCTTCAGAAATGGTCAGACTCATCAGGAATGGTCAGGATGTTCAGGACTAGTCAGAACTTCTGACCATTTGTGACGATTCCTGACATCTTTTTTAGTAGGGTATATAATATTCTAGGGTTGAATTCACAAATTTTGTCTGTTATGGCATATCTCATTCCATTTACGGGATACACTATATTCACCCCAATTTTAAACTTAAAAAAAATGCTAGATATCTGAAATTACCGAAACCCGTAGATTCTGAATTTCTAACTTTCGCAGCGGTAATCTCAAAACTTTACAAAATTTAATTTTTAATGTGCAGGGCCTTTTGAGTGCCGTTTCAGTGCCGTTCAATCGCAGGGTACTTTGATATAATATCTGCTGACAAAATAAAACTTATGTTTATTATAAACGAATCTGATGATTCACATTAATGAAAATACATCTAATTTTTGTGTAATTAGATGATTTCACCGATTTCATCCTGACCGTCAGGTGACCTTACTAAAAATGTCAGGAATTATCAGAAAAAAAGTCAGGACTTCTGACCATTTCTGACCACTTATGTTACGTTTCTTGACAGAAGTCATTAGGAAAAGTCAGAATTCATGAGAATATATTATCTATATTATTTATGCACATTCTTTTCTTACTTATATTTAATTATTAATGATTATATACTGAATAACTCTGGCGGTGAATCTGAAAATGTTGTCCGTTTTGACATATCTTTACAAGATACATTATATTTATCTTAATTTTGAATTTTTTGTATCTGAAATCACCGAAATCCGTAGATTCTGAATTTCTAACTTTTGAATTTGTATATGAAGCATTGAAAATATTTATTTTTAATTTGTAATCCTTTTCGTTTGGTCTACCTGCGGTCCTAGCCGATGAGCTACCAGAACGGTTGTGAATTAACACAACTTCAGAAATAGTGAGACTCGTCACGAATGGTGAGGATGTTCAGAAATCGTCAGAACTTCTGATCATTTGTGACGATTCCTAGCTTTTTCTTGTAGGGAGCGGTCAAATTTCATGAAATCGGTCGTATGGCGGTCACTCCTCATCTAGTCTTGAGGTACGCTGCCGGCGGAAGCACGTAAAAGCAGGAGGAACTCTCGAAATGGGTCTACGAAAGTAAAAACTTAAATATTGGTAGGAATAGTGATGCACATTTTTCGTCATACTCGAGCATGCTCGCTTTTGCTCTGTTATGACCGAGCACAAGCGAGCAGGACTGGCCATTCTCTAATTTCTTATAAATGGAATGTAACTTGGTAATAAAAATAGCTGAACTACACAGTTAAACCTGTTATTCTAATAATGTCCACATTTCAGTATCTGGAAAGATGTAGAAAATGGAAAATATATATTCCAGGTTCAGGCGGTGGGTGGGGGGGGGGGGGGGGGTTCCAAGATGTTTGCACGCCGAGGGCCAAACAATAATATTAATTGCATGGTACAAACCTTTACATTTTTATTAGCTTGGAAAAAAATGATGTTTGGTCATAATGGTATTTAAATATTATATTTTATTCTTCAGAAGCTATTCCATATATTAATAAAATGGACAATTTTGTTTTGTAACAAGTTTATTATTTAATTGAACAGCTTTGGACAAATAAAGAATAATATCCAAATACACTTATGGTGAAAAATTATTTGTTCCATATTATTAGAAAAATAAGGTATCTTCACATGCAATTGTTATTATTGCTTGGCCATCAGCATGCAGACATCTTGCGAGCTGACGTCACATCTTGAAATACCTAATTTGGTCTGTGCCAAAATCTTTGCCTGTGTCATGTTTTTGCTAGTAAATTTCGACGGTAGGTATGGAGGAATTCATAATGATCAATTTCTAAAATTTCCCAACTTCTGATTCGTTGGCACTACACTCATGACTTCCGATTCGGTGTAGAATTTCCTTTTTCCCAAGAAGTGCCTAAAATTTATTGGAGTCCCAGGTGAAAAAGTTAGACAAAGTTTATATATAGTGGACAAGATAATGGTATTTTTTATGTGTTTCAAAAATTTTTCTGTATAAAACAAATGAATAATATCAGCGCAAAACACACTTTCATTGGTTCAAATGTCTAGTGATTCGGCGTTTTGCGTTTTATGCCTAGCAATAATGCTGCCATGGGGCGCCACCCTTAAACTCGTCTCACACTTTTACCATTGAATCGTATATCAAAATTCGTCGGCAAACATTGCCGATCACCTTACAGTTCGGGGTGTTTAAAATAATGTAGATGGAAACATGGCGACGAATCGGCGAAACGCCCACTTTGAGTAGACGAATTAACTCAAGGATGACTTGCTAGACTGCTACGATGCCAGCATTATCCCTGCTCACGGAGGCTTTATGGCGCGTATGCACACTCTGTGGTGCAAGGAATACCCAGAGCTTCAGCACGTTTCGCATCAGTCATTGCGGAATCAACGTGCCTACCTTCTGAAAAACGGATATGTACGCGGAGCGCTTCCCCAACCACTGCTTGAAAAAGCTGCAGACAAAGATGAGGAAGCGACAGTAAAGACCAACCGCGGAAAGCAGGCACATTCTGAGAGATGATAGCGATTTCAGGACAAGGAGGAACATTGGCATGCAGGTTCCTTCTAAGCCCCAAGATCTGGCTAAAATAGATGCCTCCCTTCGTGAAGATATCTCGGAGGAGTCCGACCTCTGGACCATCAATTGTTCAGTTTATGGTGCTGCGAGAGCTTTGGCTGATTAAAATCGAAGGCTAAATACGGCGATGGATCAAAAGACCAAAAGACGCTTGCATCAACTGAACTCTATCACTTGCACTACGAAATTCTTATGGATGCCTTAGCGGCGGCACCAATGTATATACTAATACATATATATATATATATATATATATATACTATCTGCTGATGTTGAAGCAGAGATAAAATTTTATTTCGACTTCGGAAGCCTTCTCGAAGAAGAAAAAATACCTTCTGAATTCAGTTTTTAGCACAGGCGAAGCTGGCCTTAACTGGAAAAGTGTCCTAATAAACTTTTGGCATGTGAACATGAAAATGACTATACAGGTAATGCTCATTTTGTGAATTTTAAAATACTATAGGCCCCTCAGCATCGCTCGGGTAATAAGCCAATGCGATAAACACCTCTAGTCTTTCTTCGCATCTGCCCCCAAGCTGCTCCCTAATAACGGTAAGGTCCCTAAAATAGAGCCTATAGACCAAAATTGCATCCATACCCTTGACTGCCATGCACGCCCTTGGTGCTTTTTCGCGTGGCCGCTTATATATGGGGCCACGCCCTCTTTAGCCACTAATCCTTTCCCTGTATAACCAGAGTTCTTGGTTCAGTTTAATCCCTGTCTACACCACTGCCATACGCCTGGTTAAAACCACCGAGGCGTCTTTGCTGTGGACCCTGTATAGGGTAGGCAATTCAGAGCCGCGAGGACTCTGATTGAGATTTTGGGGAGACTTACAGCTAGAAATGAGCCTGTGCCCTTCGGTTGTAATAAACCTACCAAGAATCGGTTCGCAGAGTAGGATTTTGGAAGCTCACGCGCTCCAGAACTGCAACGGGATGCTCGGAGATGCCCAGAATCAGTACGATCGTTCTGTGGTACCTTGATAGACACTCCTACCTCCTAATTTCCAGGTTTGATCAATCCTTGAGCCTAAACGCTGGAGTTCTCTCAACTAGTCAGTCCACAGTGGGCCGAGACACGAAATCTTGGCAAAAATTAATAACATCGTGATGCATCGAACTATCAGACTGGAAGTGCTTACGCGGAAGTTTTTAGGGTCGCTAATCACGAATTTTTGTCAAAAATGCAAAATTCAAAATGGCGGTCAGTTCCCTAGAGCAGCTACACGTCGCGATGTAGCCCTTCTGGTCAGATATTCCAGATCTATTCCACATATATAGTTTGATGAGACCCTCAAGCCCTCCCACCAGCTACGAGGTCACGTAACCCCTGAGGAGAAATGTTTGATACAAACAAATTATTCTGTTACGAGAAAATTAGAATTCATTTTTTCGGCATCGCACTGAGATAGACAATTTTTCTGTGAAAGGACTATAAAAAGAAAATGAAAATTTTCTTTAAATCAAACAATAACACTTTCAAAAAATGTCGATGCTGAGGGGGAAAAAAGTATTACCACGCTAAAACTTAAACTAAAAGCAGAACGTGTATTCAATTTTTTAAGAATTTTTTACGCAATAAACCCATTTTTGGAAAAATTTTGGTTATGTAGTTCTTTAATGTCATTCTTCATTTAACTATAATAAATGATTTTTTTTACTTCTTTATCGCATGATTTTACCAAATTAATTTTATTGAGAAATTTGATTTTCAAAACGAAAATGTACAAAATATAAATAAATAAATAAATAAATAAATATATATATATATATATATCAGTGCAAATACATGTTTATTGATTTTTATATTGAGAACTGAGAATCGGATCAGAATATCATTTTTTAAATTATAAGTATTAATTTGTTAATGATTTAGTGATGTATAATTGATGCTTAGAATTAAAAAAAATGGTTGTGAAAGTACCCGCAAATGTCATTGTACAAACATTATATTTTTTTTAAATATATTAAATTACAATACGTGCACTTGAATTCTTTAAGTGAGATCTCGCCATTTACTATTATTAATAGTAACAGTAAATTCTACGCTACATGGATTCAATGACTACATTCTTTCAGAATATAATTTCAGCAAGAATTTGATGGTCAAAAAATTTTAACAAATAAATAGTTATTCGAAAATTGAGTATATAAGAAAAATAAATAAGAAAGTTAGCGCGCGCTTGCTCGCGCACATAATAGTCTAGCAATTATAAAAACAAGGCAATTAAAATACGTATGTTTCGATACCAATGCATATTATGAATCTTATTAATATAAATTTATTGAAACGATATACATTTTTCAGGGTAGCTGAGAATAAAAGGTAGTGCATAATAAGAAACAAATATTAAAGTCAACATGATAAATAAAATGTGTACTTTATTTTACAATATCTGAATTAGCTATCCTAAGCCGAGCCACAGAAATAAATGTAATATACATTTGATATAATAGTGTTGAACATAATGTAGAAAAGTTCACGTTTTGGACAAAATCGATTGCGAAGCACGAGATACGTGATGAGAATGTGTTTCTGAAAGCCAAAGGAGCTTTAACAAAAGAGAATTCACAATCACCAAATTACAGTTTGCCCTGCATTGACCTGTAATTTTAAAAGGTCTGTGCACAGATTTGGGGGAAGTACAAAGATCGAGTGCGTAGCGCGAGGTAAACACATTATTGAGCGCGAAGCGCGAGAACCTGGAGTCAAGCGCCCCAAGCGCGCTCAATCTAGTAAGCCGCTCGCACAGCGCGCGACGAGATAGAGCTACTTTTTCCCAAGTGTCAGGACTTTCTGTCCCGATATTATTGCCCCCTGGAACGCAGCCTTTTGGAGGGGGTCGAAGGGTAGTCTGAGAGAAGAGGTGTCTGAGATACGAGATGCTGTGGACAAGCAGAGGCGAGTTCCGAAGGAAGTTGCGGAACGATTGTCACATGTCGAGCTCATTAAAGAGCTCAATGGAAAGAGCCTGCGTCTCATGGTGTACTTCACCGATGATATATAATAATGGCATAATGATAAATATATAATAATTACCTTCGGTTATTCGGCAGTCTGAACACCGATATATTGCCTCTGTTCCTGCAGCAAGATATGAGTTTGCAGAAGATACAGATTCGTACATACTTCACTGCGATCGCGTGTCCAAATAAATAGGATATTTATTACGTAACGCGTATTAAAAGAAGTCGCCGGTCTGTCGTTTTATACCATACTCATTATAGTCCAAGAGCTGGTGACGTTTTTCGTGAAGTGGGAGTATAAGTCCTAGTTTGTTGCGAATATATCTGGGAAATTTGTGGTAGACATTTTTCTTGTTCCGTTACATAACCTCAAAAACAGCTAAAAAACGCGTTTTTTGCACTTTTAGGTCGGGAACTAGAACGTGTACGTCATCCACTTCTGCTCCTTCTGTGCTAGAAGGTAAGTAAGAGCGGGAAATTTAAGCGGGACAACAGCGTGCAACATTATTCCTTGGAGTCAGGTCTCTAGCCGCAGATGACCTTATGCGGCAGACGCGACAGTTGGAGATGAAGGTTTCACCTCTGAATACTTTTTTAGAGCTAGAAATATTTTTCTTTTTCAAACTTGTTCTCAGGTTGAAAAGAACCCGGTTTTCCATCATAGCCACAGACTAATTCAAGTGACTGATCAGATGAAGATGTAATTAGTTAATTTAATACGATGTATGAAATAATTTGCGATGATGTTGTAGGTACAAAATTTGAAGCATGGTGTAGTTTGCAGTTCGTCTTTTACCGCTGTTATGCTTACACAGCGGCAGCGAGTGTTGGAGGTGACAACAGTCGCTTCTGGATGCTTTCTTAGAGCTACCATGTATCACTCTATACGTTTTTAGTCGCTTTCTTCCTGATGGTCTAAGAAATTTCTTACAATGCGGCAGGTAATAAAACCACCTTCTGAGCTGCTGCTAGTACCCCACTGACTCCTAAATGTTCACGATGTTCAGGGCATCTTGCGTGCACATTGCCTGTAGCCGAAATCACAATAGGATGTGGATCTTGATTGTATAGGTTGCCTTCAAATTTCGGTTAAGTGGACAAGCAATGTCGATGATGTAGACTCTTCCAACTTTTTTTTATCGCATCACGATATCGGGTCGATTGGCTCGGATGTAATGATCCGTCTGGATAGTGACAGCCCCATATATGATGTAATCTTTGTTTCCTAAAACTGCCATTGGAATGTATCTATAGAAAGGCATTCATTCTGTTAACAGTCCTAGGTTTAGTGCAAGTTGTTGATGTATAATGCCCGCCACATAATTATGAACGTGCGTATATTCTCTTTGAGCTACGCGACAACCATCAATAATGTGCTCGATGGATTCATTGGTATCTCCACATAATCAGCACCTGTCAACGGCGTCTTGATGTAGCACGTGTTTGCGATAATTTCTGGTGCTGACAACCCTGTCCTGAATCGCAATAACAAATCCTTCCGTTTTTGGATACATGACGCTCTTTCTCAGCCAAACCAATATTTTATTAGTGAGAAGTTGTAGGCTCCGGAAGCTACCATCATGGTTCCTTAAAGCAACCAATCCCGACGCAACTCGAACGTGTACGTCATCCACTTTTGCTCCTTCTATCCTAGAAGGTAAGCAAGAGCGGGAAATTTACGCGAGATAACATCGTGCAACACTGTTCCTTGGATTCAGGTCTCTAGCCGCGGATGACCTTACGCGGCAGACGAGACACTTAGAGATGAAGGTTTTAACTCTGGATACTTTTCTAGAGCTACCAATCTTTGTAGAATGTTATGAGGAACAGTGTTGTCGGACCAGATGAAGTGATTGCAATTTTTAAGATAAGCACCTGCTCCCGGCGAAATCCTGCGGTTGTCCTTATGACAAACTTTTAACTATATATATATAATTTAAAAGAAGTTCAAACAACCACCGCATGGTCCCACTGGGAGCAACTGCCATCTGAAAATGACATATGATGGGTGGCACGATGAAATTACGACGACTGGCTGGCGTAACCCTCATGCTTCTTTAGGACACAAAGTGATACAAGAATGACAGCTTCTTTCATCCATCTCGCAAGTGCTCTTGCATCTTTTCGGCACGCGGAAATAGCTTTAGGGTACGAACAAGTGATAGTTTCGCACTTCCGAGAGCACCGATCAGATGGAAAATTACTTTAACCGAATATTTTGGGTACAGTCGTCGCAACTCCTGGCATGCGAAAATGAAACATTATGTACCTGAATTAAGCCCTGATGATCTGAGAAAAGCAAAAGCTTGCTTCTTTGACAAAAACTGTTGTTCTACATTCGTGTGAAAATATCCGTGTATTTTCTTGTTGAGTAGCTGTTGGTGGAATTTTTCAACTTCTGCTTTCTTCACTTCGAATTTCAGAAGTGAAGCATTTAGATCGAGAAATGCACTTTCCTTACTTCTGATGTTGAAATTCAGGCCAAGGGTCACAGCCACCTGCTCTGCGGCTTTGGAAAGGAATGCTCCTTTGTCAATCATCTCGTGATTCCTGACCATTTTTAGTAGATGATCTTTTCAATTTGCAACGATGTAAGCAGTACTTAGAACAATTCGGTTATGGAGACATTGGAAATTGTAAATCCACAAGCTGAGGGTCCTTGGGAACGCGAGAAATCTTTCCTTTCTACCGATGAATTTTGGCACATTTATCCAATTTAAAGTCCATCCCAATCCCTCCTGTAAACTTCCTAACGATATTTGAGGTAGTTTGAAGTTTGCTTCTACCAGAGGCATTGATCTTTAGGTCATCCACATGCACGTGCAAGGATAAGGCTTCATACTCTGAGATGTCGCCCGGTATCCCAGAGATAAAGTTTAAGACACCTCACGCAGGTGCTATTCAGCATTTGGCACGGTAGTCAGTCCAAGCCATTTACAGGACGCGTTGATGGGCTGCCGCGTCTTTACAGACACACCTGTCAATTAGCAGGTTCTCTCGACAGCTTGCTACATCTTTTTTCGAACCAAGTTGTTCCCACTTTGTCAACAATATACTGCTTGCTTGTCAGCAGCTTCGACTTGTTTAGTGTGTGATTCAAGATCCTCAGTTCTTGGGCGAACTTTCGAACACTTTACGTGACCTGTCCACCAGATGTTATGTGGTCAATCACACATTGAATACCGGACCACGACAATGGTTCGGTAAACAATGAGGATCATCCTAGAGTTCGGGGTGCTGATAATAATTGAGATGGAAACACGACGGCGAACCAGCGAAACGCCCACATTGAGTGGAAAAATCAACTCAAGGATGACTTGCTAGACTGCTACGATGCCAGCATTATCCCTGTTCACCGAGGCTTTATGGCACGTATATCATCGCGCACTTGTATCGAAAAATACTATTTTTAACCTGGCTATCCTTCAGCAGTAATATTTTTAGATAAATTTGATGTATGGTTTGTTCAAAAATATTTTCTTGTCCGCATAATAAGCACATGTTCGGCCTAGTTTTGTGCAATTATTAATAATATCAATAATCATCAATTTAAAAGTGTCATACATCACATAAGCATATCTATTTCTGCACAAAATAGCATTTGTGTAGTTTGAAAATTTCCAGCGAGCAATTTTACCACGTATTTCAATAAACTTTGTTCTTTAGTTGATAAATATTCATGGTTGTGCTTATATAATTACACCTCAGACAATACAAATTAATTCCACGCATTTTTTTTAGCGATTTATAATATTTCGAAATGCGGCCGCAAATGCGACTGCAAATACGGCCGCAAATGCTGTTTCCCAATTTTACAATCATGCCTTTTTGGAACGGAACTCTATATATCGTATGTAAACCTGATTTTCCTAACATTGATTTCAAAATCTTGGATACTTTGCCAAAATAAGTTAAAGCTATCGTGTTAAATCTATTATAATCTTCAATATTGTATTTGTTCTGATTATTAATTTCACTTTTAATATGATGAATTCTGCTGTGCACCTGTTTTTCAATAGAGTCACTCGGATATTAGTCGAGAAAAATAATTATTTTACATAATTCAATATTTTTTCATGAAAACCTGAGTGCAGCTATTTAAGGGTATTTATTTGAATTCGATTTTGAGAGGTCAGACTTCACGACTAAACGGATAAATATTTAGGTCTAATTTTTGTAAATACGTTTTACAAATTTTATTATTTTTCAATTTCAAAGGTAGGCAAGTTTTCTAGTATGTATGATTACCTCAAAACGAATGGGCACTGCAGCTCAGGGCCCCCAAGTCAAAGCCCAAGTTACAATCAATTTGACAGCGACGAATTTTTGCATTAAAGTGAATTATTTAGCGTTGGCTAATTTACAAATGTGTTCCAAGTACCCGCGATCTCCAATATTTTGTTAACTAAAGCAATATAGCTATTATGGAGGAATTGTTCAAAAATCAATGTACACAAACTTAAGAGTAAGTTCTTAAAAATAATAAATACCCCCCCCCCTAGAAAATTAAAGCCGACTAAATACAGCTTTCAGGAATAATTGAAGACAAACTTTTATATTTTTCTTGTATGCCCCTCTGAGTTTACACCTGCATTACTTTTAAACGTCGTCTGATTTATGAGATCTATAGGCGTCAACCAGTTTCGGTTGGATTTATATAGCATGATTTGATGCTTGTTTATTTTTCAGGCCTGTAGGGAAAAGAAGTTAAGCACATGTAGAAGTATAAAAATTTATTTTCTCTAATATATAGTTCTAAGAAACTTATAAAAATTTGGGAAATCTTGTGTAGAAGAATGTGGAAACTGAAGGTCGTTGCCCCCTTAACTCCCTCCACAATATATTTTAGGACCGGTCTAGGCGACACGTAGCATAAGAGACGTTCGTCAGTCTTTCGGACCCTCCTTCTACCTCCCTCGACATCAATCCACTATGCATCCATCCTTTACAAACATGGCAACATTCCCTCTCACTCACTTCCATGATTACCCTACCTCTGCTGTCTCTTGATATCTAATGAGATAACTCTTTCTCCTCTATCTTAGTAGATAGGAATCCATTATCCCTGAGGACTATTCCTCTTACTATTAACCACCAATTACAATCCAAAAGTAAAGAGCATATCAAGTTTCGTGCAGACTACATAACTTTTATGGTCAGGAGAATGTTTTTTTTTCTCACAAAATTGAACTTTTTCATTTTTCGCGCAAACTATGACAGATACGAAAGCATTTTAAGATGAAAGTTTGCACGTGCTAAAAATTTCGATAAAAAATACCTATTCCTCTTCCTGATATCCTGCATCGTTTACGAGAAAAATTCAAAAATTATGCTTTGATGGAAAAAAATTCCCGGCCTCAAAAATGGTTTACCAAGTATAAAGTTGATAAAACGTCTTCCTCATATAAGCAGAAATTACAAAAAAATATGGGTAAAAATAAAGAAGGTTGGGTTTTGCAGAAGATCTGTTTTGTTGTTTTCTTCAAATGTTGAAAACATGAAGAAAATAATTTCTGAAAAATCCCACTTTCTTTATTCTGCCTAATAATTTGGAATAGTTTCAGCTAATAGAAAAAAGGCACCCTGTCAGCTTTACGCTGGCTAAATCATTCGTGCGGCCGGAATCATTTTTTGTCTATAAATAAAATGTTTTAATTTTTCTTCTAAATGATGCAGAATCATACCTATTATTTTGGGCAAGAAAAATGAGAAAATTCGAATTCATAAAAAATATCTCCTGCACTGAGAAACTATTGGTTGTTAAAAGCGACATTATAATATTTCTTTGTAAAAGAGTTCGATCGCAATCTAGGATATGGTGGGTAAAATACTTCTTATTCCCACAGCGATACGAAGATATAATTTTTACATTCAGTTCGTAAATATACTCAGAAGTTGAGAATTATTACCGTTTAGAGTGTTATAGGTTGATATTTGCAATAACAAATTAAAGTTGACATAAAGTGATGTTCAGAAATTCAATAATAAAACCGTAATTGCGATGAATAGCAGTATCAGTCAGCTTTGTTGAAAAATAGGTTAAAGAAATTACTATTATCAATGGGATGGTGCAATGAGAGAAAAAAACTTGAACGTATTGCTTAGCAAAAATTCCCATTTGAAATGGGACATTCAGTTCCGAATGACGCCACATGTGCCGAAATTCATGAGGATGGTAAAATTGCAAATCTTACATTTTGTTTTATCACATAAAAAAATCTCCTTTCTGCTGCTCCGCCACTGTTACTTTCCTCTAACACGATTTTTTTTCATCTAACAATGTAATAATATATAATTGTACGTTTCATGTATAAAATTTATAACAGTGCAATTGGAATATATCTAATTAAAAACTAAAGGTTAACAACCACCGCAGGGTTCCACTGGGAGTAACTGTCATCTAAAAAATGACATCGGCTCTGTGTGCAACATTATCAAAAGGTTTCATTGTAATATTTCTTTGAAATTTTCACTGCAACATTTCATGCCGTGTGGGATTTTAATTTCAGCTAGCCTTCGAATTAATGTTCAAGTTCAACTTTGAAGTTAGAATATCAATTTCAGGTTCAAGTAGTTTTTATCTGGAAGAATTTATTTAACTGAAATGTTCCACTAAATTATTTGTAGCAGCTCCTTTTTTTTTACTTTCAAACTTTTACTATATAAGTTTATTGGCTTCCGTTTCCGGTACCGAATGGTAAAGTACGCGTTTTTGTTCTGTGTTATCCTTTTTGGTTTTGGCAACAGGCGCGGAGATTTGATTGAGGTGGAAGAAGGGAGGTGAGTGTAGTAAAGGGGGTGTGTGCTAGTCTGGGAAAGCTGTTTTGTAAGGTTGAAAGGGTTAAGAGGAAAGTTAAAAGTGCTAATTTGGAGGTTAGTTGCCGAGGACGGAAAAGTGAGAGGGAAGATAAAGGACAGCTGATCGGTAAGGTGGGCTAGCATGTTTGTAATGAAGAGTCCAGTGGGGTCCTCGACTCGAGGTAGGCCGTCAAATCGAGAACTGCTTAATAGATCCAGATTTAGTAGCTTAGGATCGAGACAACTTTTTGACAAATGCAGGCAGGGTAGAGGGTTTACGGATAAAAGCGATGAAGGGAACAAGACGGAAGGCAGTAAAAGATCAAGGGAAGAAGAGGGGAATGAGTAGGGAGAAGAGAAGTTGAGGCAAAAGTTTGAGACAAAGTCTCCACCGGAGAGGATAGGGCAAAACGAAAAGTCGATCTAGAGAGTTTGGAAAATCTCACTAAGGGATTTAGAGAGGAAACGAATCGAAGTCTGAATGGCATGCAAAAGCGAGGAGATGAGGTTTGGGAGCAAATGAGGAAAGTTAGAGAGGGGGGAAGAATGGGATCTGGTGTGGCGACAAGAAAAAGATGAGGATTGGAAGAAGTTGGAGGATATCGAGTCAAAGCAAAGAATGAATGAGAAAGAGAGAAAATCTGATATGAAGAAGTTGTAAGAAAGAGTGAAAAAGCTAGAATATAAGTCTGAGGATATAAAGAAAGGGGATGAAGGGGTAAAAGAAGAAGACAGAATAAAGGAGTGAATAAGAACCTCATTCTAGAAAATGTGCGAATGAAAACAAGATTGAGAAAGTTAGAAAGGAACATGGAAGTAGCAGAGAAAACGAAACGAAATAGAAATATAGTGATCAGAGGAATGAAAGTGGATGATGAATCAGGAAGAGAAGAAGTGAAAAAGTTTATGGGGGAAATTGGGGAAAAAGTGCACGTGGAAGAGGTAAATGGAGTGGGAAGGAGGAATGAAGGTAAATCGCGTATATATATAATTAAAAACTAAAGGTTAACAACTACCGCAGCGTCTCACTGGGAGCAACTGTCATCTAAAAAATGACATCGGCTCCTAGTAGGACCGCGGTAAATCCCATTCATGGCCATGTCTCACAACCGTGAGATGGGTGGTCACAGGACACGACGAAATCCGCTGGGCTCTTTCTAGAATTTCCAATTCACTATTGGTCGCCAAGTCATACCACGCTCTGGCAGCATAAGTTGCTCTCGCGACAAAAACTCCCTGATAAATAACTTTCAAAGTATTGCAATTTAAACCTCGCTTTCTTCCCGCAAGTCTAATAAGTTTATGAAAAAGGCTTCCCAGCGACTCTGACAATATTTCGTTCACGTGGTCTGCTTGAATGCAGTAATGCCTACTTTTCGGGCAGCCACGACCATTCACTCTCTGTTCACCACACGACTTTTCTACTTCTGGTAGCGCGAACGGACCTCTTAGTTCGTAACACTAGGAAAACTTGAACAGGCGAGGAGTGCCTATGGAACGCATCAAGCGTTCACCCAACATTTCGCTCCCAATCCCTGCATTTTATGAAACAGAAATTATCTTTTAATATGAAAAAATGATTTTCATACCGATTGAGCAATTTCTCTACACACTGAAAGATTATGCGTGCACTCACAAAAACGAATTTTTATATCTATTTTTACTAAATTTGTAAAAAAAAAAAAATTGATTTATAAATCGAGAACTGTCTACATTTTCCCTTACAATATATTATTATTACGTTTTATTGAAAGAAAGACTTAATTTTTGCGTGATTACTGGGACCATGCCGATTAAGCAATAATTAAGCATCGTGCACAGAAAAAAGCTTGGGCCTTGGGGGCTATCCATAAATTACGTAACAGATTTTTTGCAATTTTTTACCCTTCCCCTCCCTCATGTAACAAGTTGTAAAAAATGGTTTGGCAGGCGCGGATCCAGAGGGAGGGGGGGCACGGCGGCTTGCACCCCCTCCCCCCCAATCCCAGACTCGAATTTTTCAAATAAGATAATCTCGAACCAGCGATACCAAGTGTATAGGTCCAGAGGAGGACCGCTGAGCCACGGGAATCATTAATATATATTTACAACAGATCCTGCATTCCCTTGTGCGTTAGTTATATACATTAAGAATTCAATTGAATAGGTGAGTTCTGAAATATATTCGCGCTCGCGAATTCCGGTGAATTGGAGCTTGACTTAAAATCTCGCAAATTAAAATGAATTGGCTGACACTGAAATTGATTCGTGTTGACACATTCAAATAATATTTGAATACTATATTACTCTTCACGAATTTACACACATAAAAAGCAAGAAAATTTCCATTCTGATTACTGGGACTAAGGTCACGATTGCTGGGATGTTTATCTTATTAGCATAAATTAAAAAAGAGTAAGACTTAAAAATAAGAAGCTACACGGAGAAAAATGTCTAGTTGGGGTAACAAGAATTCTGGTTAGCCCTACTAGAGAGTCTAGTAAAATATGAACCAACACGCTGTCTAGTTAGACGCACCAGACAGTCTAGTTGAACTCTGTCTAGTTAGAATTACAAGACATGTGGTATAAGTTACCAGACATCTAGTAGGGCCAACTTTTCCGTGGTTAGTAGGGCTAACTAGCTGTCTAGTAAAAGTAACCGAACATTTAGTTAGGCTTACATTCAGGAAGGATATACTCTTGGAAAAACTTGAAGATATTGTGATGATTTTCAACAACCCTGTTTCGACACATGATGAAGTCATGCTGTCCTTTTGTCTGTACTTCCGCCTACTTCTGCCGCTGCTCGTCAAAACTCTTATCGTGCTTTTTATCAAATTCAAGTGTGGCGAGGGATAGAACTTGACCCAGAAGAGTGGGGTTGGAAAAAAATAGTAACAGCTTATCACCCACTTACACAACAGAAGCAACAGCTCCAGCAAGCCTGATGAATTTTATTGTTTGCTCATGCAAAATGGGGTGTGAAAAGCGATGTGGATGCGCAAAAGCTGGTCTACGATGTTCAATCATGTGCCCCAACTGCCAAGGTTCAGAAGTTCAGAAGAAGAAATCACTGGTGATGAAGAAGACATAATTGAAGATTAGGCACATTATTATAAGCGAAATATTCATTCGCAAAGTCAAAACTTTTAAAACAAGCCCATGATACAATATACAACTGGCACTGACAATGTCTAAAATTTTATCAACAAAAGAATATAAATTTTATTCCGAGTAATATTATCAATCAAAGACAAGTGGAATAGGCCTACAGGGGAGACTACAATAAAAAAAACGCACCAAAAACTCTACTTCAGGGTTGGTGTGGAAATGAGATCCCAGTGCTTGTACGTGCATTTCACAAAAATATTAATTACGACTTTCCAAATTGTTGTAATCCAAAAAAAAAGGTATTGGCCCTAAAACGAAATTTTCTGCTCTACAAATTTTCTCGTATGCATTTTTGTCCAAAAACTACCCGTTTATATGAGTTATGGGCCGAAAACTAAGCGCGCGAGTACATTTCGCGCAACACGCCAAAACATCCCCCCCCCACTCCTGGAGCTGATTACGCATCACCTTTGGCCTGTATAGCAAAAATATACAGGACCTTTTTTATTGCAAATTCTATTCTGAATATTTTCACCTCTATTCATTTTTGTCCTCTGACGCACCCCTTCGTATATGATAGCCAAAAACCAGCGCTACTACCTACCTAAGGGTTGTTTTTCGAGGCTAGGGGTGTATGCGGCGCCGATCTAATAGGGAAATTTTTTGGTATTCATTTCTCATGCTATCAGGGATATGATCATGAAGAAAAAAAAACTTTATCTTTTTTTTTCTGGAAAAAAGTCTAATTTCCCCGGACTAATGAGAGCTCGAACAATTGGCACACCGGGCATCGACGAGCCTATTGGAGCACACATTTGTTTGGCGGAACTCCCGACAGAATTCGCAACTCGGTCTAGCACCCCTACACTGGTTAGCAACATGTCTAAAACGCTGACACCTAAAACATCTGTGTGGAGGGGGTATAACGGGAGTAAGAGCAAAAGAAAAGCCTGTGAGAAAGATACTACGAGGAAGTCTCCCCACTGACAGGGAGAATTCAACCATGTCAGAGGGAGAGCCGTCATGGTTAGTTCTTCGCCTAACCGCAAGAACAGTTTCTTTGATGGACGGATCGATGCGGTTATAAATATTACCCCAAGCTTTCCAACAGACAGATGATAAGTCTATGAGAGGTTGAATCGAAAGCTTTCCGGTAGTCAATCCAGGCCATTGCCAGGTTGCGTTGATGGACTGCAGCGTCTTTACAGACACACCTGTCAATTAGCAGGTTCTCTTGTCAGCCTGCTACACCTTTTTTCGAGCCGCGTTGTTCGTACAACTCACGGCACACAGGCACAATTCGTCGAACAATCCTGTTGTTTAGGACAGCTGTAAAGATCTTATACAGTGTGTCCAAACGAGTTATTGGCCTGTAATTCTCTGGGTTGGACAAGTTGCCTTTTTTCGGTAGGAGGATAGTGCGTCCTAACACCAGCCACTGCGAAACGGGCGTATATGCGGGCCAAATGTTGTATCGCGACAGTTTGTTTCTCTGAGTGAAATAATAAATTCCTCATTTTTTCAGATTTTTAAAATAATTTTTAGAGATTTCTAGCATCAAATTTACGTCAAAATTAATATTTGCGTAGTTTTCAATTTTTTAATATATAGATATTTGTTTTAGAGAAATATGTTTTCAATGAAAATGGTAGCTAATACAAAGGACAAAACTTTCATTTCGTGTCCGATTGCAAACAAAAAATTAATTGGCGCCGGTGAAAGGCAAAAAATGTACGCTTTTTTTAAAAAGAGATAAATATAAAGACATAATTATACCCCTAAACATTTTTTGTAAGGAATGCCAAAATTCTGAGATCTTCCCCAAACAATAGGATAAAAACATATAATAGATATGAGACGAAAAATTAAAAACCGAGGCACCAGAAAAATAGAGAAAAATAATTTAACAAGGTTTTTACTTGGTTCACCATCAATGAAATTTTATAAAATAGTGAAATACATCAATAGGAGAAAGAGAGAATAACATATTACTTAGAAGAAAATTAACAACACTTACAGACCAAATAATATTTGATAAAATTTGACGTTTCGTCACTAGTCATAGTAAACTCATCAGAAATCCATGGTTAAATCTATTAAAAGAATTACATAAGTAATTACATCAAAAGTAAAAGTGTTTTAAAACATAATTTTTTAACATCAAAATATAATGACTTTCCATTAGGTAGAGCGGTAAAGTTCAGTTACAATAGTAGAACAATGCAAATTCGATCTGACATCGTGAAAATTTGAAACGTGAAGGTTTCGTAAATAAAAGAGTCAATTATATAGAAAAGTTCAGATTAGTATTCTGAAAAAAAATTTGGTAATTATTACATTGTGATGAAGAATTTAGAATTTAAATAAAATTCATGATTTCTAGAAAAAGATAGTTAAAAAAGGTTTTTCAAGAGGGAGCATGGTACAATGTACCATGCAGGCTCCGATTATTATATTATGAAATTTCAAATCAGTAATATTTTTCAAAGCATTGTCATTCTCATTTTAATATACATCATCTCGACAAAGGTGCTCTTAAAGTAATTTGACTCCTTATGTAGTATTTTAATGTCATTCCATTTGATATAATTTGAATTTCCATTATGAACAGAGTGAATACGATTGAAACCCGAAAAAGCTTTAAATTTAAATTTATCATCATGAATCATCGTGAAAGTATTAAATCTATTTTTAAAAATACTTCAATATAACTGAGTATAGATATTCACAAAGCCCGTATAATAGGGTAGAGTAAAAAAGCTACCACTACTCGAATCGTTTGGCCCCAGGAAAATAAATGTATGGGTTGGCAACCGAAAAAAAAAAATTATTCGGTTAACCTTCCGTTACTCGCACCTCCAGCTCGACATGGTTGATCGCGCGTATGTGACACATACGCAACATATATTTGAGGTCTTTTACTCGGAAAACCCCAAGGATTCGGGAGAAGGATGTTAACAGATCACGATAAAGATCAGACAAAAAAGTTTTATTATAACAAAGGCATTTTTTAACTTTTCCAAACGCATCAATGTTGACTATGACTGCGGCAATAAACTTACATTATCTGGTAACAGTGATATCACATGGACAAGGTACATTCTGTGCCCATCAGTCTTATTTGGTCTTATATTTTATATTATATTGTGACGGTCTGAATGAAAATTCACTTTAATTGAAATAATCCTGACGCAGATTAATAGACCTGGTCAGTCAGTTTATTATAATGATACACTAGTTGACGCCGTAGCAGTCAGACAAGAAATTATGCCTTTGGGGCCGATGCCCTGCCGGGTCGGTCCCACGAAGAAAGAATACAGTCTTCTGCCCTTATCTGTATAAAGGAAGCGAGTGATATCTATCTATTCTTAAATCGATAGAAGGCCCGCTCGCTGGTACATAGGTGACAACTTGTGGTATCATTTCGTTGTTTATCTTATTGATGGAACAACAAAAATTAATGCAAAGGTTAGGAAGACATTTCCGAATTAATTCGCAAACTCCGCATTCATAAAGCGCAAATACTGAAATAAGTATCAGCGAAGTGTAGCCTAGATAAGAAAGAATATCCGTTGCCATTTCTTTCCAAGAATGAGATCTTCTGATACCCTGCACTTTATTCAAAACAGTTTCTATCTCATCTAAAGATTTTCCAGCTGATTTCAACTCCTGGTAATTTAATTGTCCTTTTAGGGGTAGGAATTCATTGATATTTTGAATTTTCACAGTAAATTTGTACGATCGCCTCCTTGTTTGGAATCATAATAACACCCTGGTCGTTTCGTAGAATTTAAAATACAGTTTGATTGATAATAATTACGTTTCTCTGACGCATTTTGTTGTTTATATTTTGAACGCTGTTTTTCATTAATTGTGTTTCACAGGATTTAGTTTCTGTTAGAAGATAGCTAGGGTTCTTTCTTTGATAAATTTTAGTAATGTCTAGTAATGTACAGTAACTAAGATCAATTTCTGTCGTTGGGATGTAAAGAGTTTTTTGGTCGTTGATCAATACATAATTTTCATTTGAGATGACGGTGACAAAATTATCCCCCTTTCGTAATGGTATCGGAATTAAGTGATTTATTTTATAGATATCTTTTTCAAAAATCGGCATTTGAATTGAGTAGACAAATTTATAAAATACATTAGAAGAATTTGAAATGCAACATAGAACAAAATACCATTTCGAGGAAGACTACCAGAAAATTCTCGATGTTAGTTCAATCTCAATAGCAGTAGTAAACGGATTATGAAGCTACATTATTAATATTCCGATTATTGAAAACGTGGAAGGATCCGTAAAAAGAATAATTCCAACCAAATTTGGTAAAATATTCATTTCCCTAATTCCCGATCGTGACTTAATAATTGAATTCGATGACAGTTACATACCAACGGACAAGGAAACTATTAACAAATGTAAAAAAATGAATAGAAATTTAATATGTAAAAGGAATCAACCTAATCTAAGGATTTATGCAACAAATACTTGCGAAGCAAGCTTACTGCGAAGATATGCAAAAACAGCATGTTCTCAATCACCTTACTTGCTCCACAAAGAAACATACATACCAGTAATAGGAGGATATATTGTAATTCCGACAACCGACATCAACTTAGACTTAGCATGCGGAGATAAAATCAGGTCAATCCCAATTAAAGTTCCCACATTAATCACCGGAGAAAATTTTGAAATATACGACAACCATGATAAACTTGAACTATCAAAAAACTTAAATATAACGAAAACGATTCTCGTCAACGAAACTTATGCAACATAAGCTAGGAAACTTAGATAACTTAGAGAAGAGATTAATTCAAATGCCCAAGCAAATTGATATAGATGTACTTAGGAAAGCACAACTTAGTTTAAGCGACATCCAAAGTATACTCAATAATATGTCCACTCATAAAAAACAAAAAGGTTGGAGCGAAACTATTTCAGAATGATTACAGCACTTAGGTTATGTAGCGATAGGATCAGTAATTATATATATTCTTTTTAAAAATAGAATATTTAGATACATAAATAAATGCATGCCTAAGAAAGTTATTCTTTTTTGTATTAAAAATAAAGTAGAAAATCAACCTAACATTGTAACTTACACAGCAGGTGCACGAGAATAATCAATACAATGTACACCTGTAATTGCGCATGTACTTCTTGTAGCTTGTATGTCTAGTAGAAGGTACTGGAAGCGCTAATCGATACGCTACCACATAAACCGCCCCTTCGGAGCGGTTCTCCAGTCTCGTCAGTCTCGTCACGACGCAAGTCCCGTCCAGTACCTCAACCACGCTTATATAACTCTTGTCAACCCTTCTTGTCACAACTTGATTATTCTTTGAATAAATTGTATAAGTGTATATATTATATGCTTATTGACGATCCTGACCCGCAACGCATAACAAAATGTTGAAAAAAAATTTTTATTTAAACTCAAATTTATCAATAAAAAATTTTACTTCACAGTTTCTCGGAAATCGTAAAATCTTAAGAAAATGTTTTCATTTTTCCTAGAAAAAAATCATCGTTGTTCAAATTGGCAAAATTTATTGAAGCACAAATCCGTCCAAAGGCTAATTACACTGTTAGAAATTTCTATAGCGATTTTACTATAAATGTAATGGAAGCAATATGCATATACGTGTAGTAAATAGGCTTCAACCAGTTTCCGTTATATTTATGGATATTGGGGGTTTAAACTGCTGGCTGGGACAAAAGGACTGTGGTCTCTTGGGGACCAGAAAATATCAGTTTAAGGTAACTTTAAGACTGGCCTATACCTGCCTATACTGTAGTCTTAAATTGGTCTTTCTTTTCACGAGGGTCCCTACATGACTTAATGCTTTTGTGGAACAGGCCGTTCGTAGCGACACCTATCGACCGACAGATGAATTTCACCCGTCAAGTGAAACTCGTAAGCGACAACAGCTTCTACAGCAAAAGTTAGAGAGTCGGATAGGGTTGATATACAGACATCATTTTAAGATTAGAATACTACTATCGTGTAGTTTTAATCACCAAATTGAATTCAATCCAAAGGTTTTAGGTAAAGCTATCTCGTAAATATTAAAAGAAAACAAATAATTTTCAACACGTGGACACTCCGGACCGCAACAGCTTTTCGTTAAAATTCCTTATTTATTCAGCATCAACGGTTTTACTTTACTCTGGCATTTAAACGCACTACAGTGCACTAAACTAGCTTGTAAAATACGTTGCAGAATTGTTTGCGCTTCCTCCTGCATTTAAAGTGAAATATTTCAGCTTTAAAGGATTAAACTATACTTAAAAGATGTTTTAATTCCACAATTGTAATTGTGATCATTTAGACTGGATCATCTATACCAGACACAACCAATGTCCCCTTCCCTTTGTCAGTTCAGGACGTTTGGATTCAACCGTGTTATAATAGAATTTTTCTACACATGCACGCGAAGATGGCAATTCCCGCACGAGTGCGAAGGCGCAGCATGAACCCGAAGATACGTCGCAGGGAACCGAAGACGAACTGGTATAGGCATCGAGAGGAGACTTTGGCGAACCGTGCGAGAAAGCTTCCTTTCGGTGCCTGTAGGAATAGTATGTAGTACCCTAATAGCACGGAACGTTCCTGGAAAATTCCGCCGGCACCTTCGGAACGTGTAAAATGCCGGCCTTTTCGGAACGTTCCAGGAACGTTCCACTGGAACATTCCAAACATAAATTAGCGTTATTGTTATTATTATCAATAAATATCGCGTAAACCGTAAGTCATAGGTCCAAATCGATGTCAGTTTATGATATGGATATCATATTATAGATAGTATATGCGGTACTCAAAACTGAAAAATGACGTCCATTTTCACCTATCTCTTACGGTTTACGAGATGATTGTTTTTTAAAAGTAACAGTAATGGAAGGTTCCCCTCAGGCCCCAATGGAACGTTCCACTGGAACGTACCCATGCGGCGGACACTTTATACGTTCCAGGGACGTTCCTGGAACGTTCCGAAGGTACCCGTGCCGTGGAACCTTCCGTTCTATTAGGTTATGTAATGTTGTATGTCTAATCACATTAAGGATGTCCCTGCCGATTGAACGGCACAGAAACGGCACTCAAACGGCACTGCCCAGTGCCGTTTCAGTGCTACTCGTTTAAAGCTACTCAGATTCCAGATTTAAATGCCTGCAGAAGTCGGTTGCGATTGCCTTGATAATCTCGATCATCATATCCGCGGCTATTTTGTTTGTAAATATGTTGTGGAGAAAATCTATTATTTTGATCGAAGTTATCCTGACGTTCATAATCGAAATTTCCTCTTCTGCGATCATCCCTGAAATTAGGATTGGCTCTAGAACGCTATCTTCATTTAGATTATCCACTGGAAAGTTGTGACTTTTTACGGTCAAGTCAACAATGCCGCACCTGTGCCGTCTGAGAGTGAGTGACGTCTACCCGTTCCAATTTTTGCCGAAATTCAAAGGTCGCTCATCAATTAGATCGTGCGAGGAGAAAGTTTTCGCAATTCATGCATCCTTTTAACAACTCCAAGCTCCCACCAGGGTAACCGTTTGTAACATTTTTGTTTTTTTCTTCAATAATTGAATGTTTCATTTCGTGATTAAACTAATTCTTCTCAATATTAAAATAATTAAAATCTCTTTTCTTCAATTCAGAACCATGCCTTTCAGGGTTATAAATGTAAAACGAAAAATTGAATGATTGTGAATCACAAAAAAAGGAAATTTAAGTTAAAATGTGATCTTCATTATTAATTTCAACAATTACTATACACTTTTCAATTTTCAAACCCTTAATTTCAAACTAATTTTTAATTAGAGACTCCTCTGAGATAAGACTGTTCCTCCTACTGAAATATATGATTGATTCCAATATTTAAGACCCCATATTGACACATCAATCAAAAAAATGTTCAATTTTCAATTCTAAATTTGTGGGATTCTCTAGAGCTGACTCAGAATTCACAATAAGATTATCGATTCGACCTATGTTTTTCATTTCAATTTTGCTTTCATTTACTAATTTATCATTTTTCTTTTAACCGTCGTTTCTTTCTCGTTGTATTTAGGCACTTTTGAAACCTATCTGCAACATATTTGTTCTGTTTTCATTCTCGCTATTTGTTAGAAACTTTTTATTGGAAGATTAATTAAAATAGATTAATGTTTCGGACAAGCATAGTTCACTGTTTGCTAGCCGTGAAATGTATGTGTTTTTCCTATTTGAAACAACGTTTTAACTTCTTCTCGCAGATTTGTGATTAAGTTTTTGAAATCTTAGATATTAACTCGCTTGATCGGTTCAGTGTAAATCAAATTTAAAATAAAATTCTAGGAGTTTTTCAAGCTCCATATACATTTTATCCTTGAATTACTGAGCCCAGTGATTTAATCCTGAGATAATATGATTTCATCATTCATAAATTAAGTGATTTCAGAAGGTGTTAGACCATCTTGTATTGGTTTTTGAAGAAAATCAATATTCTTCATGAAACTTCTCCCGTCCAAGTCGAGTGAAATAAAATTCTTCTATGAGTGCAGAAGTGCATACTTAATCATTCAACTTGGGGTAGTAAGGACACCAACCATGAGGGTGAGTCTTCATTAGATTACATCTTTACTACTGTTTCAAGTTTATTGAATTGGAGTGATACACCTACCTTTGTGACATCTAGATATTGCGAGATAATTAATTTTCAAGAGATCGATCTCTTAGTGAGTCGCGATCTGGCAGCTCTGATGCATCTTTTCGGAAACAAACTGTACTGGATGGAGCCACATACAAAAATGCATTGACAGCCACTATTGCTATACTCTAAACATATAACAAAAAAGGTCTTTAAACAAAAAATAATCAATTGCAAGTATTTTGTCCGTAAATGTGAATGGTCCTGCTTAGAATGAATACATAAATTCCATGATTAAACATTATAATATTATGAATAATATTTTTAACGGTACGGGGTTTCAAATCTACATCTACACCTGCATCTATCGCCTAGCAGTCAGTAATCTTCACCATGACTCTACATCTACAGAATTGCAAGTCATTAAAGAAAACATTCTCATTAGAAAATCTTTCCAAACTAAGTACCTACACGTATAGATACGTTAAGAAGTAAAGATAACAAATCCGTATGACCACATTACAATCTGATAAACACAAATGCAATAATAATTTACATACAAAGTTCCAAAGCGTGATCAGTTGTAGTATCTCTCAAGGAACGGAATAAAATAATGAACGCCTGAGATTGATATAACCATCATTATTGCTCGACATTCAGCACCAACGTATAATTTTATTTTAATTTCTGAACATTAATCATGTTATAGATTTCACATATGTGTTGATATTAAGAAAGTTATAATTAATTGTGAATGTGAATACATATTACTTATTCATAAATTTCCAGTAATAAATGTGAATGATTAATACATGAATTACTGTGTCATTGCATTTATATTATAAATCGTGATCAGTTGTAATATCTTTCGGAAAACTGTAATAAAACTGCACAATTGTTTCCAGAAATAAGAGGAAAAGATTTTATGAAGTTAATTCGTCTAATATATTTGTTTGCAGATTTATATGCCTACATAATTAACGCTTATGATTGACACTCATCAGTATAGGTCAATATTTAAGATTCATAAATTCACCAAGTTATTAATATATTGTATAATAATTGATAAATTACTGTATTATCGTCTCATTAATAAATAATAATATTTAGTTATGTTTTGAACATGCGTACAATATAATTTCGCATTAGTAGGAAATTAATAAAAAAACTGATAAATTGATAAAGTTATTTTAAGTAGCTTTTACTGAGATTTCGAAATCAGAAACTCACGAGTTGGGATTTGTATGGCATGGACTGAGAGTTAAACTCCAAAGAGCTGAAAGTGAGATGAAAACCTAACGCGTTCGGATCGACGTTCGCTCCCTTCGGGATCGTTCGAAAGTATCTTCGACAAAGTTCACATCAAGAGCGAAACCTTCCGGCAATCGCTAGGATTCGATCTTTTAAAGATGGAATCCCGGGTACTTTTTTCTCATCAGTACACAAACCAAAGGACCGATCCCCTGTACCTGCTCTCCTCGGGACACAAACGGTCACCCATTGCTGCCACAACGCATCCGTTTCTGAGAGATCGAAAAGGAGGCAACGTCCACTCTGGATGGGATCGCTTTCTCCCTGCAGTCCACATGTTATTAACGCGATTGGCATGAAACCTCTGCGCATAATATGCGGGAAAACACTGATGGACAAAGTCCGAAACGAGATAATACTCAAAGAATGTGGTACAGGGGAGACACTAGTTGATATATGGGAAAAAAATCACTTAAGATGGTTCGGACATCTTGAAAGAATGAAAGATGAACGACTGACCAAACTTGTGGAAATTTATGGTAATTTTACAGGTCGATATGGTAACTTACCATAAATTACCCAAAATTCATTTTAAATAATTTTCACAAATTTCTGAAAATTTAAGAATATTTCCGGTCATTTATGGTAATTTTACCGATAAATACGGTAACTTACCATAAATTACCAAAAATTCATTTTAAAAAATGTCCATAAATTTCAGGACATTTATTAAAATTTTCGGTTATTTATGGTAATTTTACAGGGAAATATGGTAACTTACCATAAAATACAAAAATTCATTTTTTTAACTTTCTATAAATTTTCGGTAATTTGGTCAGTTATATGGGGCGTTATTTCTCAAGTGTACCCACTAAAAAAGTCAAACTTGCCCGATCTAAGTTAATCTTAGACAAAGTGTTGTGATTGTGTAGTTTATAAGGACAAAATTTTGTCATTCGGATAAGTATTCACGCCCTTTCGATTGCTGCTACGCATTTTTTCAAAAAATAAATATTTGACCTTCAAAAATAGATTAGACATTTTTTCGAAATAGAACAGGTTTTTTTTTGTCTGATAAGAAAGCTTAGGTTTTTTCCTATAAGACTATGTAGATTAAAAAGTTGGATTCAAATGTTTAATTTATGAAAATAAGCGTTGAGTATTCCGGTACGCCCATGACGCTGGCTATTGAGGCCCACCCGTAGCACAACGTGGTGCACCTGCATTTTATAGCTTTTACGAAAAGTAATAATACTGTATGTTCGTGTAAATGATCCTTCGTCACATAAAATTTGTTGATAAATAACAAGTATTTCAATCAGACGTCTGCTTAAAAAATCAACGGATATGTATTTTCGAAAGTAACTTGTTCGTTATTTGTTTCTCGTCAGGTTATGATAGGACACAAATGAAGACCGCGCTCATCAGAGAGATGAGTTTCAAATTTCATCCGCTAGATGACAAAGCACTAAAAATTCTCAAAAGTGAAAACAAAAATCTACGGTATAAGACAAGCATTAATCATCCTTATATTCTATTATGAAATTGGATTTCAAAATGGTGTCACTTTGCAGGTTTATTATATGATTTTTTTATTTATATTTTCTCAAGTTTAGTAATAGCCACGGCATAAAAATATCGTCATACATTCTACTTTCACTGTAGTTTGGATTAAGAAAAAATAGAATTTGAAAAAAAAAAGTTTTCCAACTTCAGCTACAATACCCACCCTTTACTATTTTTGAACCCAGTTTTTTACTGGCTATGGCCCCTAAAAAAAGGTGAAAATAACACAGGCCGACAAATTTTAAAGCCAGAGACCAGACCTAAAATTTCCGAAGGATTTTGATGCGCTGAATCCGAAGGCACAATGCGGCACTAAGAGTGCTTTATTACCATCTCTGTCACTCTTACGGCATCAGCCCAAATATCGCTCCGCCAAACGCTCCTAGGGAAATAGAGTCAATTGTCGAGAATGAGAAGTGTCGGATATACTGGAACATCATATTCTCGACAATTGTCTCTGTTGCGCACTCGAGGCCTGATATAGTTCTTCTTGACTTCGAGAAACGATCCATGTTCGTTCTCGAATTTTCGGCACCAGCTGACAAAAACATCATAGCCAAGGAGAATGAAAAGAAAAAGAGGTATAAAGAACTTATGAGGGAATTGCGACGTTTATACCCGGAATATTCTGCTGAGCTAATCGTTCTGATCATCGGTGCTCTTGGAGGTGCCAAGGTTTTACTGGTTAATAGCCTGGTTAATAGCCCATCTCACGGCTGTGAGAGGTGGTTACAGCTGAAATTTTTACCGTGATTTTGCTGAGACCTGGTGCAATTTTTAAGATGAGCACCTGCTCCCGGCGTAATCCTGCGGTTGCCCTCATGACAAACTTTCAACTATATGTGTGATATATAGCGAAAGAATGTTTTATAGTAAAAAGTACATGAAATAGGGTAATTTTAGTTTTTCTATAGTACTGCACTTGCGTCAAGTTACCAGCGACCCCGGGTGATCTGGCGCACCAAATTATTGTTTGATATTGAAATATATTCATAATTAATTGAATTACAAAATTTGTATTTCGAGACTAACATGCGTTTTGCACTTTTTTCACTGTTTTGTACAAAAACGCATGCAATTAAACGTTTGCGTCAAATCACCCGCCTATGGACTGTTCATTGATTATACAATTTTCTTATAAAAGGCTCATTTATTTCACGACAATCTTTTTCCTAATCTTGACCTTAAAGATGAAATATTATAAAAGTGCTGATTTATTCAGGTTAATGTAAAATAGGAGTTATTCGTCGACTGAATTCAATTGCTCTGAAATTAACCAAAAGTTATTTAAAAAATCATATGAATAGACTTCTAATAAAAGTGTTTTCAAAAATCGACTGACTGTGAATTTTTGATCAATTACATGCAATGCAGAAATTCAGACGGTAGAACTATTTCCGTGTGCCTAGCTATTATAGTTTTGAGTAAATAAGGGTGCGCGGTCGCTTAGCTTCCTGGCCAATTTATCCTCTTCTCCTCCATTTCTTATAGTATAGGAGATCCTTACAGAAAATTTCAATTTTTTCTTTTCAAGCAAAGGACCCCGCACGAAACGTACAGTAAATGGCTTTTTGTGAAAAATTCGAAATGTAATTTTTTTTTGTATTTTAGAACAATAGAAAAATGCTTATTTTATTGAAGTTTTTTTTCTCCTAAACTCTTTGTTAGATTTTGATAAAAGTTTCACATTTTGACTATCAGTCTTACCGAAACAAAAAGTTCATATCTAAGGTCTAGAAATATTAACGGTTTTTTGGGTATACAGCATGTTATGGGGGTGCTTTCATACTTTAAACATCCAAGTATGGAAATCATCATTTATTAACGGACACAGTGGCCAGGGAGCACCATAAGCATGTGTACGGACGTGAGCCTAAAGTTTGGTAGTATTTGGACGCAAAATTTATGATTTTAGTCATAAAATTTGCCTTACAAATATCTTCAAACTGTACAAAAATCTAACACTTCTTAAGATCTATTATTTTTTACTTACTGTTACTTGTCTTTTTAAAGACCGTAGGTTCCTTGCTTTCTGCTCGACTAAACGAGAGTTGCATGCTGTTGATGGGCCGTTGTTTTCCAGCGAAGGGGATTCGCTGCGTTGGGGATCTCGTTGATAGCTAGTAGGCTTCTTTTCTTCACATCCACCTGTTTGCGGGCCTCGTATGGTTATTATCGCGTTATATTGCGTACCCTTTCAGTTTTCCTTTTGGAATTGAATTTGATTGATTTACGTAGTATAATACCCTACTTAAATCAGGTACTAGTTTTATCAATAAATTCGAATTCTGGTTGACGGGCTTTTCCGTAGAGAAAGTTTGAAATTCGTCTGTAGAATTTTGTAGAATTCTCTCTACCGTCCTTCCTAATCGAATTCCGTAGAGTTCCTTTCTTCTTTTTGGATTTTCGTAAAAATCCTTCGAGGTTCGTCTCAAAGATTGTCATCTTTTGAAATAAATCGTAGAAGCACTATCCTGGCAGGATCGTCAATGTTACGCCGAAAAATGCTCGTGTATGTTTTTAAAAATTAACCAAATTGTTTATTGGACAATTCGGTATTTCTTTATCAATTTAATATTAGATACAAGCTTACAGTCGTAGAGTTAGATTATAACTGACGAAGGGCCACACGCCTGGTCATATTTATACTCTAGCATTAGTATGTGGGCTTATCTAAAAAGGAAAGGCAAAGTAGATGTGGGACAATAGTATAGGTTAAAGTCCAAACGCGTAACAATTTAGTGATATAGAAATTCAATTAAGTTATACCAAAAGTTCTGAGTGAAGTATTGATTACATATATTAAAATGAGCTATTATATATATAACAGTTGAAAATCTTGTTTTTTCTTAGAACCAACATTTTTTTTTAATTGTAGTTAAATAAATCAATTTAAAGGAACCAGGATTTCTGGTTAACAGAATAATGGACATACAGTTGATTATTCTAAATCAAGTTAAATAAACTATTGAAATGTATGTGGAAGAACGAGCAAGAATAGAGGGTGAGGAGGAGGATACGATAAATATTACAGTTAAGTCAAGTCGGTACTGAAAATATTATATTCAATGATGATATGCTGTAAATCCTCTGTTAGAGGTTTTAAAAGCTGTGTTGAGATTCCTACACTTTCTTCTTGAAAATTTTTTGTGTATGTGTGGTATTTGAATGTAAAAATGAAGGAGCACATAGCCTTCCAAATAACAAAAAAACTAAGGAAACTGTATGTGTAATGCCTTGTTCCTGCATACGAGATGTATCGACACTCTCGGTGCTGCCCTCTGCGCTGAGCTTGATAAATCGCCTTCCTCATATAATATTGACTTTATGTAAGTCTTAACCCCGGAGAAGATGTGTGTTTTACACATGGGGCATTCGATCAATCTCGTGTCCTCGAGGAACTCACTCCAGAAACCCTAAGGTACTGCAAAAACCAGACTTCCCCAGAGAAGATGTGTGTTGTACACTTGGGGTATTGGATCAATCTCGCCTCCTCGAGAAACTCACTCCAGAAACCCTGAAGTACTGGAAGACCCAGACTTTCCCAGAGAAGGTGTGTGTTGCACACCTGGGGCATTGGATCAATCTCGTGTCCTCGAGGAACTTACTCCAGAAACCGTGAAGTACTGGAAAATCCAGACTTCCCAGGAGAAGATGTGTGTTTCACACATGGGGCATTCAATCAATCTCGTGTCCTCGAGGAACTCACTCCAGAGACCCTGAGGTACTGCAAAAACTAGACTTCCCAGGGGAAGATGTGTGTTTTACACCTGGGGCATTGTATCAATTTCGCCTCCTCGAGGAACTCACTCCTGAAACACCAAAGTACTGGAAAAACCAGACTTCTTCGGGGAAGATGTGTGTTTTACACCTGGGGCATTGGATCAATCTCGCCTCCTCCAGAAACAACTCCAGAAACCCGGAAGTACTGGAAAAGCCAGACTTCCCCAGAGAAGATGTGTGTTTCACACCTAGGGCGTTGGATCAATCTTGTGTCCTCGAGGAACTCACTCCAGAAACCGTAAAGTACTGGAAAAGCCAGACTTCCTCGTAGAAGATGTGTGTTTTACACCTAGGGCGGTGGCTCAATCTTGTGTATTCGAGGAACTCACTGCAGAAACCCTAACGTACTGGAAAAGCGAGACTTCCCAGAAGAAGATGTGTCTTTCACACCTAGGGCACTAAATCCGTCTCTTGTGCTCGAGGAACTCACACCAGAAACCCCAAAGTAATGGAAAAACCAGACTTCCCCATAGAAGATGTATGTTTTACACTTGGGGTATTGGATCAATCGCGCCTCCTCGAGAAACTCACTTCAGAAACCCTGAAGTACTGGAAAAGCCAGACTTTCCCGCAGAAGATGTGTGCTTTACACCTGGAGCGTTGGACCAATTTTGTTTCCTCGTGAAACTCACTCCAGAAATCCTGAAGTACTGCACAAACCAGACTTCCCCGGAAAAGATGTGTGCTTCACACCTGGGGCATTGGATCAATCTCGTGTCCTCGAGGAACTTACTCCAGAAACCGTAAAGTACTGGAAAAGCCAGACTTCCCCGGAGAAGATGTGTATTATACACATGGGGCATTCGATCAATCTCGTGTCCTCGAGGAACTCACTTCAGAAACCCTAAGGTACTGCAAAAACCAGACTTCCCAGGGGAAGATGTGTGTTTTACACCAGGGGCATTGTATCAATTTCGTTTTCTCGAGGAACTCACTTCAGGAACCCTAAAGTACTGGAAAATCCAGACTTCCCAGGGTAAGATGTGTGCTTCACACCTGGGTCATTGGATCAATCTCGCCTCCTCGAGAAACAACTCCAGAAACCCGGAAGTACTGGAAAAGCCAGACTTCCCCGGCGACCGTTTTCCGGCGCCATTAACACGAGTATATATTCCACGAAGAACCTTATTACGAAACACCAATATTGCCAAGACGTCAAAAGTAGATGTTGTTAAAACAATTTGCTCTTCGGTTGGTATGGGCACTAATGCACCACGTGCTGCTGTCAATTCAAGTGGCTCACCTACAGGAAAAGTGTATCTTCGAAGTTCGAATACCCGAAGCGGATTTTTGTGAGGAACAAGCCTGATGAATCTGAGTTGTTCAAATGTATATCCGAATATGAATGGAGGATAATGCCTGGCACGTGGAGATCTAGACCTGGCACGAAGAGAAGGCTTAGCACGAGGAATAGTTCTTTCTGGAGAATGATTGTCAGGAGGAGAAGAAGGTTCACGACGAGGAACATATGGAATAAGGTCGCCATTAGGCAAGCAGTCGAACTGTGAACTTAACTCTGCAAAGTAGGGGAAATGGGTAACACTCTGTGACGACTGTTCGGTAACAAAATGATTATATTAATTCATTCTACTTACCAATCGAATTCAAAATAACTACTATTGCGAAAATAAGAGCATGAACGATTCTCATTTTTTTCAAATATAGGAAAAAATAATAGCGCAGAATCTTCAGGACAGCGTAACTGATTATTATTACGACGTTTCATGTACATATACTATTCTTCGATATTCGCATTTTTTATCTCCCAGAGCATAGAACGTAAGGGTCTTATCTATGAGCAATAGATTATTTATTCAACTCAGTGCTAGCTAACGAATTTGACCTTAATTTTAGAAAACTTGAAGAGTATACCGAAGCCACCTTCCGATCTGTCAATTCCTTCGAAAGTTATCGTGTAGGTATGATTCATTTAATCAGAAATTACGTTATTTGAATTAACAACCTATAGCCCCTTGATTCGAACCAATATTTGTTTCAACAAAGGAAATAATGTTTTGAATTGAAAACATTTGGATTCAGTTGAAATAAGTATTTTTTTAATTTGACGTTTTGGCATATTTGTTTCAATTATACATTCATTCCAGTGCATAAGCAACATTTATTTAAATATTTTATATTTTTCTAACTGCCTAATGTTCAAACCCAAATCACTCATTTCCTGAAATAAATATTAATTTTCAACAATGAATTGATACTTATGGTTTAGACAAAACCATTTTTCTGAGTAGAGGAAATGTTTTATAGGAAGTATTCAGGACGATGATTTCAGCGAATCAAGTACATTTGTATTAAATATGAACCAAGTGAAGAAACGTTGATATTAGTTACAAGAAATGAGAGATTTGTGTTCAAAAAGTAGGCAGTTGATGTAATTTTAAATCAAGAAAATATTTCCTTTAAGCCACTCAAAATTCATAGGTTTAGGTAAAACTTTTTCTGAATTAGCAGATGTGATTCCTTGGTTCAAAGAAGCCTACCCTAAATTTTAATGAATATTTCTTGAAAAAAAATTGGGTTTTTGATATGATTAAAAGTTTCTGTGATTCTAAGATGTGATATGTTGTTCAGAATATGCATGTATTTTCAATTCGAATAAAAATCTGAATAATGCCGATTTTTGTATAGACATTGGAAATAGTCTCATTAACATGTAAAAACTCTAAAGTTCCCAGACTTATATACTAGTGGAAAATTAACGATTCTGTTAAGTTTGTCAGTGTATTTCATAGTAGACTCGCTCAGCTGGCCATCCTATTTTTTTTTTCAATTCGAAATAATCTGAATAATGCCAATTTCTGTACAGACATTGGAAATAGTCTAATTAACATGTAAAAGCTCCAAAGTTCCCAGACTTACATACTTGTGCAAAAATAACGATTATGTTGTTTTTGCCAGTGTATTCCATGGTAGATTCGGTCAGCTCGGCCTCCTAAAAATTGTTTTTTCAATTCGAATAAAAATCTGAATAAAGCCTTTTTTTTGTATAGACATTGAAAATAGTCTCATTAACATGTAAAAAATCTAAAGTTCCCAGACTTATATATTAGTGGTGAATCAACGATTTTGTTGAGTTTGTCAGTGTATTTCATAGTAGACTCGGTCAGCTGGGCATCCTAAAAATTATTTTGTCAATTCAAATACAAATCTGAATAATGCCGATTTCTGTGTAGACATTGGAAATAGTCTCATTAACATATAAAAAATCTAAAGTTCCCAGATTTATATCCTAGTGGACAAATAACGATTCTGTTGAGTTTGTCAGTGTATTTCATAGTAGACACGGTCAGCTCGGCATTCTAAAAGCTTGTTTTTTCGCTTCTGATACAAATCTGAATAATGCCGATTTTTGTATAGAAATTTAAATAGTCTCATTAACATGTAAAAAATCTAAAGTTCCCAGACTTATATATTAGTGGAAAATCAACTATTCTGCTGAGTATGTCAGTTTATTTCATAGTAGACTCGGTCAGCTGGGCATCCTAAAAATTGTTTTTTCAATTCGGATACAAATCTGAATAATGCCGATTTTTGTTTAGACATTGGAAATAGTCTGATTAACATGTAAAAACTCTAAAGTTCCCAGACTTATATACTAGTGCAAAAAAAACGATTATGTTGAGTTTGCCAGTGTATGCCATGGTAGATTCGGTCAGCTCGGCATCCTAAAAGTTTTTTTTTTCAATTCGGATAAAAATCTGAATAATGCCAATTTTTGTATAGACATTGGAAATAGTCTGATTAACATGTAAAAACTCTAAAGTTCCCAGACTTATATACTAGTGGAAAATTAACGACTCTGTTAACTTTGTCAGTGTATTTCATAGTAGACTCGCTCAGCTGGGCATCCTACAAATTTTTTATAATTCGAATAAAAATCTGAATAATGCCAATTTTTGTATAGACATTGGAAATATTCTCATTAACATGTAAAAACTCTGAAGTTCCCAGACTTATATACTTGTGCAAAAATAACGATTATGTTGAGTTTGCCAGTGTATTCCATGGTAGATTCGGTCAGCTCGGCATCCTAAAAATTGTTTTTTCAATTCGAATAAAAATCTGAATAATGCCGATTTTTGTATAGACATTGGAAATAGTCTCACAACAAATGTAATAGTTGATATTTCAATAAAAATAGATTTTAGTTTGAATTAAAAAATATTTGAAGTCAACCAAGAAGAGGAATTTTCAACAAAATAATTAAATTCTCAACCAAAAAAATGTCTTTATCAGAAATTTTTTAATTTTCTACAAAGTAAATTAGTTTTTAACAAAACAAGAAAAATTAATTTTGAAAGAAAAGGTGTCATAGTTGGTATTTTAATCTAAACAAATTTTCATTTTAAATAAAAACAGTTGAAGACAACCAAAAAGAAACATTTTCAAACAAACAGTTGAATTTTCAAATAAAAAAAAAAGTTTTTCACCAAAACTGAAATAGTTAAACATCCAGTTAAAAAAAATTAACTAAACAGCACCGATTTTTTCAAAAATAGTTAAATTTGCGACCAAAGAGATGAATTTTCAACTAAAATGAAAACCCTTTCACCAAAAAATTTTTTAAAAAGAAGTTGTTGAATTTTCTACAAAGTAGATTAATTTACAACCAAAAGAGATAAATTGTCAACGACAAATTTAATGGTTAATTTTTTACACAAAAAACATTTTCATTTTAAATAAAAAGTAGTTTCAGTCAACCAAAAATACAAATTTTCAACAAAAATTTAACTTGTTTAATTTTTTAACAAAATAGAATAATTTTCAACCAAACAGTTGAATTTTTAACCAAAAACATTAATTTTCCACCATAACTGGAATAGTTAAATTTTGATTTGAAAAATTAATGTTCAACTAAAAAAAATGTCAAAAAAAGAGATGAATTTTCAAATAAAATAATTAATCTTCAGCTGAAGCAGTTAAATTTCTATTTAAAAAAATATACTTTTTCAACCAAAAATGGAAAAGTCACATTTTCAGTCAAAAAAAATTAATTTTTTATTAAAAAAACGAACTTTCATCAAAATAGTTATATTTTCAACCAAAGAGATGGATTTTCAGCTAAAATAATGCATCTCTATCCAAAAAATGAATTTTTAACAAAATAGTTAAATTAACAATAAAAAATAGAATAGTTAAATTATTAGATAAATAAAATTAATTATAACCTAAAAAATCGAATTTAAAAAAAAAATAGTTAAATTTTTCACCCAGTCAAATTTTCAACCAAGAAAGATGATTTTTCGAGCAGAAAAATTTATTTTCAACCAAATAAGATGAAATTTTTAACAAAATATATGAATTTTCAACCAATTAGTTGAATTTTAAACAATATAGTTAAGTTTTCAAAAAGGTGAATTTTTAAAGAAGAATATTAATTTTCTACCAAAAAACCAAATTCCAACAAAATACATGATTTTTAACTTTAATTTTCAAAAAATTAAATTTCAATAAAAATAACAAAAAAATTTGAACCAAAAAGATAAATATACAATCGATAATGGAATAGTTGAATTTTCACCAGAAATTAAATTCCAGTTAAAATTTCAGTTATAAAATTTATTAAAAAAAAAATTTCAACAAATGAGTTCTATCGAAAAACGACTTTTCAACAAAATTGTTAAATTGGAAATATCATGCGATTTGTTCAAAATTAGTAATTTTTAGTTGAAAATTTATCTCTTTTAGTTGAAAATTGGTCTTTTTTAGTTGAAAAATTATGTATTTTGTTAAAAAGAGCCTTTTTTTGGTATAAAATTGAACTTCTTGTTTGAAAATCAAGCTTCTTCTTCGAAGATTCATCTTTCTGATGAAAATTCAACTGTTCCAGTTAAATATTCATAATTTTCGTTAAAAATTCATCTTCTTGATTGAAAATTTTTCTTTTTTATTTCAAAAATTTTTTTTTTCTATTTCAACATTCATGTATTTTTTTTAAAATCGTATTTTTCGATAGAAAATTAAACTTCTTGTTTAAAAATTAATCTTGTTTTGTTGAAAATTCATCTTTTTAATTTAAAATATCTATTCCAGTTCAAAATTCATCATTTTAGTTTAAAATTCATCACTTTGTTTGAAAATGTAACTTTTTCCTAGATAATTGGTTATTTTTTTGGTTGAAAATTTGTCTCTTATAGTTGAAAATTTGTCTCTTATAGTTGAAAATTCGTGTATTGTGTTGAAAAATCGTATTTTTTGGTAGAAAATTTAACTTCTTGTTTAAAAATTTGTCTTCTTTTTCGAAAATTCATCTTTCTAGTTGAAAATTCAGGTGTCCTAGTTAAATATTCATCATTTTAGTTAAAATTTTATCTTTTTGGTTGAAAATAAAACTGCTTGGTTGAAATTTAAACTCTTTTGTTAAAAATTCATCTATTTGGTTTAAAATTCAACTACTTCTGTTAGGGATTCATCATTTTAATTAAAAATTTTTTTTTTTTAAATTCAACTAATCCAGTTAAAAATTCCTAATTTTAGTTAAGAATCCATCACTACTTTTAAAAATGTAACTTTTTTAAAAATTAGTTTTGTTTTGGTTGAAAATAATTTGTTTTTAACTAAAAATGTAACTATTCCAATTGAATATTTAATCGCTCTAGTTAAAAAATCACCTCTTTGATTTAACAATAATTATTTAAACTGCAAATTAACCATTAAAGTTTTGGTTGACAATTTTTTTTTTTTTTTAGTTGAAAATTCATGTATTTTGTTGAAAATTTGTCTTTTTTGTTGAAAAATTCGACTATTCCAGTTAAGCATTCATCATTTTATTCAATCATATGGGAACTAATTAGTTTCTTTTAACTAGCTACTGTTACTTTTTAACAGAAAGGTTAATTCTTAACCAGATAGTTAAATTTACAATCGAAAAAGACGATTTTTCAACAAAGCCGTTACATTTCCAAGCAAATAGAATGATTTTCGATCAACATTATTGAATTTGGTATTTAATTTAATTATAGAAAATGAGGAAGCTCACTTTTCTCTCAGGATTAATATTGATACAAATCAATATGTCGAAGGCATTTTTGTTATTTTTATTTCCTTATATTTATTTATTTACTTATTCCCGTGCAAGATTCATCATTTTAGTTTAAAATACATCTACTTGGTTGAAAATTTAACTATTATTCATTAATAAACATTAGTTAAATGCTGCTAAAAATGAAAAAATTGCTTTTAAATCTTCCAAATCTTAAAATTAATTTTTCAAAATTAAATATCATTTAAATTTTCCCAGGAATTTCAACGTAATATTTTATTCTCTTGAAATCTTTTAAAATTCCTTAAAAAGTTTTCCCAAAATCTTTCAAAATCTACATTTTGTTTCAAATTTCTTGAAATCGTTCCATGTTCTAAATTATTTTTGAAATTTTTTCAAAACTTCTCCCTATCTTTTTGAATAAGTGGAATTTTTCCTAAATTTGTTTTCAAAATTCTGCAAAATGAAAAAATTTCCTTAAAATTTTCCAGAAACTTTTTTGACAATTTTGGAAATCTTTTGAAATGTTTAAAATTTGTTGTCAATTTCATCTTAAAATAAATTTTTCAAAATACGATTTATTTTAGTATTACCAAGAATCTTTGAAAAAATACTTTTTTATTCCCTTGAAACCTTTCAAAACTCTTAAAAAGCTTTTTTTTCTAAATCTTTAAAAATCCGAATTTTGTTTTTACATTTCTTGAAATCGTTCCTCGTCTTAAATTATTCTTGAAATTATAAAAAAATTTCAAATATCTTTTAAACTTGTTTGAATTTTTTACTAAATTAAAAGAAAAATTGCTTTAAGATCTTCCAAATTCTTTTTCGGCAATTTTGGAAATCTTGTTCAATTTTATCTTAAAATTAATTTGTCATAATCAAAAATCATTTAAATTTTTTCACGAATCTTAAAATAACTTGATCATTCTCTTGAAACCTTCAAAAATTCTTAAAACCCTAGTTTTTTCGAAAATTTGATAATCTACATTTTGTTTTAAATTTTTTGAAATCGTTTCAAATTCTTTGTAATCTTTTCTTAATTAATTTTGAAACTTTTCAAAACTTCTTTATATTTCTTGGATAAACTCAATTTTTTAAAATTTGGCAATCGTGCAAAAAATCTTCCACTTTCTTTTTCGAACTTTTAGGAAATCATTTAAAATCCTGCAAAATGAAAAAAAATTCCCAACAATCTTTCAGATTCTTGAACATAATTTTTATGAAATCTTTGCAAAACTTCTTAAAATTTCCATATCTAACACGAATTTTTTCTAAAATTTTGTAATCTGGCAAAATTGAAAAATTTTGCTTTCAAATTTTCTACATCATTTTTCGAAATTTTAGAAAATCAATTTATATCCTGAAAAATAAAAACATTTTACCAAAAAATCTTCCACAGTTCGTCAGCTTTCGAAATGTTATGAAATCTTTTAAAATGTTTTCTTGAAATTAATTTACCAAATAAAACATTATTTAAATTTTCCCCGGAATTTTGAGATTTTTTTATTCTCTTGGAACCCTTCAAAAGTTTAAAAAACCTTTTTTTAAAATTTTCATAATTCTTCATTTTTTCTTAATTTTCTTTAAATGGTTTGAAGTTTGAAATTATTTTTGAAATCATTTCAAACAAAATTCTTTTTTTAAATCTAGCAAAAAAAAATGGCTTTATTATCTTCCAGATATTTTTTCGACACTGTGTATTATTTAAAATTCAAATCTTTATTTGTTTGCAAATTCATCTCTTTTGTTAGAAATTTCATCTCTTAGGTTTGGCATTTAACTATTTTGTTGAAAATTCGTCCTTTTTGGTTAATTTCAACTATTTTTTCCTTCAAAATTAAAATCGCTTTTGTTTGAAAATTTAAGTTTCTGGATGAATTCACCTGTTTTTTTATTTTACATTAAAAAAATGTTTTGTTTGAAATATCAACTATTACATTTTTCGAGTTTTGTTGAAAATACGTCTTTTTTGAGCGAAAATTAAATTTTTTCTTGCAAATAACGTCTCTTTTTGATGAAATCAACTGTTTTTTAATTAAAATTAGTATATTTTTTAGTAAAAAATTAATCATCTTGGTCGAAAATTAATCTTTTCTGTTGAAAATTCAACTATTGGGTTGAGAATTAAGTTTTTGGTTGAAACTTTATTATTTTAGTTGAAAATTAATTTCTTTGGTTGAAAATGAGGATACTTTGTTACTAATTCGTTTTTTTTTTGCTTGAAAATTAATTTTTGTAACTAAAAATTGAACTATTCTATTATTGGTAGAAAACTGATAATTTTAAAAAGTCAACTGTTTGGTTGAATTATTACTTTGTTAAAAATTAATTTTATTAGTTGAAGATCCATCTCTTTGGTTGAAAGTTCATCTACTTTGTTAAAGATTTATTAATTTGGTTCAAGATTCACCATTTGAGTTAACAACTATTTTGTTAAAAATTCGCTTTTTTAGTGACAAGCTAATTTTTTAATATAAAAATTTTATTATTCCATTTTCCGTTAAAAAATTATATTTTTGGTTAAAAATTCATGTATTTTGTAGAAAATTCGGCTTTTACGGTAGAAAATTAATCTTCTTGGTTAAAAATTCATCAAATGTTTTTTTGAACGTTCGGGTTGAAAATTCCTGAATTGGTTGAAAATACAACTGTTTTTAATTGAAGTTTGATTTTATATGTTTGAAAGTTCGACCATTTGGTTAAATATTAAAATATTTTGTTGGAAATTTAATTATTTTGTCGAAAATCCCACTGTCATGTTATACTTTCTTGTGGAAAATTCAACTGTGTTGGTGGAAAATTAATTTTTTCAACTGAAAATTGAACAATTCCATTTTTGATTAAAAATGAAACTTTTTTGGTTAAAAATTCATGTACTTTGTTGAAAATTCATATTTTTGGTTGGAAATTCAACTACTTGGTTGAAAATTCGACTACTTGGTTAGAAGTTGAACTTTTTTGTTCAGCAATTATTGTTTTGGTTGAAAATTCATGTTTTTCTTTGAAAACGTAATTATTTTGTTGAAAACTTTTTATTGTTTTTTGTGGAAAATTAATCTTCTTGATTGAAAATTTATTCGTTTTTTTGTTGTTGAAAATTAATGTTTTTAACTGAAAATTTAAGTATTCCATTTTTGTTTAAAAATTAAACTTTTTTAGTTAAAAATTTATATATTTTCTTGCAAATCCATGTTTTTGGTTGAAAATTCAACTTCATTCATGTATTTGGTTGAAAATGTATGTAATTTGTAGAAAATTCGTCGTTGTTGGTATAAAATAAATATTTTTGGTTACAAATTCAACTATTTGCTTAAAACTTTGAGCATTTTGTTGTAAATTCGTTTTTTTTTAGTAGAAAATTAATCTTCTTCATTGCAAATTCATGCGCCTATAATTTTGAATTTAGAAGATTCAAAAGAAAATTATTCAAAATATAGGTAAATATATTTCAAAAATAGTTTAAACTTGAAAGAAATCATATTCGTCGAAAATGTGACTAAAATATTAAAAATATGGAAAACCTGAATTTTCACCTAATTAATCATCATTGGGAATGTATTAAGCATCATAGGAAAAACTTATCAAAAAGATATATGAGTCAAGGATTAACACATACTTTAAATTTTCTAAAGTTCCCTAAATTCCAAAAATAATTTTAAAAATGGAACAGGATGAATTCATATTTTTGAAAAGAACTGAGCCTATTCGTTGAAATTCAATTTTTTGTGTTAAAAATACAATTGCTTTTGATTGAACTTTGATATTTTTTATTTCAAAATTCGACCATTTTTGTGAAAATTCAAGTATTTTTGTTAAAAGTTATCCTTGTTGTTCGAAAAATTAACTGATTTGTTGAAAATTCGTCCTTTTGGATTGAAAATTATTCTTTTTTTGTTAAAAATTGAACTGTCTTCTTGAAAATTTGATAATTTGGTTCAAAATTTAACTATTTTCTTAAAAATCTATTTATTTTGCTAAAGGTTGAACTATTTTGTTAGAAAGTCAGATTTTTGGTCCAAAATCCAACGCTTTTCTTAAAAATTCATCCTTTTGGATTGAAAATTTATCTTTAATTGTAGAAAAGTCAATTTTTTTATCGAAATAAATAACTAAATGTTTAATTTATAAATGTTAATTTGAAATGGCTTTCCATTTATAAAAGATTCTATGTTGAAAATGTTAGAAGATTAAAGTTCTATTCTTTGAAATTGATGGTCAGGGAAAACCAGAAATTTGTCAGGGACAGGTCAGGAAATTTTTCAAATGATTTTTGTTGTCACTCTGTTTTAGCGTTTTTATACGATTTCATATTTTTTATTATCAGAAAGGAGTACTACTTTAGTGAACAACAAGCGAAAAATTCAAAATTAGCTTGAAATTCCATAATTTCATTAAACTCTATTTAATCATATTAACATAAAAAAATGGTTGGTTTTTATAAATGTCACTAGATTGTTGTTAAAGTTGAAGAGATCGGGAAAAACTGAGAAACTTCGAAATATTTGCGATTGTAGTTTACTGATTTTCCATCCTGATAAAATAAACATTCACCAAACAATGGTATTTTGACCATTTAATCAGATTTTAGGGATGTATGTGAAAATTCGCATATGATACTTTTTTTATTTCCACTAAATCTACAAAGTTTTAGTATGTTTCATGAAAAGTATTTTGTCACATAAAAAAGAAGTTGTCGATTCTTCAACTGATGACGTCATAATTCCCCAATACATTAGAACAAATCTGGGTAAAATTGATCATGAGACGCTGCTACTGAACATCGAAGTTAAATTTTCTCATTGATCCCAACTTATGTATCTTTTGGGATCTACCACTATTCCAAACCAATTTCTCAATGAGTCACAAAATAATATAGAAAAATGATTTTTTGAGCGATGGGAAACAAAAAAAATTAGATTTTCGTAATGACAGAATTTAGGTTTTATAATTGATGATAAATTAATTTCCTTTTCTGTTCTTACTTTATCAATAGCTATAACCACATTGTATCAGAAAATATTTAGAAGAAGAATTTTCGAGAGCTGAATGATAACAAAATTTTAGATTTTTGCAATATAACCAAATTTGGTTGTAACAGACTGTAAAACTCGGCTATTAAACATTGAATTCCCCGTGAAAAATGTTTGCATGGTTCAGGCATGGCAATCAATTAGGAAATATCTAAATAAAGTATGGCTCACTGATGAATGGTAGAATGGTTCAAGCATTATTGTTGCCCGTCTTCCATGCTCAGGACATGTTAAAAACAAATCAAAATGGTCAATAATGTTCACTGGATAGTTCAAGACTTCATCCAAGAGAACTTGTAATGAATAATTATTACTAAATATTAATTTCTGGGTTTTCACAACCAGATTATAGTTTTGCAGGAATGAGTCATAAATTGATAAGAAGAAGAATTTTTGAGTGTCGAATAACAAACAAATTTTGGATTTTCGAAATCCAACCACTGTTTAAACTCAACGTCAAAGTCCGCTATTGAACACAAGTTAAATTTTCAAATTTTGCCCAAATTATGTATTTTTTCTGGTCAGCCAATACCAAAAACAAGTAACCCGAGGAGCCAGAAAATTATTGAAAAAGCACATTCGAACTTCGGAAGGGCAGAAAAATATCAGGTTTTTGAAATGCAACTAAATTTGGTTAGAACTGAAACTGAAACTTCGCTATTGAACATCGAAGTTAAATTTTCTTATCTAACACAAATTAGGTCCTTTCTCTGGTCTTCCACTATCAAAAACCATAACCGCAGTGTAGCAGAAAATATTCAAAAAAAGCATTTCCGATAGTCGGAAGACAACAAAATTTAAGATTTTCGCAACGCAACCAAATTTGGTTAAAGCAGACCATGAAACACCGTTATTTATCCTAAAAGTTTAGGTCAGATCTCAAGTATAATCCTTTTGGAATTTTCAAAATCGAACCAAAATATTTTATTCATGATAATACTTCGAAAGTTATTTGCTTTTTACTAACAACAAGTAAAGAATTTGTCTACATTACAGAGTGACCGCAGCTCAGGAAAAGCATAAAAATCATGGGAAAGTCATAGGCTGCAATCGTAAAACTCGAATTTTCAAAAGAGGCAAACTTTAAAATTTGAAAAAAAGTCTCTCTTTCATCTACATCAAAAGTATTATTTTCTCTGAGAAGAAAAGCATCTATAATCCAAAGAAACTCTTTTCGAATTAAAGAAATTCTATTTTTTCCTGAACGTAAAATTTAAACTGTTCTTAAGATAATTCAAATAATTCGAGGAATTCAAAGAATTCCATGAATACAGAAAATTCAAAGAAATCAAGAATTTCAGAGAATTCAGAGAAATCAACTATTGAAAAGAATTCAGAGAATTTCATAAAATAAGAGAATTTTAGGAAATTAGAAAATTCAGATTATTTCAGGAACCCAGATAAATTCGGGAATTCAGAGAATTTCAGGATTTAAAAAACTGCTGAGAAATGAAGTATTTCAGAAGGTTTCATGGATTTAAAACAATTCAGAGAACCTTAGGAAATCAGAAAATTGAGAAAATTTTAGGAAATCTGAAATGCAGATGTTTTCAAGACTTCAAATAATTAAAGAATTCAAGGAATTCAAAGAATTTCAACAATACAAGGAATCCAAACAGTTTAAATACTTGAATTGATTCAAGGAATTGAAGGAATTCGAGGAATTCAAGAAATTCAAGGAATTCAGTTAATTCAATCAATTCAAATAATCAAAAAATTGAGTGAGTTCAAGAAATTTACAGAGTTCATGGAATTCAAGAGATTTAATGAATTCAAAGAATTCAAGGAAATAAACAAATTCAATGAATTCACAAAATTGATGAAATTCGATAAATTCGAGGAACACAAGAAATTCTAGGAATTCAAGAAATTCAAAAAAATTAGGGAATTTAAAGAATTCAGGGTATTCGAGGAATTCCAGAAATTCAAAGTATCAAAAAAATTCAAATCATTCAAGAAATTTAAATAATTTAAGGAATTCAAATAAACCGAAGAATTCAAATAATTCAAGGCATTCAAGGAATCTAAAGAATTCAAGGAATTCAGAGAATTTCAGGAATTCTGAAAAATCAGAGAATTTCAGGAATTCAGAAAATTCGGAGATTTAAAGTATTTCAGATAATTTCGTGGATTTAAGGTATTCAGAGAATTCATGAAAGTAATGTAATTTAGGGTATTTATCAAAGTCAGAAAATTCATTGAATTCAGCCAATTTTGTGAAATGCAGGAATTCAAAAAGTTAAGAAAATTTAATTTCTGTTTGCAATCTTTGGTTGAAATTTGATAGTTTTTAGTTAGAAATTCTCCTACTGAATTTTTCATTGAGAATTCCTTCTTTTTGTTGGAAAATAATTCAAATCAAAATCAATTTTCAAATATTCAAATCATCAAATTTTTCAATATTTTAACATTCTTTATTTCCATACTGATTTTCTCATAATGATTTTCTATGCTGACTTTTCTGGAGTCGCGAAAAAAATTGAAGACATTTATTATTGGAGAATCATTATAGACCTATACTGAATTTTCTATAATATTTTTTTGTAAGGGGGGATCACAAGGTATTGTAAAAGATAGCGCGGAATTGCAAAGGAGTGCGTGGGATTGCAAAGGAGTGCATGGGTTTGCAAAGGAGTGCGTGGGTTCGCAAAGTAGTGCGTGGGATTGCATCAGGGTTCATGGGATTGCATAAGATTGCGTGAGATTGCAGAGGGAATCTACACCAAATTGCTGAAGTAATTAACCACTCGTAAGCAATAAGAATTTTGGAATTTTTTTTAATTTTCCAACCAAACCATGGCGGAGGTAATAAATTTGTCTACTAATGCTAGCATAAAAGTAAAACTAAGAGAAATTTCTGGTGCTATTTTTTCATATAAATTAAAGCTGTCACTTTGAACGAGGGTCAGGATTAAAGAATTAATCAATACATTTCTTAATGGTCGAAACTAGATCATTTTGAAGCAATTTTAAGTTAGAAGCATTTAAAATGTAATAACGTAAACTGTATTTGAAATTGAAAAATTTCTCAATTAGAAGCTAAATTAGTTTTATTTCAAATCCTTTGAATCCAATAGTTGTTCAATTTTTCTCTGTACATCAAAATTCAACAATTTCACTCACAAATTGACATTTTTTTAAAATTAAACAATTAAGATTCTAACATTCAAAGTGTGAATTTATTACTCTGAAAGTTTGATTATGGATAGATTAATTTCAAATGTTTTAAAAATTAAAAAAAGTGTAATAAAGTTCGAACGGAAGTTTATATTTGTTTAAATACTAAGGCTTTCCAATTGAAAGAGTTCAATTTTAAATGTTAAATTCTGTAAACTGTTCAATTTTGAAAATATTTAGAATTATTTTAAATGCTACATTTTTAATAATGGAACTATAGTTTAATTTCAGCAATTACTAATTAATTTATATTCACAGCTTATCAAATTATGATGTTTTTTATTAACAAATTTTTAATTTGAAGGCTTTTAACTGATTTAAAGTTGCTTAAATATTAAGAAATGCATTTTAGGAATGAATGAACTGTTGTTTTTTTGTTTATGACTCCTTCAGAAACATTAGGAAGAAAGCGTAAATAAAGAATGTTGTTGGACTTTTTTTTTTACAAGAATCCTGCCAAGATCTGAACTTAGAACAAATGAGCCATGCTTTAAAATTCTAAAATCGCTTATTGATACTGGGATCACAGCGCAAAAGGAGCTCAAAAAGGGAAAATAGGGTGATTTTCTCACGAAAAAGGGGAAAATAAGGGGAAGATTCAACATTTATTTTTTCATGTCGAAAAGAACAAACAACCTTTTAATAAGAAATGTTATATTTTAAAATAATATTCAACGATTTTTCAATGATTTCTGTAATTCAAGAATTTATTTTTAAAAGTTGGATATACTTAGGTCGCAGGAAATCCATTCAGTGATATAAAAAAGTCCGCAAAAATTAAATTAGTTAAATACACAATTTTAATATTCTCATAAATATTTCTTTTCAAGATTTGTGATTTCTTCCTTAATATAATTAATACATTCAATGTAAATTTACAACTACACATTTTGAGCTGCAGTGGTAGCAAATTGTGTGTTTAAATTCATGATTAAAAATTTTTTAAATTCAAAAATAAATTTTTCCTTATTTAGAATTTTTTGAAAATGTACAAAAACATGTTTTTCGGATTAATTGAAACCTGCAATTTCTTCAGCTTGAACCAAAGAAACATGTTATCATTTTTTATTTATGGCAAAAATTTTTTTTGTGTTTATAATCCAAAATCAGATTCTTCCAGCAAAGATTTCAATAAAAAAAAAAAAAAACCTACTGAAAAAGGAAATTCGAGCAAACCCATTTTAAAGGAAACTCCTGGAGGCAAAAACTCCAAATCGAACCCAAGTTCATAATCGGTTCGACAACAGTACCAACATCTCGAATTATATTTTGGAATGCAAGGAGATTTAATATTCTAGACTATATCTATAGCTATACTACTACAGATGACATCATACGTGTGAGTGAGACACGGCTTACTTCTTCACCTCAAATCACGTATTCTCAACGTAAGATCGAGTGTGAAGTTGTCTACAGTACGGCTAGCAGAGAATCCTCAAAAAGAAGAGCAAAGGGCGGTCTACTCATTATCAACAACGCAAACAAATATAAAATGGAAACGATATGTGCGGCAGATGATTACATTTTTGTTAAACTTGAAGGTAATACTTTTAATATAGTAATTGTATTGATATGCTCTAGCCCCAATTATAATTTTGATAATTTTCTGTTCAATATAAACGAAATATTCTTTCACCTCTCATTGAAATATCTGGAATACTCGATAATTGTGGGAGGGGATTTCAACGGTAAAATTGGAGAAATTAATTAATTAGAGGAGAAAATTCTCTGTAACAATTTAAATTTGTATGGCGTAAGAACAAGTCTGATCGCTGATCTAAACAAAAGGGGAAAACAGATGGTAGAAAGCTTTGAAAAAATGGGGGTTTTGTTTTAAATTGGAGAACTTAAAGCGACTGCTTAGCTCAATGTACATTTCTAAGAGAAAAAAACTCTTCAATTATATGTTTGGCTGGTAAATTCGAAAAAAAGATCCAACACCCTCCAAATATTAACTCCGCAATGCTGTCGATAGATGACCTTTAAAAGAATTTAATTACTGCTATTAAAGAGACAGCGATAGATATTATCATGACTGTAAAGCAGTCTATAAAACGAAGTCGCTCGAAGCCATGGTTTGATACACAATGCAGAAACATTAAAAGGGAGCTGAAACAAGTGCTTGAAAAATGCGAGGAACAAAAATTCAATCCTGATATTGTGTCGATTTATACGAACTGTAAAAAAGTACATAAAAAATAGTAAATAGCTTTAATTTGAAACCTTTGTATAAAGATGATATAGACTTGAACATATGGAAACAGTAATTGAAATCTTTCTACCCAGACTGGGATCCAAATTCTTACTTAATATCGATTGATAATTTTCGTAATTCTTATCTTGACTCACATTATCACTCACTCTTGATGAAACTATTTCAAGCTTGAAATAGTCAATAATTACTGAAGGATAGATGAGCTCGAAGTCAACATAGAAAAACAAAAATATTAATCTACAGAAAGTTAGGTCATGGCCATAACAATTAATACCCACCTTTTATGCACTGAACCTCCAAGATTGATACTGTTAAAAGTCATATCTACCTGAGCAACCCATTCACCCAATCTGAACTTTACGTCAGGGCGAAAGATGAAGCTGTTCGTAAATCTAACCTCGCTGTAGGATTTTCAAGTCAAAAAGACGAATTTTCTACTACACAGTTGAATTTTCAAAAAAAGAGTGGATTAAGACAAAATAGTTGAATTTTCAACCATAAACATGAAATTTCAACCAAAAATTTATTTGTCAATCAAATAGTTAATTTGTACAAAATTTCCAAATTTTTGTGACCAAAAAGCTTAATCTTCTACAAAATATTTGAATTTTCAATCCGAAAATATGAATTTTCAACAAATAAGTTGATTTAGGCCAAATAGTTGAATCTTCAACCAAAAATATAGATTTTACACAAAAAATATGAATTTTCGAACCAAAAGAATGAATTTTTCTACAAAACCTTTGAATTTCAAAGAAATCAGTTGATTCAGAGAGTAGATGAATTTTCAACCAAAAATATGAATTTTCAATGAAAAATTTCAAACCAAATAATTTAATTTCTATCAAATTGTTGAATTTTCAAGTCAAAAAGAAGAATTTTCTACTAAATAGTTGAATTTTCTACTAAACAGTTGAATTTTCAACAAAAGAGTGGATTTAGACTAAATAGTTGAATTTTCAAGCATAAATATGAAATTTCAACAAAAAAGTTATTTGTCAATCAAATAGTTTAATTTCTACCAAATTTAAAAAACTTTTAACCAAAAAGCTGTATCTTCTATAAAATATTTGAATTTTCAAGCCGAAAATATGAATTTTTAACAAATAAGTTGATTTAGGCCAAATAGTTGAATCTTCAACCAAAAATATGAATTTTCCACCAAAAAGCTCATTATCAAACTAATCATTTAATTTATAGCAAATTCTTGAATTTTTTAACCAAAAAGTTAAATTTTCTACAAAACATTTAAATTTTCAACCCGAAGATATGAATTTGTAACAAATAAGTTGATATAGGCTAAATGGTTGAATCTTCAACCAAAAATATTAATTTTCAACAAAAAATATGAATTTTCGAACCAAAAAGATGAATTTTCTACAAAACCTTTGAATTTTAAACAAATCTGTTGATTCAGACAGTAGTTGAATTTTCAACAAAAATATGAATTTTCAATAATAAATTTAATTTCTAACCAAATAATTTAATTGCGATCAAATTGTTCAATTTTCAAGTCAAAAAGACGAATTTTCTACTACGCAGTTAATTAAAAAAAAAGAGCGCATTCAGACTAAATATTTAAATTTTCAACCATAAATATGAAATTTCAACAAAAAAGTTATTTTGTCAATCAAATATTTCAATTTCTACAAAATTTCAAAAAAAAATTTAGCCAAAAAGCTGAATGTTCTACAAAATATTTGAATTTTCAACAAATAAGTTGATTCCGGCCAAATAGTTGAATCTGCAACGAAAAATATGAATTTTCAACAAAAAATATGTATTTTCGAACCAAGAAGATGAATTTTTTACATAACCTTTGAATTTTAAACAAATCAGTTGATTCAGACAGTAGTTGAACTTTCAACCAAAAATATGAATTTTTAATAAAAATGTCAACTTTTAACCTAATAATTTAATTTCTATCAAATATCACTCACTGGAAGTTGTTTGAAAGTCGAAGTTACCTAGATACTTTTGACCGGCGAAACCAAGAAAACCCAATTATACATTGACCTCATTTTGCAATTAAACGTTATTGAATAATAAGCGATTGTTACCATTTTTTTTACGCTTTCGAGCGTCGGGCTGGTTCTTGCATCCGGCGGGTCAAATGTACCGACTAGCTTTCCGGACTTAGTAGGTACTGATAAGTACATTTTCCTAAGGGCGATAAGGTACAAAGGACAATTCCATAATCTAAGTTCTGGAGAAAGAATCGAAATGGGACACTACGCAGCTATCTGTCGCCGAAACAACGTTTGATACGAATCCAACGATAGTACTGCTGACAAACATAAACCAAGATTTTTTTTGTTAAATTTGTTTAAACAATTTTGTTTAATGATCAAATATCATATTCGGGGAGCCCTAAAAGAGCCTTACCGCAGGATAAGAAAATAAATATGTTTAATTTATTTATAATAGGATTGTTAAAACAAAAATTGTTCAAACATTTTTTTTATATTTTTGATTATTATATTCCCAGGGCGCTAAATTAGCCCTAAATCATTGTATGAGGTGAATTTTGAGTAAATTCATTTTTAGTACGTTTTACAGCAATATTCGGCCAGCTTAACGTTAGTCTAGCGCAAACACTTTTTTTTTAAATATTAGAGCAGTGAATTTAGGACTAAGGGCCCAAATTAGTACTTAAAGAGCCCTAGATTATGCGAGTGAAAAGAATGAGTTTTATGATTTTCTTCACGTATATTTTATAACATCAAGGTGACACAATACGATATATATAACAAAAAAAAGGGCAAAGGAAAAATCGCACGACTTTCTCTCGACGATATTTCAGGAGCCTGAAATTATGCAAGGGAATTGAAAAAAAGCACTTTATCCTACTTTGCACAATGAAAGTCATATATTGAAAAATTGTTCAGTTTGCATAAGAAAAATTTTGATATATAATTATCTTAATACAGTTCTTCATGCTTACGAAATTTTCTATGGTATACCAACCTTGTACGTATCTAACATTTCATGCGCATAAATGCAAAGCATTTTTTTTTTACCAAAAATCAGTAACAAAGCTGCTCTTCATAAAATTTAAAATGATGGTTTTAAAAAAATGGTGAGTAATATAAATTGGGAATTATGGAGGTATACACACGTATAAAATAGATACGTCGTCTGTAAATGGAGCAAAGACAACAGATTCTGCTGCCCTGGTAAATGAATATATTATGGCGAAGTTGAGGATTTTAACTTTGAACTTCAAGAAGATGATTTATATTATGCGGTTACAACAACGAGCGGTGATCTGAAAACTATATATGACAACGTGCCAGCAAAGTAAGAGTGAGGAAATCCAAATTAGGAATTAAAATAAAATAATAATAATGGCAATGTGAAACTCTAAATTTTCAACACAATTTAAAAATTTTAATATTTGACTTACTCTTAGAGCAGACGTAGAACGTAATTTAATTTCTAATCAGATATCACGTGTTTAATTGAAAATTATATTTTTTGTTGACATTTTTATTTGACATATCTGAAATATTGAAACAAATTTTGAAATTTGGTCAAGAATCATGTGAAAATTATATTTATATAACCTTAAAATAAGCGAGCAAAATACTTAAAAAAATAAATAGTTATTCCAAATTTTTATTTTGTATACGAAAATATTTTTCGCCTTAGATTATAATTTTGATGCAATTTTCCTGTTTTTTTCTCTAAATAATTTTTTGATTCAAACATTTTTTTTATTAGTTGAAAATACATTCTTTTCAAATTTATTTTAACTGGTTTTAATTGAAAATTAGAATATTTTCATTAAAATAGCCCCAAATATCATCTTTTTGGTTGGAAATTCGACTGTTTAGTTAAAACTTTTTTTGCTGTTAAAATTTGCATTGACATACAGAAATATTAAAAAATCTTTGAAAATTTTCTTAAGAATCTTAAGAAAAATATATTTATACAAACCTAAACATAAATACACTTAATAGTTATTCGAAATTTTTACTTTTTATAAAAAAATACAAATACAATTTAGAGAAGAAAAAAGGAAAATTTCAACAAAATTATGATTTAGGGCGAAAAATGTTTTGGCATAAAGAATAAAAATTTGGAATAACCATTTATATTTTAGATTTTTCTGTTTGCTTATTCTAATGTTATATAAATATAATTTTTAAATGATTCTTGACAAAATTTCACAAGTTATTTCAATATTTAAGATATTTCAAATGAAAATTTCAACAGCAAAAAAAGTTTTAACCAAACAGTCGAATTTCCAACCAAAATAAAGACGACGATTCAACGAAAAAACGGAATTTTCAAGGAAAAATGTAATAATTGCTATTTTAATGAAAATATTCTAATTTTTAAGTAAAGAAGTTGAAATCAATTCGAAAAGAATCTATTTTCAAACAGAAAAATACATTTTCAAATAAAACTATTTTTTAGTGAAGAAAAAAGGAGAAGATTCAAAATTATGATTGAAGGCGAAAAACATTTTTGTAGAAAAAAAAAAATCTTTTCGAATAACTATTTATTTTTAATTTTGTATAAATATATTTTTCCTAAGATTTTTAAGAAAATTTTCAAAGATTTTTTAATATTTCTGTATGTCAATGAAAATTTCAAGAGCAAAAAAAGTTTTAACTAAACAGTCGAATTTCCAACCAAAAAAATATGATATTTCAACGAAAAAAGCTGCATTTTTAACGTAAAATGTAATAATTGCTATTTTAATGAAAATGTTCTAATTTTTAACTGAAACAGTTAAAATCAATTTGAAAAGAATGTCTTTTCAAACAAAAAAACAAATTTTCAAATCAAATTATTTTTTAGTGAAGAAAACAGGAAAATTGCATCAAAATTATATTTTAAGGCGAAAAATATTTTTGTATACAAAATAAACATTTGAAAAAACTATTTATTTTTTTTGTACCATGTTTGACACTAGGACAGAATCAAGGATAAATATTCTAAAAATATGTTTATTTGTTATTAAAATACGGCAGGCAGGCAGGCAGGTCATAAATGTGTATAATAGAGTCATTGTTTGTCTTCAAAAGGTTTTCCTTCCTCATTTCCAATATACTTCATTCTTGCGCGCTCACTTATCCAATATGGTTGGCTGTGGTCGAGTTGCTTCCTATTCGTTATCTTTTTTTTAGTTGCGTCTTTCTCAAAATACGATTTTTTTTAATTTCTGACATGATTCTGTCAAAACTACTAGAACGATTGAGCTTACATTTAGAGGGTATATTGTGCAGATGTTTGGCTATAGCCCGAACTGAAATAAATAAAAATTAATGATTTTTGAATTTTAAGCAAGTCAAAAATGACCACCAGAAAAGAAAAAATTCGCAAACCAAATTTCAAATCAGGACCATTTTGTCAATTTTCAATATTTTTGATTTGTTTTAATCCCGGCTATGGCCGCACTCGTATATTATAAGAATCTTGTCGATTTTCTTTCCGATGACCTGCAGCAGCTGAGCCATGTATTTTTCTAAGCTCGGTCAAATAGAGATACCCCCTCAACATAGCTGGGAAATTTCCCGGAGCGGTGCGAAAAACGATCGATTTCCAAGAATCCATCTTCAGCGGTTGAACAAGGTTTATATGATTTCATGCATGTATGGTAAACTGAAGCAATTTTCCTGGAGTACGCCGTTTTCAAACATGTATTCCCATCAAATACACGCCTATTAGAGCAATTTTAAATAACTAGAAAACTTTCTGGAGCGGGGCGAGAATTGATCGATTACTAAGAACTCACATTCAGCGGTTAAACAAGGTTTATATGATTTCGAGCATGTATGGTCAACTGGAGCAATTTTCCCGCAGTGCGCTGGTTACCAAACATGCATTCCCATCAAATATACGCCTATTAGAGCAATTTTAAATAGCTTGAAAACGTACCGGAACGGGGCAAGAATCGATCGATTTTCAAGAATCTACCTTCAGCGGTTATAGAAGGTTCATATGATTTTACGCATGTATGGCAAACTTCAGCAATTTCCCCGGAGTACGATGATCTTATACATGCATTCTCGTCCAATACAAGCCAATAAGAGTCATTTGAAATAGCTAGAAAACGTTTCGGAGCGGGGCGAAAATCCATTGATTTCCAAGAGTCCACCTTCAGCGGTTAAACAAGGCTTATGTGATTTCATAAACGTACGGCACACGTGAGCAATTTCTTCGGGGTACGCCGGTTTTAAACATGTATTCTCATCAAGCACAAGCCTATTAGAGAAATTCCAAACAGCTAGAAAACGTTCCGGAGCGGGGCGAAAATCAATAGTTTTCCAAGGATCCGCCGTCTGCGGTTAAACAAGATTTATATGATTTTACGTATATATGGCAATCTTGAGCAATTTCCCCCAGGTACGCCGGTTTGAAACATCTATTCTCATCAAATAGAAGCCTGTTAGAGAAATTTTTAATAGCTACAAAACGTTCCGGGGCGGGGCTAAAATCTATCGATTTCCAAGAATCCACCTTCAGCAGTTAAACAAGGTTTATATGATCCCTTCAAGGACACTGGGGGTCACTGTGACCCCACGGGTTTTCCGATTTTTTCCGATTGTCTACGTTTTGTCATCAATTATTATTTTAGAATAGTTAAATTATCATTGAGACTTTGGAAATATTTGTTTCCTATTTTGTATTGTTTCAACATCACTCATGATTTTCTTTCAGCCAAAAATATCTGGAGGTGTATTTGGAGGTGTTTCCTTCAAGGGGTAAGTTACTAATGACTTATATATCTCCTTTTTCAGTTGCGTTGTCTAATTTTAATCTCGTGTAATCTTGTGTAACCTCTTGTAATCTTATATGTAATCTCATGTAATGTTGTTTAACCCTATGTCCCGCGTGAAAAAAGTTTGCATGGCTCATGCATGGCTATAAACTTTGAAATAACTGGCTAAAGCATGGCTCACGGCTGAATGGTAGCATGGCGCAAGCCTTGCTCTTGTCCGTCTCCCATGCTTAGGAGACGCTAAACACAAATAAAAATTCTAGCGTTGAAAATCAAAATCTTAAGTTTTCTAATAGCCGACATATCTCTAAATCGTAAGTCCACTATTCGGGTGCACCGCATCGTGCACCAGGTCGCTCAAGACGTCTTCTACGAGTACTTTTTTTAATTTAAATTTTGTCACTAGCCAAAACCACTCCAAATGGTGAGTCGGCGACGCAGGTGCACCGGACCGAGCACCAGGTAGTTTAGCCTATATTTTACGAGAACTTTTTTAAAATTTAAATTGTGTCAACAGCCAAAATAACTACCAATGGTGATTTGGCGATCCGGGTGCACCAAGTCGCTTACCATGTAGCTTAGTACGTATTCTACAAGAACTTTTTTTTAATTTAAATTGTTTGAATAGCCCTATCAACACTAAATGGTGAGTTGACATTCCGGGTCCTTCGGATCGTGCACTAGGTCATTCAAGACGTGATCTAGGAGAATTTATTTAAAATATAACTTCTGTCAACAACCAAAACAACTTCAGATTGTGAGTCAATGTCGACGATCCGAGTGCACCGGATTGCGCACCAGGTAGTTTAGCACGTATTCTTCGAGAAGTTTTTTAAAATAATTTTAATTGTGCCAATAACCAAAATAACTACCAATGATGAGTCGACGATCGGGTGCACCAGATCACGCATCGGGTAGTTTAGCACGTATTCTACGAGAACTTTTTCAACATTTGAATTGCTCAAACAGCCGAAATAGCTAACAATGGTGGGTCGACGATCCGGGTGCACCGGATCGCGCACTAGGTACTTTAGCACATATTCTACGAGAACTTTTTCAAAATTTGAATTCTATTAACAATCAAAATAACTCCAGATAGTGAGTCGATGACCTGGTTACGCTGGGTCGTGCACCAGGTCGTCTAAGACGTCATCTGAGATACATTTTTCAAAATTTGAATTTTTCCAAGAAGCAAAACAACTCCAAAGTGTGAAGCGACGATTCGAGTGCATCAGATCGCTTAGCAGGTAATTTAACACATATTCTATGTGGACATTTGGAAATTTTGAATAAAGCCAGAGACCAGACCTAACATTTCCGAAGGATTTTGATGCGCTGAATCCGAATCCGAGCTCAAAATTGCTCCTATACGTCAGGTTTTCAAGATATCCTAACCTAAAAGTGCAAACAACGCGTTTTTGAGCTGTTTTCGAGGTTATGTAACCGGACAAGAATAATGTGTACCACAAAAACTCATATGAAATCTAAAATTACTAATCTTCCCTTATCAAACCTTCTTGGATTCATTAGGATATCTTTATTTTTCACCAAAATATTGTGATTTGAAATTTTTTATTTAAGCGTTTTAACCCATCAACGCTGAGGTGTTCAGATTTATACAACGCATTCTCTATTGCTGCCGGTACGAAATTTTTTCTTCAAAATATCATCTCAGGGGTTTTCGAGGGTGCCCTTTCTGTTGCCGGTGTCAGTTTTTTGTCAGAATCCCTAAAATATCCAATATGGCGGCCACAATTGAGGGCTCTAAAAAAGAACAAAGGATCCCGCATAAAATACCAGCAAAAAAGCGTGCATTCGTTTGGAACGACTTGGTACGGTTTGGACCGACTTGGACTTGAAAGTCCTGCCTTAACTGGCTGGGCAATCGTAATTCTTGCCTTGACTGGCTGGACGATTTGAAGTCTTGCCTTGACTCGCTGGGCGATACAAAGTCTTGCCTTTATTGGCTGGGGAATTCAAAGTCTTTCCTTGATTGGCTGTGGAATCTAAAGCCTTGCCCTAATTGGCTGGAAAGCGATAAGTACTTTCTTGCTTAGCTGGAGAATCCCAAGTCTGGCCTTAACTGGCTGGGCAATCTAAAGTGTTGCCTTGACTGGCTGGACGATTCAAAGTCTTGCCTTGACTGACTCGGTGCTTCAAAGTCTTGCCTTAACTCGCTGGGCAATCGTAAGTCTTACCTCAATTGGCTGAGAGTATTGAGTACTTACTTGCTTAGCTAAGCAATCCCAAGCCCAGCCTCAAGTGGCTGGAAAATATTGAGTCTTGCCTTAGTAAACTGGAAAATCCTAATTAAATTCACAATATTAAATGAATCATAATAGTAAAATTTGTTTTCTCAAAGCCCTAACTGTTTTCCATATTCGCACTTCTAGAAGTTATAACAAATAACTGAGCCAATCCAGAAGGAACCACCGAAAACCCTTCAGATAACATTTTTGAGTGACAATGGCATATCATCTCGGCGTTAATGTGTTAATACGATAAATTGAAAAATTTCATTTCAAGGGTAGCCCACTTCTAGTGTGGAATTCAATTATTTCACGAAATGTAAACGACTAAATTCGCTGCTCCCAGGGTTGGGTGGGTTAGCCTGCTCATGATTTGATAAGGGTGATTTCTGGGTTTAGGTGGATTAGCAGGTAGGTGATTTAACCCACTTGTGGCATGGAACTTCATTATTTAAAGAAAAATATGCGACTAAACTTATTGTTCCCGGAGTCAGGTGGGTTAGCATGCTCCTGGCTTGTTAGGGGTGGTTTCTACCCCTGGAAAGTGGCTTTCGTAGAAATGGACAAATGTCAACGTTTTAAGGCCCTTTAAGTAAAAAAAATAGTTTTTATTTCGACAGTGACTGTCGTTGTCGTTGTTGTTCGTCAGTCTCCAAGTCTTGATTAAATAGGTGCAAATAATTATATCAATTTTCATGAATTGCTTTCATTAGGGGTGTTTTCCTTGTTATGACCCCAAAAGTTTGCCTTATGTATAATTCATTTCATTTTTTGATATGTTATTTGAGGTGTCCAAAGAAACCTTTCAAGACGGGTCTCAATGGGTACACATATTTAGTATGAATATGGTGGCTCTTTTGATAACAGCAAAGCTCACAACTCGTTATTTTGTGATGAAAGATGCGAAATTGAATTGGCTTTCAGAAGGTGTACTTTCAATGAAGAAATTCTAATTTTTTTTCGACTTTTCCGGCAGCCAACGCCTTGATGTTGAGTGAGAGAAATTTATAGTTGGTTATAGAATATGGCCCCTAAATTATAAACTCTTGAAAAATCAGAAATTCACATTGTTTTATTCTGATTGCTTCAGTTTAGAATTTTTTCATGTTCAATTTTCAGAATACTTCTTATCCTTTTGAAATCAACAATCTTTCTTATCTTCCTACAGAATACATTGCTTCCGGAAATGAAACCCTACATGATTATGTACTCGATTATAAGTCCAAGAAAATTAAGTTGTGGGTAGATGACACTGGGTATGTGAAAAAAGCTACTTTTCCGGGTTCTTTTGATCCTTGTAATGAAAGAACGTTTGGACATCGCAATTTTCTAATCCGCATTGTTGAAGAAGGTGAATTTCGATTTGTGGCATATTTTGGTGAAGATAAACAACTTTTGGGAGTCCGGTCAACGCTCGATGGTAATAAAGGATTCTTTTCACATTCTCATAATTCATGATGAAGGGTATCAAATTCATGTGAATTTGAATCTATCCAGCTTTCTTCAATCTTCGATGTTTCGAGACACCCCGAGTCAGAAAGATCGGCGTTCACAAAAATATATGTCATTGTATCTGTCGGTTTGCAGTCTGGTGGCACGATAACTTTCGATGAATTTCAGAATTGAAATTTCCTTGTGTATAATCAAAAATAACGCTAGAAAATTTTTTAGGTTTCTTTTCAATTTTTATCACTAGGTGGCCGGAAATGAAAAATCCCACTAATGATGAATCCGATTGGAATCGTGCGAACAAAGTTAACAATAATCTTAAAAAATATCGATATGAATGCGAGCAACGAAATGTGTTTTCTATCCTAGAAATTTTTCATGGCCGAAGAAAATATTTTATCATCCGTATTTGTACTAATAATTTCCTAATTCAATGCTAATTTTGAAAGTTTACGAAGAAACAGGCACTTTCAAAACGGCTGCTAGATCTGAACTCAACAGAGCGATACCAAGGTCTATGGCTTAATGTATCTGTTTGTTAAATTTGTCAAGAGGAAAATAAGAGACACAATATTAACAAGACAATTCATGCAAAAGATTATTATTGAACGAAAAGGCACAAACATATTGTTAATCAAAGTAAATAAAAAAGTTAATTTATGTTAATTCGAAAATTTAAAGTTTTCCGTAAAGTTCCAAAATAATTATCAAGACTTTGAAATATGTGCGACTAAATAATTTCTAGTTCAAACAAAAAAATTCGATAACTTTTCAAGGTTTTCCAGGACCTGTAGCGAACATGATAGATAATAAAATAGGTGGTCACAATAATTTGAATTTGAATTAAAATTTTTTCAGCTAGACTGGAGAACGTATCATTGTATTTTTAATGATTTTGTAAGAATTGCCATTCGTAAACAGGGTTGTCCCTCAAAGAACTGAAAACAAATCTGTAGCTAAGTGCGTAACCAAAGACCGAATATAGCTGCTGATTAGATTTGAGAAATTGCCAACGTACCAAATTTCCACCTAATTACTATTTAACAAAAATTTCGGAATGAAAATTCATTTTTCAAATTCAAATCGACGATTTTGTTAAATAAATCAGAGAATAAATCTAACCTGTGAATAGTTTTTAAAAATTAAAACTGATTCCAGTTGCAGCTACCAGTGAATCATTGCTAACCATCATTAAATGAATTCATATTTTTTAAACTTAAAAATATAAACAACTGAAAAATTCGTTATTAAACAAAATTTTAAATATTTGTTTGAAAAACATTTGGACATATAGACAATAGTTAATAATTTTGAATTGCAAGCTTCAAGGATTCAAAAAACATATATTGAACGATTCTCAATTAAAAACGTTCCAAATGAAATGTAAATATTCATTAGACATATTTTTCTAGAATCAAAAAATAAATTCGCAGTCACTATCATCATTTAAAAAGGTGAAATATACAATTATCAACCTGTAAAATCAAATTTTGGTAAAAAGAAAATTCCAAATTTAAAAGTAATTTTAAATAGAAAACTTGACAAATGAACAAATTTTTACTACGGAATGTTCAAAATAATACGAATCCGAACAGTGTATAAACCAAAGAAAAACTTTTGTAAACCAAGAATTGGGATATTTTCAAGCAAATACATGATTCTTTAATAAAAAAGTTCAATTTTCAACTAAAAAAGGAAGAAATTGCAAGCCAAACTGGAACAGTTAAATTTTATGTTGAGTAAATTAATTTTCAACCCAATTAAACTAATTTTTGAACAAAATAGTTCAATTTTGAACAAAAGAGTTGAATTTTCAATGAATGAATTGAGTTTTCAAGCCAAATAGTCAAATATCGAAAGTTATACCCCCTGAAATTATTCCTTTTTCATAAAAACAGCGCCTATTTTTTCTTTTTCCAATAAAATTTTTGTTCAGAGCGAGCTGAAGATCATTGATTAGTTCTTTTTCTTTCGAAGTAGGAAAATATAAGTGTCCAATTTTGATTACTGTTCATTTGAAACATCAATTTTCGTTCTGGTGTGAAAAAGAATTAAATTGATTTATTGAGTAATCAACCCCATGGATTATTATTTATAATAGAAATTAAAGTAATGAAATAACATTATTTTTCATTCCTTAAAAAGAAACTTCATTAAATCCCTTTCTGGAAACAGTACATTCCTCACCTGCTGTCCACCACTGGTAAGTGACATTTTTGTAATAAAAAATTATGCTAGGTTATTTCATCATGAAACATTATCAAAATTTCATTAATTGTGATCACAATATTGACCATCGATGGTCAAAATTCTTGAGAATACCAACTACCATCGACATTATCATTGGAATTTGATGTTCAGCAGAGTGGCCGCAAAACTTCGTTTTCAAAATTCCTTGACTTTTTCCTGGTTTTTTCCTGACTATTTTTTCATTTTTCCTGATCATTATTAATTAGAGACCATAATTCTAATCTTGTCACATTTTTGATATAGAATCTTTTATGAATTCAGTATAATAATTTTGAATTTAAACACAAAAAGTGACTGTAAGTGATTAAAAGTGACTAATGTGTGTTATTTTATTTATTTTGTTAATGAAAAAGAATTCAAAAAAATCCGATTGAATGTATGAGGATTCCAGGTAAATTTTATTGAATTCTGAATAAAAGCATCAGACTTCATAACAAATTCAAGTTAACTTGAAAAGAATGCAAAAGTATTAAAAAATTAATTGAATTCAATCAGTTCGAAGTAGGTTTAGAAAAATTTAGGAAAATTCAAAGGAATTTGATGAAATGCCTAAGAATACAAGGGAAGTTTAAGAGACTTCAGGATAAATTAGAAAAAGCTACATTTCTTTCTTGAAATCTATTGAAATAAGTAAGAATTTGGTGAGCATTGAATAATTCAGGTAGCATTCCAAAGAAATTCAGAAAAATTCCAAAAAGTATTTGAAAATCTTTTGTAATCTTTGAAAGCCTACGAAATCCCTGGCTTCTTGTAAATAAATTGTCAGAAATCAATTCAAATATGAAAAAATCAGTCTAATAATGTTTTCGGAAATCCTAGAAAGTTTATCAAAATATCTTGAGGGCTTTTAAAAGCTGTTAAAATAATTTAAATCCTCGGAAAACTTATAAAATGCCTTAGAATCTTTTAGAATATTTTAAAACCTTATAGATTCAAATCCATTAAAATATTATAAAATTCCGTGAAGTTACACGAAATCTGATTATATTCTCTGAAATTCTGGGAAATTTATTCAAATACCTTCAGAGATTGTAGAATTCCTTCGAAATAATTGAAATCCTCAGAAATCTTATAAAAGTCTTTTAGAACTAGAAAATTTTTCAATATCTTTAAAATGCCTTGGAATCTTTTAAAATACCCTAAAATATATCAATCCTTTGAAATCTTTTTAAAGCCCTTGAATTTTTTTAAGTTGAAAAATTCTATGAAATCTTTTAAGATACCTTGAATTATTTCAAACCCTTTTGAAATTCCTTCAAATTATTGAAATCCATTAAAAATTCCTTGGAATTCTTGAAACCACCTTAAAATCTTAAAACAATCTATTGGAATCACTTCAAATTATTGAAATCTACTAAAAATTCCTTGCAGTCTCTTAAAATACCCTAAAATATTTAAAATTATTTGAAATATTTTGAAATCCCGTGAAATTTTTTCATCAAGAGTTCTGAGGTCGACTGCTGAGAGCGAATAGGTAAGGGTGTGGCACAATAGGCTTTATAGCTTGAGTGCCAGGGGAACTAGATAACCAACAAAGTAGTATTTTTTCAGAAGAGCGATAAATCGTTCTGTAAAATCAAAATCAATAGATAAAGATAAAATAAATTTCCACTCACAAACCGAAGTGTTGTTGAATTGACGTCAAAAAAGTGTTATCAAAAAAAGTTATCCGGTTTACAGGAAACTGACGTAGAAGTTGACAATCTCAAAGTGACCGCAATTAAAATTGGACCAGGCTTGCCTACAGATTAGGATAAAAAAATTCAATTTTTAGTTTAAAATAAAATAAAATCGTGCCTCCTAGATATCAAGTTTCTGAATACGGGTAAACAAAGTTTGATTTAAGAAAGTTAGAAAATTCCGAGAAAATCGATTGAGAATGTATGGCTTAAAATTTCATGGATTTTCAAAATCGGATTTTGGCAGCGATTGAAAAACGAATTTTCGATTTTTTGCAAAACCAAAAACTTGCTCCCAAGATATGGGAATTCTGAATGAGAATAAAAAAGTTCAATACAAAAAAATGATTGTGTTCTGTAAAAATCCATAATGAAATCGCGATATCACAGTATGGCACAAATCTTTTTCCTCGAACAAAAAAAAAAAAGGTTTTTTTTCAAATAAATTATAATAATTTCTGGAAATATGCATGCTTAAGGTTTGCACTATATACCTTCGAAATTTATTCTTGCAGCTCGCAATATATGTGGACATTGCTCGCAAGAAAGAATTTAATTTAAATAATTTTTTACTTTTGTTTTGTGACAAATTTCTTCTTCTTAATATGGACTGAATCTTTATTTTATACTGTAAATTGCATTAATATTTTTTAAATATAAACAGGAAACCAATAAACATGCCGTTGACATAACATTGCTGGCAGGATCCTTTACTTTGCGTTTCCAAACTATATCCTCATATATAAAATTCAATTCGGACTTGCATGTTGGTGGCGGAAGTGAGAACATGTTCCGTGTCAGATTGTGAGAGGATTTTACAGAATTTGTGTGGACGGTGTGAGTGGAGTGTGAGGGTGGAAGCCTACGAGATGAGTAGGGTTGTGTGGGGTGAATTAGGGAGATAAAATCGGATTTTCAGCGTGGGTGTGAGGTGGGATTTAGCTTCTCAGAGAAAGTGAGGTTAGGTTTGCAAGGAGTCGGTGGAGTGTGTGGTCAGGAATCTGGGGTCTTCGAGGGGTCAAGGGTGGTGGTTCCCGCAGAGTTGCGGGATCTCAAGGGAGAGAAAGGGGTGTATGCAAGGGGTGTGAGGAATTGAAAAAAAAGAAAACGTGAAATAAAGGGAAAATTCGGTGGTAATAGTCGGCACTATTCTCCAGAGACATCTGTCGGTTGCGGAGGGGACTGCATGGAGAGGTCACAGTTACCGACGGCAGAACGGGAGGTGGGCAGTGAGAGTGCTGGCAGTGCTGGTAGTGAAATTGACGGGGAAGAAATTTTGGCTTGGTAGATGAGTGGCGGGAGGTACGCTTTTAGGCAGCGAATTATCTTTCTTAGATAAAGTGCATTCTAAATTTGGAAGCACACTATGAGTTTTCGTAAATACTGGAGGTTCAGAATCTTTACTACTCTTTCGTCCATTGGGAGACTCACTTTCTGAATAGGTTTCGCTGATGCGTGTAGTGATTCTGGAAGCCTCTGCTGCTCTGCGTCTAAGACATCGCTCAGCAGCACAGTCTTCATTGAAATCTAGAAATTTCACGTGAGCTGGTGAATGTAAGTTTCGTCAGGGTCGCCTGAGGATATCCCAGCTAGCCGTTCTCTTCGCCTGGGCATCCCTGTAGTAGTTGGGGGTTCTAGGACTTTGGATTTGATTGGCTTAAAGGATGTTTTCCTGGAAATTGAGGTTTGTACATCAATTATAGTTTCGGGTACACAAATGGAAGGTTGTCTTTTTAAAATTAATTTTATCTTGGGTTCAGATTTCGGTATACATGTTTCTGAGATTGATTTACCTTTCTTCATGCTAGTTGGTTGTTCTGGCAAGATTGCGATTTTCGTTTCTTTGTCTTTTCCTTGAGCGGTTTTAGAACAAGTGACCAGTAGAACTTTGAATTGCTTTGAGCGATTGTGATCTGCTAATACTGTCAATCGTTTAGAGATGGGCTCATTTCTTGTAAAGACGGTGTTACTATGAATAAGGATAGGGGATGAGGAAGCTGAAAAGGATTCGTCTGATTCCTGGGAGTCAGTAGATTCCGGTGATTGCTGTTTATCCACGGGAATTCCTGATAGGGCTTTGACTTCTCTATTCAACTTTTCTTTCTTGTATTCAAATTTATATTGATACTCATACAGGCGCGACCGCCAACGAGTTAATCTAGATCCAGGTTTATTTACGTAATCGATCCAGTGAACAGGATTGCAATCGCAAGATAAGGTAAATTCTCGTACGTATAAGTAGGGACTCATTTTCAGGTTCATGGTAAACCTGTTCGTAATGGTTCATAACTATGTTTTTGGGTTGGTCCTCACTCCCACTTTGTCTCCTTTTTCAAAAGGTCTGTCACGAGTTTTTCTAAGTTAGCGTAGTCGGACGTGGGAAGTTTTTAATCCCTATTATTTTTTCAGGATTCAACCTGACTTTGTCCTTCCCAATTATGTGGCCCAGGTACGCTGCTTCAGTTTTGAGGAAGTCGCATTTATCAGTCTGTAATTTGAGGTTTGCAGCTCGAAGGCGATCGAAAAGCCGTCTTGTCTTGATATCATGTTCTTCTTAAGTAGTTGAATAGACAATAATATCATCTAGGTAAACAAATGCTTCAGTTCCAATCATACCTTCCAGTATGCATCTCTGATCACAAATCTAGATTCAGATTTGAAAAACACACGTCATGGGTCCCCCGACACTCCCGCAAATGTCCTAATTTTTCGATATTCCCGTAACTCGGTGAAAACATGACCTCAGGGGTTTTAGGGATCGCTGAGCATGAATCTCGGATCAAGATCAGCGAACCCAAAACGAAAGTTATGATAGGAGATTTTGGATGCATCAACAGTTCGTGTAAAAATAAACAGGTGCAAATATTACATAACTGATGCTTATAGAGACTTTTTTCTGCATTGAAAAATCGAAATATAAAGAACTAATGAATAGTTATGTACCTAGTATATCTTAAAAATGTTTCAAAATGTGCCTCAACAAAATTACTAGTTTTTTTATCACAAAAAGAAATTATTTTTTTGGCAAAAGTTTGTTTCTTTATTTAAAAATGCAAGTAAAAAATGCAACTGAAAATTAATCTGTTTTGGTAGAGAATTCAAGCATTTTGTTGAAAACTCGCTTCTGTTGGTTAAATGTAGTTTATTTGTTATTGTTAATTAAAACATTTTATTAGTTATCGTCAGATAGCCCAATATTTTTTGTATAACAAGACTCGCTCTTGCCGCGTGTGATCAAAAATGTGATTTTAGGTAAGTTTAAATATCCGTTTATCAAATTATTATACTTTTCTCTAGTTAATACTTGGTTACCTGCCTAGCGATTACTAACGCATTTGCATAATTTAAATTTTAATCGTGAATAAAAATTGACTTCAATCAAATATCATGTGAAGAGATCAAAATTAAGTTTTTCTTTATCTGTTTCAATCGGTTAAGCCCTGTGTGAAAATAAGAATTGTGTTTTAAATTCAATTATAAGCATTTTTAATTTCCAATTTGGCTTAAGGTGACGATTACTAGTGCATTTACCTTACTTTCTGAAAAGTTCATTTTCTTGGTTAAAGATTCATAACTTTAGTTGAAAATTCGTTTTTTTGTTTTTTTTTGTTTTTGTTACAAATAATTTTTTTCAACTGAAACGCTAAATATTTTGTTGAAAATTCAAATTATTTGTTGAAAATTCATATTCTCTGATAATTTTGGAATAATTTTATTATCATTACATTGGCTATCTGTTTAAGAAATGTTATCTTAAAAAATGTAAATAAAAAAAATTGATAAATAGTTATGTAGCCAATATTTATTAAAAATGTTGAGCAAATTGTGCCTTCATCACTTCTCAACATTAGTTATCTAGTATATGATAACTTTCTTTTTTCATCCTTGACTTTGACCAGGATTGTGTGCTTCAGAATGTGCCTCAACAAAAATACTAGTTTTTTATCATAAAAAGAAATTTTCATTTACCCCAAAACGCGTTCTCTGTATGTAAAGACAACTAGCACGGGTTCGGGGCGTTTCAGTTTTGCCCCACCTAAGTAGGTGGGTGCATTTGAGAATGCTGAGTGCACTTAAAAGCGCTCTCACCCAGTTCGGGGCATTTAGAAATGCCCACTCCCAGGTGCGTGCGGTTGAAACGCCCATTGGGCGTTTTCGGGTAATATTTGTTAGGGTTTGTTTATATATTTAAACAATATGGATGTTGATACACTAATCGGTTGGAACGAATAGGCTGTAAAAGTTGACACAGATCGAAAACTGCGTGTTGTTAGATTTTTTTCTTTTTTTTTTAATCTCACAGTTTCTCAGGCATATATATATAGTTTGTTACTATAATTCTTCTAATGACTAATATCATCTAATGATTTTTAGGAAAAGCATAACTAGCTCAACTTTCAAACAAAGAAATGAATCTGGAACCAAAAAAAAGATGAATGTGTACCAGCGTATTACAATTTTCGACAACAATGTGTAATTTCCCTAAAGAAAATGTTATAGTTAAAACGTTTCAATTTACAATGTTTAAATTTGAAGTGAAGAGTAGCATAATTCATCCCAAAACGACCAATTGTTAACAAAATAGTTGAATCTTCACCAAAAACAGATTAATTTGTACTCAAACAGTTTCATTTTTAATCCAGAAGATTAATTTTTTTAACCAATGAAGATAAATGTTAACCCAAAAAACGGGGTGTCACACAAATAAATGACTTTTCAACCGTAGATATGAATTTTTGAGGAAGTAGTTGATATTTTAACCGTGTGGTTTAATTTTCAACCGTAAAAGATGAATTATCATCGAAAATTGTCATAGTTGATAGTTCAGGTGCAGAAGATTTATTATTACATGAAACCCAATTAAATTCAACCAGAGAACCAAATAGTTGTATTGCCAGTTGAAAAAATTAAATTTAAATTAAAGTAAATGTAAATAAAAAATTCAATTTCCAACCATAGAAGGAAATCTTTAATTAAAAAACAAATTTGTTAAGAAATTTGTTCAACTTTCAACCAGATAGATTAGTTTTCAGGCTAAACAATTAATTCTGAACGAGAACTGTGATACTGGAAATATTTCCAACAGACAAAAGGTTGCAATTTGTGAATCAAGAACAGTAAGCTTGATCCAAAAACTATGAATATTCAACGAAGTAGTCGAATTTTTAACGGAATAGATGACTAATAGTTATCCTAAGAAGAATAATTTTGTATCAAAAAAGATGAATTTGCAAAAACAAAAGATTTTTTAACAGAATTTAAATTTCAAGCCCAAGAAAGATTTAATGGTAATCGAAGAAAAAAAATGTAATCAAGTTGTTCAATTTGTAAGGCAGAAGAATGGATGGCCAATAAAAAAAAAGGATACTTTATATTCCTAACCGCAAAGCCAACAAATTTTTTATTTAAAATAAGAAAAAAGCTGAGTTCCAGCAAAAACGACGAATTTAAAAAAATTTTAACTGTTCAATTTTCATGAAAAAAAATTTTTACAGCAATTTACATTCCTTGAGATGAATCTTTAACAGATATAATTACATTTTAACAAAGTACTGAAAACATTCAATAATGATTTCAATATAATTTAAGATATTTTTTAATAAAGAGAAATTAAAACAAGAACCTGGGCCTAAGAATAGGGCCTCGAAATAATTAAATTTAAAATTCAAACATTATTTTGAAATTGTCAATCTCAATCAATTTAATTAGAGATATTTTTGAATAAAGAGAAATTGAATAAAAAACATGGGCCTCCGAAGAGGGCCTCGAATAATTCAATTTTAAATTCAAAAATCCTTTTGAAATTGAAATTGTGAATCTTAATCAACTTATTCTAACATATTTTTGATTCTAGGAATTAAAATGGGAGGGAAGGGATTCAAAATTGTGTAAACTGAGATCTGCGTGATGCTTTCGCAGAGATATTTGGAAGCCCTGACGAAAAATACAATGACGTAATAGATAGGATGGTCAAATTATAATTCGGTTATAAACACACTGGAGATTTAGAAGACCGCGCCCACCTTCTCGGTTTGGGATTTAGGTCGCAGATATCTTGTTCTACGCTGGCAGATTGGAAGACCAAATTCGTCGAATTAAATGCTTGAGCTCGGGGCCCTCGAGAACGCCAGCAAGTAATTATCGCTTTGGATGAATCTTGGCACACTTATCCAATCTATATTCCATACAAATCTCTCGTGTATACCTTTCGGCGATGCTCAGGGAATGATGTAGCTACTCTGTTTCAAAAGTATAGATCTTTAGATAATCAATACAAAATACGTAAGTGACCTGATGCTTGTGGTGATTAGACTCGCGGCAGAGGTACCCACGTTAGTTATGTAGTACGAGAGATTGGGGCAAAGGCGAGTTACAAAATAGAAGTTGGCTAATGGTTTAGCTCTGAAAGACGCTTATCTGGGAGTTGATTCTGTTAGTTGTCGCATGATGTTTTTTAGGCGAAATAGTAAATCTGATCAGACTACAGTGCGTCTGAACACTAGACACTGTTGAATGGACGTTTTCAACTTTCAATATGGGGTATAGATCCGGACCAGATGTTGATGTGTTGAATAAACTTCTTCCACCAAGAGATCTGGATACTGTCTGGTCCGACAGTGGAGAAGTTCTACGTACTTCGAAGTCCTTTTCTTACGCCATCTACAATGATTGTTCGGTAATTATATTTAGATATAATGAGGTTGTCGCAAAGCACCTTGGGTTAAAACACAACCTCCTCAGGCTTGGACATATTTTTTGTGAATACCTCTCAAAAAAGTCTCAGCCTCTTTGGGCTGGGACAGATTTTTCCCAGAAACATGAAAATTGCTAAATAGGCGCAATTGGTTGTTGAGAAATTGTTGATTCACCTTGAGCCAAAATCTCCCTTTTATGTATTATCCTCCTTGTGTTGTAGAACACGCATATTTTGTCAGTAATGTTCTGCTTGATTGTCAGCAGCTTTGACTTGTTCAGTGTGTGACGGATTGTTGAATGTTGAGTAGTTAATTTAACACAATATATGGGATGCATTTAGTGACCTCCAGCCAATCTTCTTCTTCAGTTGATGCAAGCGCCTTTAAGTCTTTTGTTCCATCGTCAGTTTCACGTTTCGATTTGAATTGGCCAAAGTTCTCGTCGCAACATTAAGTAAACAAGTGATGGTACTGACATAGAGCAACATCGACTTTAGACAGATCTTCGGGCTCAGGAGAAACCTGGATGTCAATGTTTCTCCTCGGCCTGGAAACACCATTATCTTTCGGGGAATGCTTGATTTCCGCGATTGATCCTTATGTCGCTGTCTCATCATCGTCTGCGGCTTGTTCTTGCAACGGTTGGAAAAGCATTCCACGTACGTATTTTATTCGCTCTCGCCTCAATTTCTCTACGCTATCGAATACTAGTAATGTAGAGTATAAGGAAATTAAAACGATATTTAAAACTTGGACTCGGGATAATTAAACCAAAAGCAGGTCATAACAATAGCGAGTGCGCGAAGTGCGAAAATCTAGAGGAACTGAGCTTAAAGCGCCAGGCAAGTGTGTCCGAGTGCGTAGCGCGAGGTGAATACATTATCGAGCGCGAAGCTCAAGATCCAACAGGTGCACGCCCTAGGCGCGCTCAAACTTGCGAGCCGCGCGCAAAGCGCGCGAAGACAATATGCCCGCAACGCGGGCAGATCTTTTTTTATTCTTTTAATCCGTTTTTATTTGTGCCTGTATGGGCAAGTGTGATAATAGGCTTGTGCGATAAAAAAATTTTAATGAAAAGAAATTTAGTTATGGATTTTTTTTAAACTTTTTTTTATATCCCTTAATAAAAAGTATTATAGGAAAATCAGAATAGGCCTATTATAATTTTTCTATAATGAATTTTCTATCATTTTTTCGCGATTATAGGAAAGATCACCAAAACATAATCATGGGAAAATAGTTATAGAAATTAATAATATTGAAATAAATATTCCAAAAAAGTATAAGATACTCATAGCTTTTAGGTTTCATTATACCCACAATCTAAATGAAGCTTGTTTCAAATATGTAAATTTTTATGTACTTTTGTGTGAGTATAGTTCAAAATTTATGGTCTTTTGTTATTCGCGATGCTCGCCTTTGGAACATACTACCTATAAACATTAGAAATGCACCTTCACAATTTCACGTCAGAAAAGTTCTTTTTCGTTACTTATTTAACACATCTAATCCTACCCTCGGAATCACACATTGGTAACACTTAAATTCTTAATTAAAAATATATATGAGTGTGTTATGAATGCGCATTTACTTTAAAGTATGTATATTTGCGTATATATATATATATATATATATATATATATTTATAGTATCCTTCTGTTGATAACCTACACCTAATTATGTGTATTATAGTTTATTTATTTACTCTTGTTCACTACCTATTCTTGATTTCAATCGTCAAACTTGCAAACAGACAGATCTAATACCTTCTCTGATGAGAATCTAAAAAGATAATTTTTCAACCAAAAATTTAATAGTGAAATCTTCAGTCAAATTAACCCCCCCCCCCAACTAATCTACAACCAAAGAATTATGAATCTTTAAATGAAATAGTTTATTTTTTAAACAAAAATATGAATTGGTAACCAAAAAACTTGCGACTTGCAAGTTTGAGCGCGCCTAGTGCGCTCGTCTGTTGGATAAATAAATTGAAAACGAGGAGTTCTGTCAAAAAATAGTACACAGAAATGTTGTAGAAATTTTTAAACGCTAAAACTCCTCCAATAACTATTCCCCATATTTTTCGTCATTGAAAGACTAAGGGAACTAGTTAAAGATACTAGAGTCATGAGGGGATCCGAATGCAATACTGATCATTACCTTTTAGTCTCCAAAATAAACTTAGGGCGGGGATGGAGAAATTTTACACAAATCTAATACCTTCTCTGGATGAAAATGTAAAAATTACCGACTCCTGTTTTACCAACTGATGGTGAGATTGTTCCCTACCTTACAAGCCGATGGCAAAATGACAATATAGAAAATTACCGACCTCTCTCTTTTACCAACTGGTGGTACAATGCTATCACAACAGGAATCTGCATCACCGACCTCACTGTTTTACCGACTGCCGGTATCTTAGCACGGAACAGAACCCTCCCTTGGTCGGTGGAGCAATCTGTTGATGTCGGTAACTTGCGATGGTGGCGCCATCTGTTGGTAAGTGGCCTGATAGCCCCCTAGCCCTACTACTCGCGTTTTCAAGATGCATCGATTGAACTATTGAGCAACCTTTCATGACTTTCCATAACGTACCAATACAGTTTGTTAATATAACAGTAGGGCAGAGTGGCCATCAGTGGGTTGCTGTAGAGTGTAGAGTGTAGACAATGGGTATTTTTAATCATTTAAAAAACCAGTGAAGAAATTTGATATAAACCTTAGAGACGAATAAAATTTATATGTGAACACACTATGTGCAAGAGCTGGAGCTATATAAATCAATTAGAAAATGCCAAAAATGGAAAAAACTGTTTTTGAGATTATGCTGAAATAATATACCTTGACTTTACTAAATATTTGCACAAAAATATACCTCCTTATGCGTTATGCTTATGATTAATATTGCTAAGGGTCTCAACTAGAATATCCTTTTCATGACATTTGCATAATGTATTTAAGTGTATAACCTTTAGATTGACGTTATTTAACGCCACGTATTACGTAAAATGTAGGTATAATTATGACTTTGAATCTTACCCGGCCCACTGATAGTCTCCCCTACTGTATTTAGTGTAATTTTTCGCGTCTTCGAACGCGTCGATTGACATGTTGACGAATTTTCGATGACCTTTCCTGATCAAGAAATAACGATTTATAAAGTTAAAAAAAAGTTAACATTGTTTAAATGATGAAATTTTTACATTTTGAATATAAAACTACCATAAGTTAAAAATTTTGTTGTTGTACAGAACACATTGATTGACCTCTTGATGTTCTCTCTAATTTACTGAAAATATGATTTTCGGTAACACAGAAACATAAGCTTGAAAATATTGGAATTGTTCATTTTTATTACATAGAAAAAATCTTCCATAGTGAATATACCCATAGTACTTCGCAGCTTCTTTTGATCCGATCCGAAAAAAAATCAATTTCACCCACTTTAAAAGTACCCGCAGCAAAATTTATCAGTCATTATTGTGAATTACCTCGGGAAGATTCCCCAGGTAACTTCACCAGCAAAATATGAAGTATTTCGAACAGTAACATTGACGGCACATGTGCTACAAGCGCAAGTCTTCCCTAGAAAAGAAAGGGGGATACGAGTTTTCCCTTAGCTCGCATGGGAATTGGCCCAGGGGTTTATTATTATTATCATTATATCATTAAGCCGTTTCCCTTTCGGGGTAGGCGTGAATTGCTCGGTTGGAAAGTAGTGGAAGTGCCAAGGTTTCACTGGTTAATAGCCTGAAAAGCATCCCTGCGTGTCAAGAAAATGCTGAGACACTTGCGGGACGTGACTTGCGTCGTGATGAGACAGACGAGACTGGAGAACCGACCCGAAGGGGCGGTTTATATGGTAGCGTATCGATTAGCGCTTCCAGTACCTTCTACTAGTCATACAAACTACAAGAAGTACATGCGCAATTACAAGTGTACATCGTATTGATTATTCTATATAAACATTATATAGGGAGTATTATTATTATATCACTTATAAGCCGGGTACATAACAGTAATAATAATAGATTTATTTGCCGAATATTTGATATAAAGAAGATTTTTTATACTGCATTTTCACTAAAATGATGTTAGTTTGCGAAAAATTTTTAGTTCTTTCAAGTATAAAAAACTGTTTGTTAGAAAAATATTTTTAGACGTGTAATTTGATAAAGCAATTAATATGTTTTCCATTATTTGTCTGTTTCTTGTAATATTGCAAAACATTCTAAATTAGCATTCTGAAACCTCGAAATTCAAAATCTGTGAATTTTCGCGGCCGAAAAGAATCTAAAAAACGTCTTAAAAAACTAAAAATCAATTAACTATAACACTTTTAGTTTTAAATTCAGTTTTCATTATATTTCATCAACACATTGATTTTTAACTTCACAAGTACAATTTTAGATATATGTAATCGCAAAAAGTCACAGATTTCGAATTCAAGACTTTTAAATTGCTAATATAAGAATTTAAAACAAAATTGATTTGTCACTTTTTATTCCCATTGAGTATTCCATATAACAATTAAGCCCCACCGATGAAAGCGAACCCATCTCAGGAAAAACGTAGCGTTGAAGAACAAGGCGCGGCAGGCGAAAACAATTTCTCGGGTCAAACCTGCCCTTACCTGAAAATTGAACAAAAAGTTTGCCGACCACCGCCCTACTTCTATCATGATGCGCGCAATTTTTGCAGCTGCAGGTGGGAGTGAACTTTTGAAATGTACAAGCGGTAACCGACTTTGAATCCGGTTACACCAGAGGGCGTAAATTAAGCGCGCCTGAAATAAATTAGCTTAAATACGAGAGTGGTTCAGTTTCGCGTCAGCGCAAAATCGTTTTCGGCAGTGGCTCTGTCGCACACGTGGAGTCCCTGCGGCTTCTGCGCCGACGCGAATCTGGGCTCTCTCATTTAAGCACAATTGCTTGCGCACATTGCGCAGAAAAGCTGTGAGCATGCAAAGCATTCAATTTGTAGCTGGTGACAAATATTACACCCCCACATAGCAGACTTCCCGAAAAAACATGGTCTTTTCTTATGAGTTGGTCCAAGTGGCCGAGAGAAAACACCCGGTCTCCCTTATGAAAATATATGACAGGAAAAAAATGACAGGCCTGTCATTTTTTTCCTGTCATTTTTTCTCTGTAATTTTTTCGCGACCACAGGAAAACGACAGGCAAAACGACAGCCGAAAATGACTGGCCCTAATTGGACATAATTTATAATAATATCGTCTGAACAAAGAAATTTTTAATGGATTCCAGTAATTTAATGGGATTTCGAAGGATTTGAAATATTTGAGGGTATTGTAAAAGATTTTCAGACACTTTCAAGAGCTTTAAAAAGTTTCAAGGGATTTCAAAAGATATAAAAGGATTTGAAATAGTTTAGGAAATTTTAAAAGATTCATACAACTTGTTTTATTCATTTCAATAGTTTATAGGAATTTCAAAGACTTTGAATTATTTTATGGTATTTTTAGAAATTCCAGTGCATTATCGAGAGATATAAACAATTTCAAGAGATTTCAGACGGTTTTAATAATTTTAAGGAATTTTAAAACTTTGCGTGCTGTTTTAAAGAATTTTGGAAGATGCAGAAGGATTTTACAGGACCTATAAGGTTATAGGGTATTTTAAAAGATTCCAAGGGTTTTTATAAGGTTGATACATAATTTCGAATAATTATATTTTTATGTTTACAAAGCAAAGCAATTTTATTCAAGAAGTAAAAAATAAAAATTTCTTTTATTACATCTAGTATATATTTTCTATTATACTATTTCTCATTTGTGGAAATTTAATTAATTTGTAATAAATTTGTAACTTTTTTCGAAAGTGCCCTCTGCGTGGAAAATAACTCATATAATAAATATAATTATTATATCTATATAATACAAACAAGTAATATGATACATCATGAAATATTATTTTCTATTAGAAATAACGAAATCTTAAATTTTATATGTTTAATATCAAATAGACATTCTAACCAAGCTAAAATATTTTAACATTTTTATTAGAGCTGTGCAGTCGTATATTCGAATTTTTAATACAAATTCAAGAACGCTTGGAACATTGGAATTTTCGAAATAGAAAAAAAATTAACTGTACATCAAACCACCTTGATTTTCTTGAATTATTACAATTTTTAAAATCAAAATAACTTTTTTTTAAAATGGATCCAAAATTCAAGCCGAATTTTCGAAATTTGACTTGTTTCAATATTCGAATAAATCGATTTTCAAATATTCGACTTGACTTTTGGAATCCTTTTTTTTACAGAAAAATGTATTATTTTGATTTAGAAATTGTAAAATTGTATTTTCACTTACTACTTATTAAAAAAAATTCAGTTTGTTTTCCCCTCAGCAAGTGCAAGTATCAAGTTAATCTAGTTAATGTTCTATTTGAATAGGATAAAAAAAGGGACGTTAATTTCAGGATTAAATTGGAAGGCTACAAACTGTATGATACTAACCTCAAATTTTCTTCTTTAACAATTCATGCAAACAAAATCTTAAATTAATGTTACTTTTTTTAAACGAGTAGTAAGTGAAAATACCTGATAAAAACAATTTATTGAATAAAAAAGAACTTACTTTTGTTTTATTTGTAAATTGTGTTTTCGATTTCACAGTAAATATATAATTATTTACGAGATTATTTACCTCTCTCAAAACAGTGCCCAGATAACAATCGTGCGACGCACGCTTCAAGCACGCGTGCGAGTCGCACGATGCGACCCATATCGCACGCAAAAATTTTTAAGATTAGCACCTGCTCCCGGCGAAATACTGCGGTTGTCCTTATGACAAACTTTTAACTATATATATATAAAATGAACGCAAAGAGTAAATGAAATAAAACATTCATAACGTATATAAATTCCCTTTAAATCCATATCTTTCATATTAAAAATTAGACGTTGATGACAATCCCAAGGCTAAAAATGTAAGAAAACACAAAGTCGTTAAGGATTAAAAGAAGGCCGTGGCTACGTGTACCGAAATTTCGGTACAAATAGCTGGATTTTTTCGATACAAATAAGGTTAGCTGGAAAAGTGGCTATTTGTATCGAAACTTCAGTACGTATAGCTGATTTTTTTTTGGTACGCGCAGACACTTCCTTAAAAGAATCTAAAATCGCAATTAGTGCCCAAAAACATCTGATAATTATCATATGCCCTCATGCCACACGAAATTATTTCAATTTTCATTGGATCACGTACGATCTAAAAATTATTAATCTCATATTTCACGTCGCTCAATATCCCATCTTATTACGAAAAAAGCAGGTACGAGTTCCCTGATTATATTATACGAGCCTCACAAAGTATTCGTATGACAGAGTGCAATTTTGCCTATCAGGGCAGGTTACAATAAAAATTTGGCAATTTCGCCGCCTACATACGAAATTAGAATAAACGAAAATAAAGAGGTACTTACCTGAGTTTCGGACCCATGGTGGGTTCTTTCCACCACCGAATGGTGAAATATTGCTCATTTTTCGCGAGATTTTCACTCCTTTAGTAAAAAAATGTTACAATTCAATAAATTCTCAAGTTTCTGATAACGCGTCTTTCACTTCAGCGCCATGTTTCCGGAGGTCTACCTCTCTTTACTACGACTAAGATCAAGTTTATGCCATCTTTTTCAATTTCATTTATGGAAATTTTTACAATAAATCAAATTTGTATGCTATATAAAATGTTTATTAATTAAAAAAAGTCACTTACAAGTGATAAATAAGGAGAAAAAGTAATTATATCAGAGAATCAATAATAAAAATAGTTGTTTTAGGTATTACTTAGTCCAAGATGGCGGGTTAAATGTCCTAAAACTGGAAGAACGAAGAGTAAAACTTTTTCAACACGTCAGAGAAGAAAGTATTTTCACCAAAGTGTCAATTGAAAATTGTTACTTTGCAATTTTTGTTACCTATTATATAACGATAAAAACTATGTCAAGTTTCGGAGTTTGGAAAATACATTATTTTGATTGGTGGAATGAAATAGTGTAGGTCGTGTTCTGTAGTGTGTTGTGTTCTTGTGTTGACAAATGACAAGGTTGAACGACACATGGATTAACATAACCTAAAAATACACCAGAATCACTAATGCGCATGCCAGAGATATCCGCTTTCATCAGGGGCAAAGGGGTGGTGGCTCTCCTATAAGGCCTGCAGAATAAACGTGTCATGAGATTTGAAGACGGCCGAGTGGCGGCGCTGGCTGTACTTTTAGGCCGACAATTATTCAAATGCATGGGAAAAATACAAATTTTGAAGAAGTCAACGGAATCAGCTCCAATTGATTTTGATACGCTGATTCGTGCCATCAAAGATTTTTTAGTAGAAAAAGGCACTAAAGGCCTTCAAAATTAATAAACCTTGAAATTCTTTAGAATTAGATACATTTTCCTTTAACTATCCCCATTTTTTGCGAATTTTCGATGGGTGCCCACAACCTGTTACGATTTTTGTTTTTTATCAAAATGGACGATTTCACAAAATTGGTCGTAAAATTTTTCTACTTGACTTGATTACAAATAATTAAGAGAAATATACCTCAATATCATTGGTATCACCAAAGTTAAGAAAGTTTAAGAAAAAAAAGCCCAACATTTTCAAGTTTGAATATCTCCTAAGTTTTTTTCTTTTTTCAAAAATTAATTTAGGGTTTTTCTTTCAGCAACATAAAAAGCGAATACTAGAATTTTCATCAAAATTATTGGCAATATCTGAAATTCATTAGATAATTTGACATTAAATTGCTCTAAACTGCGACTGAGCGCCATTTTTTAAAAATTATAGTATGAGCTAATCAGAAACCACTGCTTAATTTCTCCATCTTGGCTAAATAAGGCCGCAAATTCAAGTAATTTTAAAATGTAAAGTGTTACAATTAAAATTTCTTGTAATTTAAGAGTATACAAATACTTCAATTCAAATAAAATGTATTGTAATGTTGAAAATGGGTACAAGAAAATTCGGATTAACTATAATTTTAGGTTATATGTTTCATAGCCTCTTCCTGGTGACATGTATGTGTATAAAATAAAACTCAAATCAATTGGGAAAGTACTGAATAAATAAAATTATATAATGCAGTGTCCGCGATATGTAAAATGATAATTGTTATGTTTTATTTATTTAAAAATGTATTTCCTCAATTTCGGAGGAAAATTTGATAGAAGGATATTAAATATTTAATCAAGATTATCAATACTCTTGTTCACTCCTTTTTCTTACAATTTGTATTACGTTCGTAATATAATTAATACATGAAGGGTGGAACGGGGGAAGGTGGCAAGTGGCCATTTTTTAAAGAAGGGGTTCTTTGTTAGAAAATTCTAAAAAATTCAAATACACACCAAGTTAAGAGGATTTGCTCGAAACCGTATTTTTGATAGTAGCAGTACGTCAAAGTTGCTTTTTCATATCCATTAAAAATGAAGACTTTTATGATAAAGGTATTTGTTATGATATTCACAAAAGGCATATATTTCAATATCTTCATGGTTCAACCGCAGAAAATGTTAATGTTATTCTTTATCATTTCTTGAATACGATAAATCTTATGTCACACTGTGACACCGCTTCATTGAAAATTGATTTTATGGGAAGTGAATACATTTTTTTGACAAAACCTGCTTTCTCTGTGTTTATCAACTGAACATCTCGGCGGGGACATTTCATAATTTAGAAAACAAAATAAAAATTACAATTGTTGTGAAGATTTTAAGACGATTTTCAGAAACCATAAAATTCTAACCTCAAAAGTAAAACTCAGTTTTCTCCGAAATGTATTCACTTTACGGTTATTACCGATTGTCAAGCGTTAATTTATATCAATTCTTTAAAGACTAGGAATCCACAAATTGATCGCTGACTTATCCAGCTCGCACACTTCGAGTTTGATATCCAACACAGGAAGGGAGAACAGATGAAACATGTAGATGGGCTTTCTCGTGCACCTGTTGAAGAAGCCGATCAGAGTTTAGATAGAGGTACGATACTTAGTGTTTTGATTAGAGAGGACGAGATCATTATGTACCAATATAGCGACGAAAACCCGTCACGAAAAATTCAAATCTTACAAAATAATGATCGAGAACGAACAAAGAGAGAAAGGGGCGAAATTATTGACTATGTTCTGCGTAATGAAATGTTATACAAGATTGTCGATGCAAAAGAATTATACCTTATACCGAGAGCAATGCGCAAAGCGCTCGTAATTAAAAACCATAATTTGTCTAGCAATTTTGTTGTAGAGAGAACTCTAGCACGAATCAGAGAATTTTATTACTTTCCAAAAATGCGTAATTATATCAACAGGCATATAGCGTCGTGTGTTGAATGCTTGTTCGCGAAAAAGAAACGTGGAAAGCAAGCTAGCGAGCTCCATCCAATCCCCCCCGGAACTCGACCTTTTGAGGTAATTAATGTAGATCATCTCAGACCTTTTGTAACGTCGGCGAAGGGGTATAAGTATATTCTAGCAGCCATTTGCAATTTAACCAAACTTGTCCATTTGTACGCAGTGCGAGATACAAAAGCTTCCAAAGTCACTAGAAAACTGGAAGAATTGGTTAAACGTTTCGGAGCGCCTAAGCGATTTATCACGGATAGGGGAACGGCATTTACGGCTAATACTTTTGGAACTTTCTGTAATCGCAACGGGATTAAGCATACCCTTAATTCAAGTCGAGATCCCCAAGCAAACGGATAGGTTGAGCGGCTTAATAGAACTATTTACCGGCATTAATAACTAGTTTAACTGATACGAAAGGTTATCATTGGGATCTTGGTATTAAGAAATTGGAACGCGATCTTAAATCTTCAATATGTAAGACAACTGGAAGAACGCCATTAGAAATGCTTTATGGCTATCTACCAAGATTTCAGGATGGTCTTTCGAGACAGTTAACTGAAAATTGTGAAAGAAAATTGTCTCCGAATGTCTTCCTTCTGATACGTACAAAGTAGAAAGCCTAATCCCAAAGGGGAAGCTGCAAAGTAGAACTACGGCTCACTTGAGCCAATTGCGAATTTGGAAAGGCCATGACGATGAGAGCGAAAGCGATAACGATAGTGTAGGTGACAGCAAAATCGACGAAAAACAACGCAATAAATGTAATGTATCTCCGAAGTCTGTCTCTGTAACAAAATTAGATTCAGACTTAGAAAGCGACGTAAAATCGAGAATGGCAAAAAGAACAAATTCGACGAAGGATGTTATGGTATCAAAGCCAAATGTAAAAGCGGAAGCTTCATTTAATCAAGATGGAAATGTACGACGTAGTTCGCGAATTCGAAATAAACCTACGAAAGTACTCAATTCAAGGCTTCCCGCTCTTCGGGCCTCTTTTTTTTAATTGGTCACCCACTGACGCGGAGGAGAATACACCGGGACCCTGGTGGGAGTTGCCGGAACTGCGCAAATGGTAATAACCGTCTACTGCCAACGGGAAATAAAGGTTGCAGGAAATAAGAGATACAGAAATATGTGAGTTTCTCCTGTATATACTTATCTGGTTGCCCATACCATCGACATAGAAATTAATTAACTATTTAATTAATTTAATGAATTAAATTATTAAATGAAGTAAATTAATTAAATTAATTAAATAATTAAATTAATTATATTAATTGAATTAATTAAATTAAGTAAAATAATTAATTTAAATAATTGATTTAATTTAATGAATTCAATTAATTTACTTAATTAATTTATCAGTTAATTTCTATATCCATGGTATGGGCAGTCGGATAAGTGTATACGCAATTAATAAAATTAATTAAATGAATTGAATTAATTAAAACAATTGAGTTAATTCAATTAATTTAATTATTTAAAATAATTATTTATTTAATCATTCATTTTAATTATTCAATTAAATTTCTATGGCCATGGGCCATACGAATAGACACTTCGTAAAAATCAAATTCTTTTAAATTAAAAGCCTTCACGAATGCAAATTTTTAAATATCGAACATATTATTAAACCTTTAATATTAAGTATTTTAACTTGAAAGTTCAAAATTGGGCCATAAAAAAGTAAACAAATGCACAAAATTAAACAATTTACAATTTAAAAGCCCTATAAATTAGACATACGGGGATTGAATTATTAATTTCATGTTGAAAGCATTAAAAAATTGAAAAATCGAAATTTGCAGTATTCAATTCAAGAGCTTCAAGTTAGAAACATTTACCATTAAACAATTTCAATTTGTTATTAAATCATTGTTAATTGTTAATAAGTTAAAGTTAAGCAATTTTATTTCATTTCAAAAGTAGTAAACATTTTTACATCTCAGTGTTCAATGGCTTGAAATTAACGAATCAGAATTTTCAAGAATTTAGAATTTAATTTTAAAACATTCGAAATTGAATTATTACAATTTTTTAAGCCATTAACAATACGTAGTGTATACAGATACAGCATTTTTTGTCGTATTTTAATTTGGTAGTCTGGCATTTTTTGCCGTATTTTAATTTTGTAGTCTGGCATTTTTTGCCGTATTTTAAATTTGTAGTCCGGAATTGTTTGCCATATTTGATTTTTGTAGTCCGGCATTTCTTGCCGGATTCAAATTTTCTAGTACGGCAAATTTTGCCGGACTTGAATTTTCTAGTATGGACAATTTTGACATCTACGAATTTTCTTTTCACATTTCAACTTTTTTGGCAGTAAGCATTGCTTTAAAAAATATTGAATACTTTATTGGTTAAAGTCTCATGATCTATCATATCTCGAAGCCTTTTACAGATACTTGTTAGTATCTGGTCACAGAAGACTGATTGGTCACATCTCGAAACCTTTTCCAGCTCTCCCTTCAAAAAAATAATCTGTCGACAACGAGGAATCTACGAAACTTTATTTGAATCTGGGATTATTTCCCGCCTGTACCGAACGAGAGGCCGCCACCATCCGCACGTCCGCGACCATTGTGCAACAGAGTCGCTAGTGGCCATCGAGCCCCATACCCACAATGAGAGAGTAAACTCTCTCCGTATCAAACCTCTCTCAGTGGAATGTTGTCCAACCGGCATACTTGAACATTTACTATTTTTATGTATAAATTGAACCAGCCGAATGTATTACAAAGGCCAAAAATCAGTAATTGATACTATAAACCGGGGTACACTTCCGAAACTATACGAGTCTGAGAAATCGACTTCCTTGCGACTTGTAGATCGAGAGTTGCATACGTTCTGTTACCTTTTAGACCTGTCAGTTGTCACTTTTGTTCCAACCTTCCGAAGCAGAACTACCACTTACGAAAAACGTATATTTTGTATCAAATCAATCACGTGTAATTTCGATGATGACAATATTTTCTTCCGAATCCGAAAAATTATAGAAAAGGGAGTAACAGTAAGAGGAGAACAGGTATGATAATTTGTTTTTTGGCAAAGATCCAGTGGTCACACGAGCTTTTTTTGTTGTTTTACGATTGTTAACTAATTAAAGATTCGCCACGTGTTCTAATCATAGGTCCTCGCCTTTTCCTGAGTGTAACGAGTGTTTCCGGGTTCCGTGCATGTACAGCTCTTATTCCATACTCGATGTAAATTTCAGCTTTGTATGTTTAAAATTGCAGTTGCAATAATTGTTAAACAAATATCCCCCCCCCCTCCTGAATTACAACCAATTTTTTTTAAATGTGTAGAAAAATAGGACCTATCGAATGGTTTCAATCCCGATTCCACAGAGTAAAAATTGACGGAGTTATTACATTTTATTATGAGGAAAAAACATACTGTGTTTTTGAAGCCACTTTTATGCAATTTAATGATAAAAAATCGTTTTGCTGCAAAGTGTACTTGATAGAACAACTCCTGTACAAGACAATCATCCACTTTAGTTGATATCCTATCGGCTAAACATGTAGAAATTACGTTTAAAAATAGTCCATTTTTTAATAACAAATGAGTTTTTTGGAAATCTAATCATAATTTGGGCTGAAGTTTTGCGTAATTTTGAAGAGTGGAAAAGGGCATATTTTCGGAAAATTTGAAACTTTTTGCTTGATAATTGCAAAAATAATTGCATGTTTGAGGGGCTGACAGCAAAAGCGAACTAGAAAAAGGGTCGGAGCAAAAGCGGGTTGATTATTTCTCCGCGAAAGAACGAATTAGCCCAAGCGCTACGAGCAAAAACGAATTAAAGATTTAACTCGTTTTTTCCCGTAGCGCGTGGACTAACCCATTTTTGCCCGCACTCATATTTCGATTCGGTTCAACTCCAATGGAACTCTTGATTTGTTTTTGGCTACGCTGATATTTTCCTTTCGGTCGCGCCTGGACGATCGAGAATAAATAAACTTGATGGGTTTATCTCCATAATAGCTCAAGCGCAATATCAATGCACTTGAAATCTTTAAATGAGATCTCGCCATTTACTATTATTAATAGTAACAGTAAATTCTACGCTACATGGATTTACTGTCTACATTCTTTCAGAATATAATTTCAGCAAAATTTGATGTTCAAAAAATGTTAACAAATAAATAGTTATTCGAAACTTGATGCATAATTCATGTATTTTGTTGAAAATTCGTTGTTTTATTTTTCGGTAGAAAATTCATCTTATTGGTTGAAAATTCGTATATTTATTCAAAATTCGTCACTTTTGGTAGAAATTTCATCATTTTTGGTTAAAAATGCAACTGTTTGATTAAAAATAAATAATCTGTTTTGGTTGAGGATTCCACTATTTTGATAAATATTCGTCTTGTTTTGTTGAAATATTAACGATTACATTTTTCGTCGAGAATTAATCTTTTTTGGTTAAAAATTCAACTACTTGGTGAAAGGTTAAACCGCTTTGTCAAAAACTAGTTTATTTGGTCGAAGATTCATCAAGTTAGTTGGAAAGTTATTATTTTGTTTAAAAATTTAATTAGTTTGTCAAAAACTATTTTTTTGTTTGAAAATTAATAGTTTCACCGGAAAATTTAACCTTTCAAATTTGGTTGAAAATGTATCATTTTTAGTAGAAAATTCAACTATTTGGTTAAGAATTCATGTATTTGGTCGACAATTCGTGTCTTTTTAGTAGAAAATTAATCTTTTTGGTTAAAAATTTATCTATTTTGCTCAAATTATTCTTTTTTATGTTTGAAAATTCATGGTTTTGACTACTACAATTATGTGTCATCCAGCCCCATGCATTGACGTGTGCACGCAGCTTCTTGGCGTAAGCTGAGTTGTAGGTGGCTCTGGGTGGCATGTAAACCTGACTTTTTGAACAGAACATGGCAGACGTACAGGCAGACTCTGTTTTCTACCATGTTTATTGTATCGAAAGTGTTATGACAAATGATTTTTATTCTAAATTGTGGGGAAAATTGAGGAGGAAAGAGAATCCCCAAAAGAAAAGAAAATCGAGAACACGGGAATAGTGGAAAAGAAAAGAAAAGCGGAAACCGGTGTATAGATCCGGGATGTACTGCGGGTTATGGTTCTAATCCTATGAAAGTCAGTGTTTTCATTCTGCTAAAAGGTGAAGAAAATGTAAAACTATGACAGAAAGCAATACGACGCGACGATATAATTTAAAAACCGGATCATAAAGTGTATTAGTTGCATTTTGCTCCAAAAGATATTTTGTTGGGACGAGAAGTAAAAGCAGCTGATGGAAGAGCTGATATCTTGGGGGTAGTAATTTTATAGTATTTATTTTTTATTTAAAAACTTATACAATTTATTTTGTTTATTTTCTTTTTTCACATAAGCTTATTTCAAAGTAAACTAAATATTGTATTTCTAATTTTTTTTAAATTGAATTTAGAGGATAAGTATGTATTTTATACGCGGAGTTTATTTTTACTTATATATTTTGTCAATTTGAATTGAACAAATATATAAATAAAAATAGAAACTACATATGACACGGTGGCTGTTCACGAGTATCAGAAGATAATAGTAGATTACTTGAAAACTCATTTCAGGCCACAGAAAATCTACTATTTCACTGATTGTGCAGGGCAACATTTTAAAAATAAGAGTAGCTTTGCTAATCTCCAAGCCCATGAAGAAAATTTTGGTATCCAACTTGAATGGCACTTCCATGGTACATCTTACGGTCAGGTTGCATGTGATGGTATAGGAGCAAATATAAACAGACAAGCAGCATGTTCGAGCTTACAATGTTCTCCAAAGCATCACATAATCACTCCCCATGTTCTGTTTCAGCGGGCAAAGAGTAACTGTAAGGAAACCGAAGTTTTTTTCAGCAGCAAAGAAAATCATGACTTAGCCACCTAGTTACTGAAAGACAGATTTGACAAAGCTGTTACGATACCAGTTACACTACACTACAGTACAGTAAAGAAAACAACTGTTGAAACTATAGCCAAAAAATCGAACAGAAAGACACATAGTATTACCATGTAATATTAGTTAATTTGAAAAACTGGCACTAAAGCGTTGCACAAAGATCCTCGGCGTGAGCGCACTGGGGGAGATCGCGCGCCACCCGCCCTATCATGGCATCTCGTTTACATATCGTTCTATCACTCAAAGACAAATTAATTTGCCACTTTGAAAATTGGAGGTCTTATAGGAAAAAATCACAGCTTTCTTTTAAAACTATTTTGAAGGAAAAAAAATGTCGAAATTTAAAAAAAGTCAAATTTATTTTGGATTTTCAAAAATTAGTGACAAATTTTTACTTTTTTTGAAAATCGTGACGACCACCAAAAAGTTTGTAAATTAAAAAAATATATCGAATGGAAAATTGGTATCACTAAGCACGAACTCTGTGCAACAATCCATAGTGTTGCCTATTCTTTAAGTTTATTCCTTTATAGCAGTTATCTTCATTAGCTAATAACATTTTTTCTTCCAAACACCCCTGCATATCAAGTCGAATTAATACTGGACATAAATAAAAAAATTTTAAATAAAAATTTTATTTGAATTTTATTTAAATTTAAATTTTAAATAAAAATCTTGTGTTTTCAAGGAAGCGGATTGGACGATCGTCCTCTGAATCGAAATAACTTGTTTGAAACGGAACTCAAAATTTAAAACATTTAAATCTGCTAACTCCGACTCAAACGTCGTGAATGAGAAAACTCTTTTTCGACATTTTTTAATCTGATCAAAATATTTGAGGTTATGCTCCCATATTAAACACAAAATTAAACATTGTAAATCAGCGAGCGAGTGAAGCAAATTATATACTAGAGTGTCAGATTCTGTTTTGCATTTCAATTGTGAACAAATAAAAGGCATATCCGTGAAATAGATAGTTAATAAATAAATTGAAAGTTAAATTTAAAATCCTACTGCCCTAGTAAAAATGCCTATTAGGATCCGAATAGAAACATAATAGGATGTGGCTTCTGTCAGGTCCTATTACTTTCGAAAGTGGGTTTTGTTCCTGGTTCTATATGGTGTTCTATTCGAAAAGTTGAAGATTTGAAGAAGTTTAATTGAAGAAACTTTAGCTAAATATTTAATTTAATATTGATTAGTTCTCCCATTTTCAACCTTTATGGACAAATTACATGCCGTTGGAATCGCAATAATTTGCACATTCCAAATATATTACTTTCAAGTCGGTGATTCAAAAAATATTAATTTTTAACTTTTTAATTTTTGAAACTCGAGACCTGCGCGCGGTGAAGACCTTTTCTTTTATGGCTAACATCTGGTAAAAATCCTTAGAAAAATTTGAGAAAGAACCCCAATGAGAGTAATAAATATTCAACTGGGACCAATGAGAAGAGCAATGAAGAAATTAAGTGTAAAAAAAGGGTAAGGGCACACCTCCATCAAGAAACCACAACCCCCATGCGCGTCTGTAGGACCTTCTCTCGGGGAACAGAGTATATAAAGGTTGAATATTTGAGAAGTATTTAGTATTAAATTTAATATTAAGCTCAAGTTTCTTCATATAAAACTCTTAAAATTCTTTAACTTTTCTAGGCAAGTAATATATCATTGGAATCGGAAAAATTCGTAAATGCTGATTATGCATTTTTCAAATCGCTAGTTGAAAAATTAGAAGTTTTTAAATTTCCTTACATTGGCCTGCCTGTAGACAAAAGCCCCTGCTGGAGTAAGCTCACTCATACTGAGGTTCATGAACAAACCGAAAAGTAGTAGAAAAAATTAGTCCGGGACGAGCCTGACCATAACTGAAAAGTGAGCAAAAAGTTTGCCAACCACTGCTCTACGTGCCATCCTTCGACAGCAATTTAATTTCTGTACAACAACCTGTACAGAATGGTCACTACAGAAGCAGCCTATTTATCGGCAACTAAAGATCGACACAATGATGATTGTCAACATCAATGGCGCAAAAGGTTCGTGCATCGAGACATTGAAGCAATCAATGAACTCGAAAATAAAGGCTTACTACAGGTATCAGGATTAAGGATTGTGGAATGAGAATCAAGTGAGAGTGCAGCGTAAAAGGGAAGCTAGCTCGAAAACCATTTCCACAAGTTTCGGAAAGCAAGACAATGGCAACGTTGTATCTCATTCGCACAGATGTTTGTGGGCCTATGGAAACCGACACTCCAGGTAAGAAGCGGTACATTCTTACGATCATTGATGACTACAGTAGATTTACAACAGTGCATTTAGTGGAATTCAGGAGTCAAGTCACGCCTCTAATTAAAGAATTTGTAGAATTTACAAAGACACAGTTCCAGAATAAGCCTAAAATAATCAGAGCAGATCAAGGAAGGGAATATATAAATAATGATCTGAAAGATTATTTAGAAAGGAAGGGATTCGCGTTCAATACACTATCGCCTACACACCGCAGAAAAACGGTGTAGCGGAAAGAAAAAGCAGATCACTGTGTGAAATGGCAAGATGCATGTTAATCGATGCAGGCATGCACTTTTTTAATCAGATGTAGGAAAGAAGCTCTGATTCCAGCACATATTCAACATCAAACAAACAAATGTTATATAAGCTTCCCACCGCAAAATACAGGAGCGTCAACTTTTGGAATTTTATAATTTTTCGTGAAAATGACCAGGTTGGTCTTCTCACGATTTACCGAGAGCCCTGAGCTATCGCACCACAGCAAGGCGGAGCACCGCAGGGGGAACAACTGCCATCTAAAAATGACACCTGCTCCCAGGATAACCGTGGTGAATCACACTTATGGCCACGTATCACGTCGGTGAGATGGTTGCCGTGATGAAATTATGACGACAGGCCGGTGAAACTCTCGTGTGTCTTGAGAACACGAAGCGACCCAAGGATGACAGCTTTCCGCATCCATCTTGCAAGTGCCTTCGCATATTTTTGGCACGCGGGTATGACTTTAAGGTTACGAAACAGGGATAGTTTCGCACCTACGAGAGCACCAATCACAAGGACAATTACATTTACCGAATATTCTACGTCCAGTCCTTGCAGCTTCCTTTTAAGGTCTTGATCCCACTCCTACTGTTCCTTCTTCTTGGCAGTGATGTTGTAGCCCACCAGAGTTGAGAATTCGATTACGAATATGGTTCTTTTTTCGAATTCTTGGAGAACGATGTCAGGCCTTGCGTGTGCAACGGAGACTGCTGTCCGAAAATCGTAGTTCCAGGAAATTTGACACTTCTCTTTTGGACAATTGACTCTTATCTCTCTCGGATCGTTCGGCAGGGCAGGATCGCGGCCAACACCGTAAGAGCGACAGAGATGGTAATGAAACACTCTTAGGGCCGCATTATGCCTACAGATACACGGCGTTCCCGCGTGGGTGGGACACCAAGATGGTATGTGTTCTAGTTACTCAACGTGTGCATGACACGCTCTGCACCTTACGCTGGGAACTTCTTGACATAAAATGCGGTCGCGGTTTACTAAGGTGGAAATGATACCGTCCTGACATGCTAAAATGAAACCCTCTGTACCTGAGTTAAGCCCTGATGATTTGAGGAAAGCAAAAGTTTGCTCCCTCGACAAGGACTGTTTTTCCACATTTCTGCGAGTTTCCGTGCATTTTCTTGTCGAGTAGCTATTGGTAAAATTTTTCAACCTCTGATTTCTTACCTCGGCTTTTAGAAGTGAAGCATCTAAATGGAGTAATGGACTTTTCTCACTTCTGATGTTAAAATTCAGGCCCAGGGTGTCGGCCGCCTGCTCCGCGGCTTTGTAAAGGAACGCTCCTTTGCCAATCATCTAGTGGTTTCTGACCATCTTTAGGAGAGAATGTCTGCCTCAAGGTCCTTGGGAACGCCAATAATCGTTCCTTGTTTCAGATGAATTTTGGCACACTTGTCCAATCGAAAGTTCATCCCAATCTCTCCTGTGTACTTCTTGACTATATTTATAGGAGTTTGAAGTTTGCTTTTTCCAGAGGCATAGATCTTTAGGCCATCTATATAAAATACATGAGTCACCTTATGCTCGCTATGCTCAGTGTCGCCACAGAGGTATCCAGAAGAATTTCGTAGTGCGAGATATAGAGGCAGAAGTGTGATGCAAAAAAGCAAAGGTGAAGGTAAGTTATAAAGGTCTGCATAGTAATCTTTTCAAGTGTAGAATGCATTTGCGCAATTCTGTTTCTTCATCGTTTTATCGGATGAAGACATTTCAGTTTCACGAAATACAAGCAACTGTCCGAAAATTGAGGCTAGAGTACCACTAACCTGACATTTAGGATATTTTATTTTATTCCGTGAAACTGAAAGGTCGTGAATCGACATCGAAATATCTAAAAAAAATACGCATCCTATAAAAAAATATCCGTAATAAAAACTTCTTATTTTCGAGGGGGAAAAGCGAGTTCGACCAAATTTATCCCCTCCCCCTGAAGGCAGGGGGTAACTTGGTAACTTCAAATGGGTGGGATAAATTTTTTCAAAGTTGCTTTTCCCCCTCGAAAATAAAAAAATTTTATCACGAATTTTTCTTTCATAGAATGCGTATTTTTTGAGATATTTCAATGCCTTAAGTTAAAAACAAACACCCAGTATATTAAGAATTTTTTTTTCGTTCACAAGGACCATTTAACGTCACGATAAGATCGATAATTATTTGTTTTATCAATTTTATTAGTTCATAAAATAGATCATGAAAGATAAAAACTAATTTCCCAATACAGTTACGCTAAGAAATAATTTTTTTGTAAAGATTTCAGAAAAAAATAAATTCAGTCCCATCCCTAATAACAAGTCTGTTTAAGCCTGTGGATATTGTTTCTCAAATTTCCCACGAGAATCTCTGCGGACGACGGATATCTGAGTACTGTACTCCAAAAGTACAACCTAGTAAATAACCTTTCCGATAGAGATCACTTTTTCATGCATACGTGCTGGGAAATAGCCCTTACAGTAAATGGCATTTACTAGGTTATACTTTCGGACAGCCCTAATAGCACAATACGTTCCAGGAACGTTTCGCGGGAACATTTGGAACGTTTCAACTGAACTTTGGGGCACTGGGATTTCGATACTGTGCCGTAAGTCGAAAATCGAACGGACTTCTTTTTCCAACGTGTGTAGATATAGAAAGAGAGGTTCCTTCGATTTTCCACTTCAAAGTACCATCGGAGTCCCACTGCAGGAACGTTCCCGGAACGAGTAAAATGTCCGCTGCTTGCAAACGTTCCAGGAACGTTTCACTGGTACCTAACTTGGTAATAATAACATCCTAATTTTGATCCATCACTTACGGTTTACGCGATATTTATTGATAATAATAACAATAACGGTCATTTATATTTGGAACGTTCCAGTGGAATTTTCCCAAATGGCGGACATTTTACACGTTCAGTGCTATTAGGGAGCAGAATAGTTTCTCTTCTTTGACCATAGTGGACAAAACCAGAGATACCTCCAAGAATAATTTTCCTGACAAGGTGATGTCATCTTGATTTTGTTCATCATTGCTGGCCAATTTTGTGACGGGAACTTTACATTTTCATATCAGGATGCCTCCCAGCGGACACTGTTATATAACTGTGATGTAACAGTTCTAGAACACAAAAGAACAAGTTCTGTAACAGGATTAGAACATTACACTTACTTGTAAAATAATTTGAGTTATCGAAAAACATTATAAAACGTTCACGTAACGGTGTTTCATTTAATTTTCAAGATCAAAGTTTTAACTCACTTTCCACCTTTTAATTACGAAATTATTACTAAATTTCTATGTTTTGGACTTCCTTTTTCGTAGACGAGCGACACTTTCAAAACAAAACGACGCGACGCGCGAAAAATTTGAGGTTGGAAAATCGAAAATCGTCTGCTATAAGCGGCTGCAGATTACGCAAGACGGCTGCAGATTGCATGAAAGTTCAACGTTCCGAACTTTTCGACGCCTTCTACGCTATGCTGTGCGGAAATCACAGCAATTAAAACGGAGCCCTGTGATTGGTCGAGAACATTCTGCGCCATGCGTTGTGCGCTGTGCAAGTGTGTATGCGCCCCGCTGAAGCTAGCCCGATAAAACCTGGTGCATAGGAAGTAGCTATACGGATCCGTGTGCGTTGTGCCTTGTGCTTATTCGTTGTGCAAATGTGTGTGCGCCCCGCTTCGTGCAAGTAAAGGGTTGTGAAAATAGAGATTTTTCCGTCAGCGGAAAAATCTCCGAATGGCGGTAATTTGAATGCTCGATTTTGTTTTAATAGAAAATTTGATCTTTTTTTAAATTATAGGCAAGTGTATTGAGCTACAGATAATTAAGGAGGAATAAAGACGATGAAATAAATACATTTTTCAATGTTTTCATGAAAAGAAACAAGCCCATGCTAAATCATATTATGATTTCTCTTCAAGTTCTGTGTGCATACGTTTTGGATGTTCCCTGATTTTATATCGCTTTTTTAATAAAAGAATAATTTTATTTTGCACAGAAGGTAAGTGTTTTTGATATTTGTTAACATGAAAATATTATGCTTTTGCAAACAGCAGCCAGCATAAGTCTTGCGGCACGTCTTTACGAGAGCGTAGCCGGCATAACCCCAAACATAACCTCTATAGTTGCTTCTGAACAATGATAATCGACATGCTTGTTTATGATAATTTATTATGTTAACAACTGTCAAAAACTCTAACCTCATGTGCACGAAAGTATTAGTTTGTGTGAGAAGCGAGACAAAACAGGAAACACCCAAAACTTATGCATGCATACATAACTTTGACAGAAATAAGATGATTTGGCATGTGCTCGTCTCTTTTCTTCAAAACATTGAAATTTTTATTTCATTCATCGTCTTTATTCTTCTATAATTATTTGTAGCTCTGTAAACTTGTCTATAATTTGAAAGACATTAAATTTTCTATATAAAAAAAAGCATTTAAATATATATATATTCGGTTTCGGTTTCTATTCCCTTGGAATTGAACTGAAGGGCCTATGACAAAGCCACCGAACGCGTCCTCGGGTTGCGGATAACAGGTCCCTGTACCAAGGGTTTCTGCCGAATATGGTTACAATAATTAATAAGCAGTCGCGGAAAATTGTACAGGGATGGTCCCGAAGGAATAACCCCTAAGCGGAGGCGTAGCAACCGTGCCGAAAGCTGAATGGCACCTGGGAGCCGATGTCATTTTTTTTTTAGATGACAGTTACTCCCAGTGGGACCCTGCGGTGGTTGTTAACCTTTAGTTTTATATATATATAAAAGTTTGTCATAAGGACAACCACGGCATTTCACCGGGAGTGGGTGCCATTCTACCAAATTGCACCCGCTCCCTGCGCAATCACGGTATTTCAGCTGTAACCACGTCTCACGACCGTGAGATAGGTGGTTATCGTCTGCAGCAGACTTAATACCATGATCCGGCAAAGGTCTGGTGCACCCTAAGGACACGGAGTGACCCAAAAACGACCGCCTTCTGCATTTTCCCCGCAAGTGCCTTAGTATTTCGGTAACATGCAGAGATGCTTTTTCAGGCTAAACCAGCGAAAGCTTGGCACCTCCAAGAGGACAAATGATCAGGACGACTAGCTTAATAGAATATTCCAGATAAAACTGTCGCAATTCCCTTATAAGGTCTTTAGTCCTCTCTTTCTTTTCCTTCTTGTCTGTGATGTTATTGTCGGCTGGTGCCGAAAATTCGGTAACGAACATGGTTCATTTCTCGAAGTCAAGAAGAAATATGTCAGACCTCAAATGCGCAACAGAAACAAATTGCCGAGAATATGAAGTTGCAGTATATGTGGCACTTTTCATTTTCGAAAACTGACTCTATTTCCCTAGGAGCGTTTGGCAGAGCGGTAATAGGGCTAATGCCGTAAGGGTGACAGAGATGGTAATAAAGAACTCGTAGTGTCGCATTGTGCCTTTGGATGTACGTCGTTCCCGCATGAGTTTGACAACTAGATAGTATGCGTCCTAGATGCTCGGCGTGTGCATGACACTCTCTGCAGCTATCATCGGGAATGGCTTGGCTCAAAACGTGGCGACGGTATGCCAAAGTGGAAAGGACACTGGCTTGACATGCCAAAATGAAACCCTCCATGCCCGACTTCAATCCGGGTGATTTAAGGAAAGCGAAACTTAGCTCATACGACATCGACTGATCCTTCACATTTCTGTGGAAGATGACGTGCATCCTCTTGTCGAGGAGCTGTTCGGGGAAGTTTTTCTCCTGTGCTTTCTTGATCCGGGCCTTCAGATGTGAGTATCTGAGACGCATAATGTTTGATGCATTTGGCTCACCCCTGATATTGAAGTCAAGGCCAAGTGTTTCAGTAGCCTGCTCCGCTATTTTGTACAGAAACGCTCCTTTGTCCCCTTCTTCATGTTTTCTGACTATATGTGCTGCATAGAAGACTTAAGGTGCATGTTTTTTTTCATGTGCATAACCTTTCGTGACCCGATATCGAGGGATCTGAGCTCGTCCTTTGCCCATGGAACCACTCAAAATGAATAGAGTATTACCGGGATGGCAAGCATGTTCGTTGCAGATACTTTGTTCCTCGCCGACAGTTCGGAAGACCAAATCCGTCGGATGAGGCTCTGTGGCACGCCCAGCTATGTATAGGTCTCTCCAGCGCCAAGGTGTCGTATAGCGCTTCTGTCGACGAGCTCAGGGTCTTCCGGGACGCCATTATGTTCAAGTGGTACTTGAATGGTTTTTAATATACACTGAGCATTAGGTTGAAAAATAAAATGAGTATTCAGTAAATTAAAAATATCATGCTATGTAATGTAATCTTTTTTTATTCATCAAATTATTTTTACTAATTTATGCTTTTGAAATTGGGTGTATTAATTAACATGTATATGCAAAGTTTATAATAATTTGATTCATAATAAATAAAAAATGGTATTTTTGAACATTTCAAATAAGCGCGCGAACGCAGCCAATAAAGCGCCTTATGCATCGCATGCGCAGTAGTGCAAGGTGCCCGCGTTGGAGCACTGGCCTGAACTCCAGATAAGAAACTTTCAACTAGTGTCGTCGTCCGATCTTAGGCTCCAGTTATAGTCTATACATTCACACTTATGGGTCTATGTATATGTAATATAAAATATATAACTCGGATTTTTTAAATGAGTTCCCCAGTTGATAGCAAACATCAAAGTGAGTCGGTAGACAAATTGAAAGATATATAATAATATACAGTTCAACGTGAGTTTAGTGTACATTTCGCTACTATTCAGTGTGTAACATTTCGTGGGAAATTAACTTAAATTTTTAGTGGAATTTACCTAGTATTTGGTGTTGGACTTTTTAAAATTAAAAATTATTCAATGAGCATATTTTTAAAAATATTTTGAAAATGGATTCAGAGCAGTGTAAGAGACTAATTAAAATGATGGATGAGGCGTACGAAATTTTGAAAGAAAATGCCACATTTGAAGAAATTTATTTTTGGATCAGAGGTGGAATCCAAAACATTAGACTGTTGAATAAACTCCTGAGAAGACGAAAAGACTTTTCTTTAGGTCAAAAAAATAAAATTCAATCTCTGGTTGGAATTTTAAAAGCCAGAAATCTGAAATTCAAAAAGTTACGAAGAAGAGGAGCAGGGGAGGTTTATTTGTCAACGTTATTTTAGCTTCTAAATTCAGTGTATTAGAAGAAGGTAGGGAAATAGAAGAAATAACATTTTTTAACACCAAAAACGAAACTATTCTTGAGTTGACGGATATTGGTGAATGATTTGAGATTAAAGTAAGAGAAAAAATATTATTTAAAGTTGAAGAGTGTCAACAAACAAAATCTAATTGGAAATTAAAAGAAATTATAAATTTAAATGTAAATGTCAATAAATATACACCACTTTCGGTTGCCGGATTATCAACTTATATACGATTACCAAAATTTTTAAGAGATAAAAGACTAGTTGTTAATGTAGAGAATACTGATGCTTTTTGTTTTCTCTGGTCGGTAATGGCAGTTGTGAACCCTGCTAACAGAGATTCTAACCGTACTAGTTCTTATCCTCACTTCAATACTAAACTCAAATATAATGGAGTACAATTTCCTATTAGTTTACATGATATACCGAAATTTGAGAAACTAAACAATTTAAATATAAATGTATATAGTATAGAGTCTTCTGAAAATAGAAAGAAAGAGGAAATTGTTCCGCTGTATTTAAGTCAAATTAAATCAGACAAGCCCAGGTGGCACTGCGTGATACTGGTGACGTAACCGCATAGTTCGTTGCGTTGGGGAGTTAGCCCAATGCAACATGGCTGAATGCAAGAGCCGTAGCTCTTGGGCGATGGGGTCGCCACATGCCTGCGCCTAATATTATTATTATTATTATTATTATCATTATTATTATGAATCATTACAAATTGTAGACAGGGATATCATTTTATTTCATTGAATAAAATTACACACACACACACACAAAAGACGCTTTCCTTTTCTTCCAGACGATAATTTCCAATAAAACTTCAAAGTAGAATCATACAAGTGACTCAGCATGAAAAAAGAGAGAGAGAAACTTGAAGACTTATATATAATAATAAACACATCGCAAAAATACATTTGATAAACTTTTAAAGTAACACGTAGTGCGCTGTTTTGAATGTAAGTATACTCTGTGTGATATAAAGTAGCAAGTTGTGAAGAGCAAGATTGAACACATGATTCGAGATGGGTATTAATAGCCCCCTTGTTATAATCCTCACCTTGAAACCTGTCTTCAGATTTGTGAAAAACGCTTGGCTTGATTTTATATTTTTTTAAAATCATTTGATAAACATTCGCAGCAATGCGGTCATTTTCTACTAGATTTTTGTTAAAAAATTTGGTAAAAGCACGCAAAGAGAAACCACTGCACATATGATACAAGAACATAATACAAAACTGCCCACACGCGTCGGAAGAGGGACTTTGTAACTCTGCTGTGTTCCATCAGAATAGGGTACAGTTTCATCGCAGACGATAAAGATGTTGAGGAATAAGAGGCGGTAGGCTGTAGCTGTCAAAGTACGTTCCGTGCCCATTTCTGTCAATATAAACCGCAACCCAATATGATCCCCTTTTATTGTGTGGGTCCGTGTTCAAAATTAAAGCAGCCGGTCTCATCCACACCTTTGGTATCGGATCCGCAGAGAATACGCCAATCGTATGTCGTGGTATTGCTTGAAGTGGTCAAAGTATCTGAAGGCTGACCATCTCTATTTCCAGGACTGCCAAGTCGAGGCAAATCTGTTAAAGGGTTATTTACCTCACTCGCAGTCTGATTCATTTTTTTAACAGAAATTTGTATGTTGTCAGCGACCGTCCTCGATGTCACAGCCGTCGCATGATTTTCAGTTTAAAAACAGATATTTTTTTCAGTATACTCTGACGTGAGATACCTCGAAGTGATATATTTTTTCTCGCATTTGACTTTGAAGCCAGATTTTCAGTTTAGTTAAGTTATTGATAGCACATGTAAAAAATTTTCCTTTTTTCACACCGTGATGAAAACAGAATCTTTACTGGTTTCCGGTTTATTAAAAGTTGGACAGGTTAATTCTTCCAGATTAATAATTTGTCTACTCATGATATTTTGCAAAAGTGCAGCTTTCTCCCGGCCACGGGTATAGATTTGACCAGCTGATTTTGCGAAATCACGAAGATTCGAATGTAGAAAATTCGTAGGAGTATCTCCCTCAAACCACTCGATCCCATGAAAATAACAGGTGATATTCAGATCGTACAATGCGTTGGCAGAGTATAGCAAAAAAAGAATGTTGTGAAAATGCTCATAGGTTAGGTTCTTGCGTCGTATTTGAAAGACTTAAAATATTCATATATTGTCTAAAATTATTAAAAGTGCTGTTGTTCGTTGTTTCTTTGGAGTGAAGTAATTCAGTTTTAGGAGTTTTAGTGCTGTGATACAAAAATATTGGGAACTAAGTTTAAAAGCAAGTCAAGTGCGGTGCTTGTTGGTTCTGTAACGAAAGGCAAAAAAGGCTTTGCCAGTGCATATTGCGATTTCAATACTTATATAATTCAACATTGAAACAATACATTTCACTCAACTTTTATGCTGGGCACAACTTTTAAAAAATATTATTGGAAGAACACCGCATCATCGATCTTAGACAGCGTTGACCCAGGTGGATCTCACATTTCAGATGTAGACGAGCCAGCTGATAGAGCCTCGTTTAGTGGCCGCCAGACGTCGCATTTTCATGCCCATCGCGAATACCGATCGAACTAGCAACCGGAGTTTTCATTTAGTTGGAATATTTCTTTCTGCATCTTCTGTACTCAAATGCTGTACATAAACGTACTTAACTGTCGGCTCTTGCATTTTTCAAAGTTTGAAGACGATATTTCACGTATAAAAAAAGGTCTTTGGTTCAAAAAATTGAACTTTGGAAATTTGGTACACATACAACGTATACCCCAGGGAGGCCTACAAAATAATAAACAAGTTTGGAATTACCTCATGTTTAATAATATTCAATTCCAAATTCAGGCCAGTCGATAACCACGTTTTTATAGTTTCGTGGCCAAAAATATCGAGGGAACTTCAGATTTGAAACAACTTTCAGTGAGAAAGTTGTTCTATGTAGTTGAAAGAAGATTTCTGGAAAGTTTTAGATACATTCATTAAAAATTAGCGGAAATATATATTTTGCAAAATAGTACACGACGACGTAACAATTGCAAGAAAAATGTGGTTAACGACAGGCCTTAATTTGCAATTGAAAATTATTAAACAAAAGGTCATTCTTAACTTTTATATTGCTTTTCAGGTATATCAAGGGTATACTTTGTATGTGTATCAAATTTTCAAAAGTTTCAATAATATTTGGCCAAGTTATATCGATTTATGTTGTAATAACTTATTGATTTTCAGGGGAAAAATTTCTGCTTTTAGGTAATTTTCATTATTAAAACTAATCTTCGGACAAAAAATGTAAATTTCGGTTCTCAAGCTTCGCGCTCGATAATGTATTAACCTCGCGCTACGCGCTCAGTCTTTGTAATTTCCACACGTTTGTGCACAGACCTTTTAAAATTAAAGGTCACAGCGTTAACAACTGTAATTTGATGATTGTGAATTCTTTTTTTCTTAAGCTCCTTCGGCTTTAACGAACACATTCTTATCACGTATCTCGTGCTTCGCCCTCGATTTTTTCCAAAATGTGAACTTTTCTACATTATGTTCAACACTATTATATCTAATGTATATTATATTTATTTATGTACCTCGACAGATTTCGCAACCCTAAATGCACTCGAACTAGAGCAAAAAAGTTCGATTTTTCACGAAAATAGGGGAATAGAAGGAAATTTATTATTCGAATGAAAAATAATTCTATTTTCAAAACACACAAAAAAAAATTGAATTTTCGACCCGTATATATAAATTTTTGCAAAAAATTAATGTTTCACTAAATAGCTGCATTTCTGCCAAATTGTTTTATTTTCAATTAAGGAACAATCATTTCCTTCAAACAATTAAATTTTCGACTTGAAAACATTAATTCTCGTCAAATTATTCGAATTTTCAAACAAAATCGGTGAATTTTTAACGAAAAAAAAATCGAATTTTCAACAAACTAGTTCATCCAAGGGCGAAAGTTATTGTATTAGGCATTTTCCTTCAAACATATTTTTAAGTCTCATTGGAACTGTATGTATAGTTTCATTTAATTTTAGCAATAATTATTCCAATATTTTGATATCATTAATTTCTAAAATTATTTCAATAACCACGATGAAATGATAGAAAATTAATTGTATGAAAATTATTACGAAGAGAAGGCTCGGCAGAAGGACGAGTTCTTTATAGGGAATGTCTGTCAGGAGAATTATAAAGTGCACGACGAGAAACACATGAAATAGGGTCGCCATTTGGTAAACATTCGAACTGTGAAGCTAACTCTGCAAGAAGAAAGATGATTTTATTTATTTTCAACTACGTTATTATATCATGAAATGCTTGTGGCAAAATTACAAGGCAAGAATTTGAGGAATAGGGTGGTTTTTATTTATACTTGGTGGATTTTTTTCTAGTAATTTTCATTGGTTTAACATGGGAAAAAGTTAGCTTTTGTAAACCTAATATATTAACGCGCTAATATGTTACAAATAATTCCGTTGCTCAGTATACTGTTCAGAATTCGTCACAGAATGGGAATCGATCTCAAATTTTGGAAGTTTTTTCTGATAAATAATTATTAATTGTTAATTTAGGAACACACCGTCATCTATTAACTAGTTTTAAATTGTTCAAATAATTTTAAATTTTTGAAAGATTGTTTTTTTTTCAGTCAAGTCACGAAATGAATGTATTTTCTATATGTTATGAGCTCTTCAATGAATAATAACATTAAAATAATTTGTTTGAATAATTTCAAAATTATTTAAATAATCCTTCTTTACTTAAGTATATAGCTTACCTAAAAAAAAAACAGGAGAAACATTTTTCCTCCCTAACTTTTCGATGAATTTTAATATTTTTAAGTCAACAATTTGATTTTGTTCAACTTCAATATAATATAAATATAATTGAAAATAATTTGAACAAGTGATTGTATTATTGTAATTGATTAAAGAACTCATAAAATCTAGAAAATACAAAACAAATTAAGACTGTGTAAACAAATGAAAATTGGTTAAGAAATGATTGGGTGTTTTTAAATTACCGATAATGATTTTTTTTTTAATTCACAAAGCGTTAATAAGCCCATAAAAGTTACCCAAAGTCATTCACCCTCAAGATTTCAGATTAACATGAAACTTTACGCCCGCTACATGAAACTTTACGCCCGCTACATAAAACTTTACGCCCGCTACACATACACTGCAGCCGGCAAGTGAGAATATGGAGGAATTCATCTTTATCTTGAAAAAATTGTATTGCTAGATCCGACAGTCTCCCTTCTGCAAAGTACGCTATTTGATCCTTTCACCTATAATCTAAAATTGTCAAGTTTACCAAATATCCTCTTCGTGCTTCACATGCTTGTTTTCAAGGAGGATGACAAAAAGTAAGGTGTGCATCAAGTGCGTAAAGCTGTTTTGACGAGTATGAATTTGCTGCCCGAGCGAAGCGAGGGCGGCAATCACACGAGGCAAAATAGCCTTCTTTACGCCCTCGATACACAATACAATATTGTGCCATAGATAATATAAAATATTGAACAATATATAACTTCTTATCCTTGTAATGTAGAAGAAATATGGGTAACGTAACCTGTCAATGCACCTGCAGAATTTTTACTTTCAACGCAAATGAAATGATGTAACATTGCCTAGAAGGAAAAAGTAAGTTTTTTTTTGGGTCTTAAAGCACAAATAAATAAATGCAAAATATCGATATCTGTATTATGATAATATCAGTTTTTAGAATTCGTATATACATGCACGTGAATGCTAAAAAAAATCTCTCATGGTACACAAAGAAACATATACACATCTTATATTCGTATGAAATAATGAATTTACAATATATAATAATTAAATAAACATACAAAATTTGCAAAGTATAATATGAAATGACGTGAGCTTATGATATGAAATTCTACAGTTGTAATTTCATGAAGGATATTTCAAATATTTTGAAAGATTTTTTTACTTTTATGCTATTTCAGGTTGAGACTATATTAATTGTGTAATTAATAATGTTTCCAGTTAAAACCAATTCACAAAGCAGACTTCACGATAGGAAGAGACTAATTGAGAAAACTTCATAATATAAATTTCCATAAATAGGCGATTTTTCCGCGAGCTTGGCAACCTACCGGAGGAAGAAAAAATATCAAAATTTAATTCATCTTTCTGGTTGGAAATTCAATTATTCTATTCAAAGATTCACTATTCCAGTTGAAAATTCATATTTTTGGTTTAAAATTTGAGGATTCATCATTCCACTTGAAAATTCATGACTTTGTTCGAAAGTGTGATTATTTTTTTTTAAAGTTATGTTTTGTTAACTATTCCTTTTTTGGCTGAAGAATTATATTTTTTAATAGAAAAATCGTCTTTGTAGATTAAAATTAACCCTAATAGCATGGAACGTTCCGCGGGCACCTTCGGAACGTTCCAGCGGAACGCTCCAGGAAAGTTCCCGGGAGGTGTAAAATGTCCGCCGGTTGGGAATGTTCCAGGAACGTTCCATTGGGACCTGAGGAGAACCTTCCATTATTGTTATTTTTAACAACAATTATCTCGTAAGCCGTAAGAGATAGGTGAAAATGGATGTCATTTTTGAGTTTTGAGTACCGCATATACTATCTATAATATGATATCCATCAATGTTATCTGCCCTGAAGAGAATTTTTCACTACGACCATTAAACTGCAACTGTTACAAACGATTAAGGAAATAAACATTCAAATTAAGGGTTGTTTACCCTCTTTAAATCTGACACGGAGTGTGAAAAGATATAACGTCTTGTATTTTTATACCACTTCATTAATCAATCAAAAATAAAATTTTATTCGGATGATATTCAGGAATTTTTGTGTACGTTAGCCATAGGGGGTGGTAAACCCCCCATCTAAGGGGGTGATGGTTGGAAAATAAATATTTTACAGCAATTTAATAACATAATTACTGTTTCAACAATATTTACACTGCCTCCTAATGATTAATTTCTCTGGAAAGTATATTTCTAAAGTATTATTCGAAAACTTTGAAGGGTGATTTCACCCCCTAAATATAAATTATGGCACGTATAAGAAAATACGTGTACCTTATTATTTAGTGCTCTAAAACATACTTCAGAACGAATCAAATCGGAGGCGGACACTTGGGTAACCTTCCTTGTTAGTCAACTCAACAAGATTCCGGCTTGCCAGCTTCAGGCTCATTCCATCCCGATCCGGATGCAAAAGGCTGTTCTTCTGTGATCATGTCATCTGGTCCAACAACACTGTTCCTCATAACATTCTACAAAGATTAGTAGCTCTAAAAAAGTATCCAGAGGTGAAATTTTCATCGCCAACTGTCCTGTCTGCCGCGTAAGGTCATCCGCGGCTAGAGACCTGACTCCAAGGAACATTGTTGAACGACGTTTTCTCGCATAAATTTCGCGCTCTTGCTTACCTTCTAGGACAGAAGCAGCATAAGTGGATGATGTATACGTTCCAGTAGCGTCGGGATTGGTTGCTTTAAGTAACCATAATCGTAGCTTTTGGAGCCTAAAACTTCTCACATAATCGGCAATCTTAATTCTATATAAGAGCTATACACAAATACTATATACAAATACTATATACATGAGATTAATTATATCCATTATCAACTTCCATGGGTTTGCAAATCCTTTTGGCATATCCCCATGGAAGTGTATCTGTCGTTCCAGGAATAAGCACTCTTTTGTCGTCGTGCCAGCTTAGTGCAATATTTTTTTGTCTTATTGTGTGCACTTCGTGCTTTCTACTTCGGATCGAATTTTGGTACGCTGATACATTTTCATACTTAAACAGACACTTTTTATAATCATTAAAAGTAATTTTTCTTAAATCAGACCCTTTCACACCTTTCGCTTTCTTTTTCTCAAACCTTTCATTCCAGATTTTATATAGATATGATTTCGCTCTCAGTCCAACAAACTCTGTTATAATTTTTCCGCTGCACTCGTCTTTCATTAAACCCAATACTTTTTTATTTTTTCAGGGTATTCCGTGAACATTATCTAGAGTATAATCTGACGTGTCAAGTTTGTGAATATCCCGCTTAATGAAATCATAAATGTTTGGAACGGTGAAATGGTAGATGAGGCTATCAGTGTCGGTATAAAGCAATTTTGCGTGATTTCCAAAATTTGGTAAAACCAAAAAAGATGAAATTCCTACTAAAATATATTAATTTTTAATCAAAAAGACAAATTTAAAAAATAAATAGTTGTATTTTTATCCAAAACAGATTTCAGTTGAGTCTTCAAAACTAAGATGTAAATTTTTAACAAAAAGTAAATATCCTATTAAAATAGATGAATATTTAAATAAAAAAATTAAAATTTTTGTCTAAAAAATAGTTGTATTTTTATCCAAACCAGATTTCAGTTGAGTTTTCAAAATTATGATATGAACTTTTAACAAAAAGTAAATTTTCTTAGTAGAGAGTTGAATTTTTAACCCAAAAAGACGAATTTTCATCCAAAAAGTTGAATTTTTAACCAAAAAAGACGACATTTCGAATAAAATAATTGAATTTTTAATTGATTTTTTTTTTCTAAATAGGTGACTTTTTATACAAAAAAGATTTCAGTTGAGTTTTCAACACTAAGATATGAATTTTAAACAAAAAGTAAATTTTCTATTAAAATAAATAAATATTTAAATGAAAAAAAAAATTAAAAATTTCCAAAAAATATTTGAATTTTCATCAAAAAATGATTTCAGTTCAGTTTTCAACACTAATAAGACATACATTTTAAACAAAAATATAATTTTCTAGGTAGAGAATTGAATTTTTAACCCAAAAAGACGAATTTTCAACAAAAAAGTTGAATTTTTAACCAAAAAAAAATGAAATGTCTATTAAAATAGATGTATTTTTAACCCAAAAAGACGAATTTTCATCCAAAAAGTTGAATTTTTAACCATAAAAGATGAAATTTCTGATAATGGAAATGAATTTTTATTACAATTTTTTTTTTAAATAGGTGACTTTTTATACAAAAAAGATTTAGGTTCTGTTTTCAACACTAATAAGACATACATTTTAAACAAAAATTTAATTTTCTAGGTAGAGAATTGAATTTTTAAATCAAAAAGACGAATTTTGAACAACAAAGTTGAATTTTTAACAAAAAAAAAAATGAAATGTCTATTAAAATAGATGTATTTTTGAATAAAAAAGACAAATTTTCTGAAAAATAGTTGAATTTTTATCCAAAAAAGATTTCATTTGAGTTTTCAAAACTAAGGTATGAATTTTTAACAAAAAGTAAATTTTCTATTAAACTAGATAAATATTTAAATAAAAAAAACTAATTTTCTAAAAAATAGTTTCATTTTCATCAAAAAAAGATTTCAGTTCAGTTTTCAACACTAATAAGACATACATTTTAAACAAAAATTTAATTTTCTAGGTAGAGAATTGAATTTTTAACCCAAAAAGACGAATTTTGAACAACAAAGTTGAATTTTTAACAAAAAAAAAATGAAATTTCTATTAAAATAGATGTATTTTTGAATATAAAAGACAACTTTTCTGAAAAATAGTTGAATTTTTATCTAAAAAAGATTTCAGTTGAGTTTTCAAAACTAAGATATGAATTTTTAACAAAAAGTAAATTTTCTATTAAACTAGATAAATATTTAAATAAAAAAAACTAATTTTCTAAAAAGGGATAAGGAGGGAGGTTCCAAGTTTCCAAAAAATTTATTTCAACTAAGAGGACGTGCCCAGATTCAGATTATTTTATGTTATCTCAAAAAGTGGTGTGGGAGAAGGAGGGAGGTTCCAAGTTTCAAAAATTTTGTTTTAACTAAAAGGACGTGCCCAGATTCAGATTATTTTACATTATCTCAAAACGTGGTGTGGGATAAGGAGGGAGGTTCCAAATTTCCAAAAATTTTGTTTTAACTAAAAGGACGTGCCCAGATTCAGCTAATTTTACATTATCTCAAAAAGTGGTGTGGGATAAGGAGGGAGGTTCCAAGTTTCCAAAAAATTTATTTCAACTAAGAGGACGTGCCCAGATTCAGATTATTTTACATTATCTCAAAAAGTGGTGTGGGATAAGGAGGAATGTTCCAAGTTTCCAAACAATTTGTTTCAACTAAGAGGACGTGTCCAGATTCAGATTATTTCATATTGTCTTACAATCTTCTCTGAGCTAAGAGGTGAGGATGCACGTATTCGAATTCTTTTAACTTTCTTGATAACTTCTGAATTCCTCGCAATTCCTCTACACTCCTTTGAATCGCTCAAAGTCCCTAAAATCCTTTAATTATTTTGAAGTCCTTGGAATTCCCTGAATCCCTTCAATCGTTCCTTAGTAAAACCCTTAAATACCTTAATTTTTGGAATTCCCTGATTCCACTGAATTCCTTGAATTCATGGTATTATCTCAATTTCGAGGATTCCCTGAAATCCAATGGTTTTAACATAATGCAAAGAATTCAGAGAAATTCAGAAGAATTAAATAAATCGAATTCCGAATATTAAGGGAATTCAGGAATGTAGAGATTCCCAGAGAATTCAGGGAAATCAAGGAATTCATAAATTTTCAGGAATTTAGTGTATTCAGGGAATTACTGATGTTCAAAGAATTCAAGATATTTAATAATTTCAGAGAATTTTTTGATAATTTCAAGGATTTCAGAGCATTTAGGACATTTAATAAATTTAGGGAATGCAAGAAATTTCAGGAATTTAGAATATTCAAGGATATCACGATATTAAAGGAAATTTAAGAAATTTAGGAAATTGAGAATATTCAGGGAATTCAAGAAAATCGGAGAATCCAAAGATTTTAGGGAATTCAGAATTAATTCCACGAATTCAGAGAGTACTCAGGGTATTCAGAGAATTCACAGTATATACAGAATTCAGGAAATTCGAAAAATTCAAGAAATTCGGAGAATTTAATGGAATCAGAGAATTTGAAAAATGCAAGGTATTTAGAGAATTCCGGCAATTCAAGGAATTGAGAGAATTCAGAGAATTCAGAGAATAAAAGGAATTCGTAGAACTCACGGAATTCGTAGAATTCAAAGAATTTGTAGAATTAAAGGAATTCGTAAGATTCAAGGAATTCGTAGGATTCAAGGAATTCGTAGAATTCAAAGAATTTGTAAAATTCAAGGAACTTACAATTCAAGGAATTCGATGAATTCAAGGAATCAAGGTATTCTGAGCATTCAGTTCTCGATTGATTTTAATGGTTTGAAGGAAGTTTCAAAGTTTTTTCTTTCCTCTTATAAAAATCATGGCATTTTTAGGACATTGTGACAGGTTCCCGGGATTAGTTTGATGGTTTTCACTGAATTTTATAATAATGTAGGAATATTTTTATAATCATTTTATAGTGATGTGAATTTGAAATTGTTATTCTTTTTGAATTCGAGGAAACTCTCGATTGATATCAATGGTTTGTAGGAAGTTTGAAAGCTTTTTTTTTCCTCTTATAAAAATCATGGCATTTTTAGGACTTTTTGACAGGTTCCGAGGATTAATTGAATGGTTTTCACTAAATTTTATAATAATGTTGGAATATTTTTCTAATCATTTTATAGTGATCTGAATTTGAAATTGTTATTCTTTTTGAATTCGAGGGAATTCGCGATTGATTTCAATGATTTGTAGGAAGTTTGAAAGCTTTTTTACCTCTTATAAATATCATGGCATTTTTAGTACTTTCTGACTGGTTCCAGATATTAATTTATTGGTTTTCACTGCATTTTATAATAATGTTCGAATATTCTTCTAATCAATTTATAGTGATTTAAATTTGAAATTGTTATTCTTTTTGAATTCGAGGTAATTCTCGTTTGATTTTAATGGTTTGAAGGAAGTTTCAAAGCTTTTTTTTCCTCTCATAAAAGTCATGTCATTTTTAGGACTTTTTGAAAGGTTCCAGATATTAATTTATTGGTTTTCTCTGCATTTTATAATAATGCTCGAATATTTTTTTAATCATTTTATAGTGATGTGAATTTGAAATTGTTTTGTTCTTTTTGAATTCGAGGGAATTCTCGATTGATTTCAATGGTTTGTAGGAAGTTTGAAACCTTTTTTTTTCCTCTTATAAAAATCATGGCACTGTTTGGACTTTTTGACAGGTTCCAGGGATTAATTTAATGGTTTTCACTTAATTTTATAATAATGAACGAATATTTTTCTAATCATTTTATAGTGATGTGAATTTGAAATTGTTATTCTTTTTGATTACGAGGGAATTCTCGATTGATTTCAATGGTTTGTAGGAAGTTTGAAAGCTTTTTCTTTCCTCTTATAAAAATCATGGCAAGGTTTGGACTTTTTGACAGGTTCCAGGGATTAATTTAATGGTTTTCAATAAATCTTATTATAATGTTCGAATATTTTTCTGTTCAATTTATAGTGGGTCGAATTTGGAATTGTTATTCTTTTCGAATTCGAGGAAATTGTGGATTAATTTTAATGGTTTGAAGGAAGTTTCAAAGCTTGTTTTTCCTCTCATAAAAATCATGGCATTTTTAGGACTTTCTGCAGGTTCCAGGGATTAATTTAATGGTTCTCACTGAATTATATAATAATGTTCGAATATTTTTCTAATCAATTCATAGTGATTTGAATAAGAAATTTTTATTCTTTTTGGATTCGAGGGATTTCTCGATTGATTTTAATGGTTTGAAGGAAGTTTCAAAGTTTTTTCTTTCCTCTTATAAAAATCATGGCATTTTTAGACCACTTTGAGGACCTGATTCATCACCGGATATCACTTCACTAAAGTTTTTTTAAGACGAGGTGACCACTGAAATGAGAAAACTGCGTAAGTCCTGATGTTTGAAGAAATTTTCTCTGCAATACTAACAGAGGTGGAAAAATTTCAATTCGTTAATTCTGAGTCATTTTACAGATGAGTATGTGTGTATTTCACACTTTCTCTTGAATACGATGACTTAAGGATCTTTGCAAATAAATTCATGAAATTAAGATAGCCCATTTTTAACCAGCAATATCTTAAAACTGACGCCAAGTTTTTTTTGAATATTTATTACGTTTTTCACCTTTTTTCTATATTTGATTTAGATATTGAAGCTTTGTATCCACATCATTCAAAGTTGACATAAGAATATAAAAATTCTTTGTTTCGAAACGAAATTGTTCACTTACGATAATCATACATTTTATTGAAGAGTGAGCTACTGACGGTCACTTATCAAATTTGAAAAAGCGTTCTTTCACAGAAATATTTTCTTATTATAATTTGTGGTAGAAAATCGCCGCCACGTAAAAGTAACAAATAAATATTGCGAATCTAATTTCTTCATACAACTATGAATATTTAAATTTTATTTTATTGAACTTGGCTTAGAGCCATAAAATGCTAAACTACATGGATTTTGTGTTCAGTTAAGCTGGATGAGGTCAAAACTGTAATATTTTCACTCCTCAAAGTATTTTTTACCTTTGTCAATGGCTACATACAGACCTATTAAACTAAATATTTTATAAAACCTCCATTTTTTTAAATTTTCTAAGAATTGTATAAAAAGGTAAGAGTGACGGTCATTTATTATATTCAAAAATCGTTTCTCACATAAGTATTTTCTTATCAAAATTTGAGACTAGTACTAGATGTAGAAAACATAGATTTGCTGTATTCTTTTTTGTTATTTGTGCGTGGCAAAGGTTTTCTGCCTCAAATTTTGATAAGAAAATACTCATGTGAAAAACACCATTACTTGATAAATTGTTAATGAGTTTGTAATAGAAAAAAATTGTTTTTGCAGTCTTTTGTCACGTCTATTACAAATTCCATTGTACCGATTAACACCCAACTTTAAGTGATGGCGCAATACTTGTTTGATCAGCTATAAGTTTGAGAAATGTATAATGACCTTATTTGTTTAATGAATATTAATATCCTTATTCATTGAAAAATTTTTAGTTTTTGTATTTTTCATCTTTGCCGCACTTTACATACCAAATCTATTGTGGTCTGGAGAAGTATATATATTTTTTTATCATATAAAATTAATTTACTTATGTAAGTGCTGATGGTACCAAAATTTGTTTGGCTATTCGTACAGAAATTTCGATAGAAACAGCAGCATTTTTCAGGTTCCGTTGTTAGACCGAAGAAGTCTGGCTATACGAACGTGCATTAAAATGAATATAATTTCCTGTATCTGTGTAAAAATAGATTTAACTTGTCTGCATTTTTATACAGTATCTTATTCAAGTTGATTATCATATTTTTTTATGGAGCTGGTGAGAAGAGAACGCTTTAAAGGAAGAGACCTGGTCCTGACACGAAGAGAAGGCTCGGCAGGAGCAAGATACCTCTCAGGTAAATATCTGTCAAGAGAATCAGAAGATCTGTTTCTAGGAACACCAGGAATTGGTTCGCCATTAGGTAAGCATTCGAACTGTGAACTTAATTCTGCAACAAGGAAGAGAGGATAACATTTTTTTCAATGTAGCATTTGTCTTAATTTCAATTTGGGCAATACAAAATAAAAAATTTGAAAGCACTTTAGAGATTTTTCATTCTTGGCCGATAAAAAAAAGCTATATACTTATATTCAGGCCTTCATCATGGATTTCATGCAATCACTAGTTTCGCTCTAATTAGAATATTCAAAAATATAGGTGTAAAACTTAAAGAGCTTTCACGACATAAAATGACTGTCTTAAACCGAAACTATGTTTTGTTGAGCAGAATTTTCGAACTGTGAGACTGTTTATGAAGCCAAGGTTTTATAATTTCATGGGTGGAATTATTACGTTGGATAAATTGTTACATATGAAAAGCCTTAATCTATTTTTTAAATTGTATATGTATATATTGTTACACTATTATATTCACCAATGGAATGAAGGATAATTGTAAAGGCGAAGACCATAGTATAAATGCAGCACATTTTTTCCAGGTGAAGAAGAACTGAGTCATGAAGAATTTGGTTAACTGTCTAACTGATAATTGTTCTAGTGACGCACAATAAATTATATAATCTATTCTGCATTCGTTACCTGAGAGATTAAACGTGTCAAGCGTATCCATCTAAGATATTTACATTTCATTCAAGTATGTTTCAAGGAAGAAATATGACTACTTAATTGGTTAAAGCTGATAACACAGATATCAACTTTGTGCTAGAATTTCACCTTGGGTCGACTAATCTAACAATTCTTTTCATGGATGAGAATTTAATGTAATTTGAATTTGTTTGAAACCATAAAGAAGTTTTGAGAAAAAAATAAAAACAACAATACAAAAAAACATTCGTCATGAGCAAGAGAGTAGAAAGAAAAGTATAGTCATAAAGGGTCTAAAATTAGATGGAAGGGAGACGAAAGAAGTAGAAAAAGTGCTGAAAGGGATAGACGCGCAGGTAAAGATGGAAGTAGATTGAAGTGTAGGAAAGCAAGGACGAAGAATAGGGTGCTTATGGAAGTTCAGAGAGCATAGAGGATGATTTAACTCGCGAAGAAAGGAATATGTTGTAAAGTTTAAAAAAAAAGCAGAAGAGGAAAAAATAAGTAGGAAGGAATGCAGCTGAAGTATGGGAGAATATAGAAAGAAGGCATATGATAGGATTGGGATGGAGAAAAGTAAGAGTCAGGGAAAAGTGATGTGACGGGGGACTGGAACGAAAATAATGGGAGAGTGGAAAATAAGAAATAGTTATCAACAAAAAGAGACTAAAAATTGATTAAGAGAAGAATGGAGGATATGCTACTGTAATACAACAGGCTTAGAAAGAAAGGATAGGAAAGTTATAAGGGTCGTGTGTGACCTAAGTTATTTCTGTGACCTGTCACAGAGGTGCCTTCCCGCCCCCACGATAGGCTGGAAAGGAGGTCGTGTGTGACTGAAGTTATTCCTGTGACACGTGACAGGGGTGCCTTCACGCTCCCACGAAACCTGGAAAAGGGGGTCGTGTGTGACCTTAGTTATTATTTTTTGCTCTATCACAGAGGTGCCTTTCCGCCCCCACAAAACCTGGGAAAGTGGGTCGTGTGCGATCTAAGTTATTTCTATGAACTGTTACAGGGGTTCCTTCCCGCCCTTATAACAGCTGGGTAAGGGGTTCGTGTGTGACCTCAGGTATTCATGTGACCTGTCACAGGGATGCCTTCCCGCCCCCACGATAGGCTGGAAAGGAGGTCGTGTGTCGCCTAAGTTATATCTGCGACCTGTCACAGGGGTGCCTTCCCACCCCCACGATAGGCTGGAAAGGAGGTCGTGTGTGACTTAAGTTAATTCCGTGACCTGTGACAGGGGTGCCTTCGCGCCCCCGCAATCCCTGGAAAAAGGGGTCGTGTGTGACCTGAGTTATTTCTGTGACCAGTCACAGGGGTTCCTTTCCGAACCCACAACACCTGGGAAAGGGTGTCGTGTGTGACCTGAGTTATTTATGTGACCTCTCACAGGGGTTCCTTCCTGCCCCCACGATAGGCTGGAAAGGAGGTCGTGTGCGACTTAAGTTATATCTGTGATCTGCGCAGGGGTTCCTAACGGGCCCCACAACACCTGGGTAAGTGGGTCGTGTGTGACCTAAGTTATTTCTGTGACCTGTCACAGAGGTGCCTTCCCGCCCCCACGATAGGCTGGAAAGGAGGTCGTGTGTGACTGAAGTTATTCCTGTGACACGTGACAGGGGTGCCTTCACGCTCCCACGAAACCTGGAAAAGGGGGTCGTGTGTGACCTTAGTTATTATTTTTTGCTCTATCACAGAGGTGCCTTTCCGCCCCCACAAAACCTGGGAAAGTGGGTCGTGTGCGATCTAAGTTATTTCTATGAACTGTTACAGGGGTTCCTTCCCGCCCTTATAACAGCTGGGTAAGGGGTTCGTGTGTGACCTCAGGTATTCATGTGACCTGTCACAGGGATGCCTTCCCGCCCCCACGATAGGCTGGAAAGGAGGTCGTGTGTCGCCTAAGTTATATCTGCGACCTGTCACAGGGGTGCCTTCCCACCCCCACGATAGGCTCGAAAGGAGGTCGTGTGTGACCTGAGTTATTTATGTGACCTCTCACAGGGGTTCCTTCCTGCTCCCACGATAGGCTGGAAAGGGTGTCGTGTGTGACCTGAGATATTTATGTGACCTCTCACAGGGGTTCCTTCCTGCTCCCACGATAGGCTGGAAAGGAGGTCGTGTGCGACTTAAGTTATTTCTGTGATCTGCGCAGGGGTTCCTAACGGGCCCCACAACACCTGGGTAAGCGGGTCGTGTGTGACCTAAGTTATTTCTGTGACCTGTCACAGAGGTGCCTTCCCGCCCCCACGATAGGCTGGAAAGGACTACTAAACAGATGAATCTTCAACAACAAGAAAATCAATTTTAAAAAAAGTTTTTCAACTTTTAACCAAGCAGTTCACTTTTCTATCAATAAAGAAGAATTTTCAACAAATAATGTAACAACAGATATTTCAACAAAAAAATTTTGTTTCAAAGTAAAACACAGTTGAATTCAGCCCAAAAAAAACGAAATTTAATTTTAATTAAAGTTATCAATCATCAGGAAAAAAATTAATTGAAGTTCAATTTTCAACCAAACTGTTGAATGAATAGTTAAAGAAATGAAATTTCTACTAAAGTGAGATGAGTTTTTTAACAAAAAACAAACGAAGTATTTAACCAAAAAGGATGAATTTTCAAAAAAAAATTGCTCTATTTCAACCAAATAATAATTAAAGTGCCTCTTATAAAAATTCCCAGACTTTTGCAAGATGTTTTTCAAAATCCGTCTTTTCCCTGATTTTCAGGTATTTCCAGACCTACAGTGACACTGGGGTCCTATTATTTTTTCCATGCATGAATAATTAAATTATTGTTATTGCACTATAAGGCCAAATCCCTGTCGGGATGGGGAGGGGGTCTATTCTTGCTTATTTGAGCGGCACGTTCGTTCCGCCAAATTGTTCCGACCCAGGTCGCTGATCAATCTCTGTGGCAATCACCCCAGGCGAAGAGCTTTACAAAGTCATCATATGTTATAATAGGGTGTCCAGCAATTCCTAGAAACGAAATTCAAGGTCTTTGCCAGGTTTTCCAGGTCAAAAAGTCAAGTTTTTCCAGGTCCCCTTTTTACATCAAATAATGAAATAACCGTTTGTTACAGATTTGAAAATGAGTCATTTTATTTCTTATTGGCTAACAATTTTAAAAGGAAGCAAAAATATAAATAAACTTATTCTTAATTCTCTACGAATATAATTCGTCTTTGAATTTTTATAAAATATTTGAAATCCTTCAAACCTTTAAAATCCTTGTAATCTTTGAAATTTTTTAAAATTTCTATGAAATCTTTGAAATATTTGTGAATTTGTTGAAATCTCTTGAAGTACTTAAAATATTTGTAAAATTTTGATATTCCGGTGAAATCTTTAATTTTTTGTGAAATATTTGAAATCCTTGAAATCTTTAAAATCCTTGAAATCTTTGAAATTTTTTGAAATTTTTATAAAATCTTTGAAATATTTGTGAATTTGTTGAAATCTTATGAAGTACTTAAAATCTTTGTGAAATCTTGAATTTTCTGTAAAATCTTTTGGAATATACTTAAATTTTTGTAAAATATTTGAAATCCTTGAAATATTTTGAAATTTTTATGAAATTTTTTAAATATTTGTAAAAGCTTCCTTTAACCTTTGTTTGTGAAATCTTTTGTGTTCGTTTCAAATCATTTAAAATTTAACTTGTCCATTTTTGGATAAAAATTCGTCTCTTTTAGTTTAAAAATGAACCATCTGGATGAAACGTGTATTTCATTGAAAATTCGTCTCTTCTAGTTGAAAATTAATCTTGATGCTTACCAATTAATAAGTTTAAACATTTATTATTGAATATTCTATAATTTTGAAGATTTACAATAGAAAATTCTTCAGTTTGAACGATTTCCATTTTAAAAATTAGAAAATTTTCAATTTGCAAATTGTCAAAATCAAAAACTCGTCAATTTTAAAGATTTACAACTTAAAGCTTGACAATTTTGAAGAGTTACAATTGAAAAATCATTAATTTACAAATTTTATCAATAAAAATTCCCAAATTTGGATGATTTTGAAAATAAAAAGTCAAGTATTTAATTCTAAATCCTACAAATTGAAGAAATTTCGAACGTAGATCATCAAAAATACAAGCTTTTTCATTTTAAAACTTTAAACCGGCATAATTTATAATTTTAAAGTTGTAAAATTAAAATCTTCTATTTTAAAGCTATGCAATTTTAAGTTTTACAATTTGGAAGATTTACAATTGACAATTCTTCAGTTTTGGGGATGTGTAAATAAAAAAAATTTGATGTGGATGATTTTAAAGATCAAAATTCCAGAGTTTTCAATTCTAAATGTTTCAAATTGATAAAAATTCAAATGTAAATCATCAAAATTACAGAATTTTTCATTGTAAATTTTAAAACTTGCATAATTTATCATTTTAAAATTGTAAAATTAAAAACTCTTCTATTTTAAAGATTTATAATTAGCATAAATTTTCTTAAATTTGGATGATTTTGAAGATAAAAAGTCAAGTATTCAATTCTAAATCCTGAAAATTGAAGAAATTTCGAATATAAATCATCCAAAATATAAGGTTTTTAATTGTAAAACATAACGCTTACATAATTTTTCATGTATAAATTTTCAAAATTGAAAACTCTTCAATTTTAAAGATTAAAAATTTAAAGATCTACAATTTGGAAGGTTTACAATTGAAGATCCTTTAATTTTAAGGATGTCTAAATAAAAATTCGTAAATTGTGATGATTTTGAAGCTCAAAAATGAAGAGTTTTCAATTCTAAATCTTCAAAATTGACGAAATTTCAAATGTAAATCATCAAAAATACAAAAATTCTAATTGTAAATAGTTCAAATTAAAAACCCTTCAATTTAAAAGATTTACAACTTGAAGCTCGACAATCTGGAAGCTTTACAATAGAAAAATATTCAATTTTAAAATTGTATAAATAAAAATTCTTAAATTTAAATGATTTTGAAGATAAAATGTCAAGCTTTCAATTATAATTTTTTTTTCTTATTTCAGTTTAGATATGGATAAATAAAAATTCTTAAATTTTGATGATTTTGATGATTTTGAAGATTAAAAGTCAAGTTTTTAATTCTAAATCTTTCAAATTGATGAATTTTCAAATGTAAATCATCTCAAGTACAATATTTAGTATTCTAAAACTTAAAACTTGCGTAATTTATAATTATTAAATTGTGAAAATGGAAAAATCTTCAATTTTAGAGATTTTAAATTTAATATTCTACAATTTGGAAGATTTACAATAAGCGCGGGCTTCGCGCGCGACAAGTTTTCTTGAGTTCTATCAGAGTGTCTACCGTCTCACAGAGTATATCCCTTGAAGAGCGCATTTGCAGGCTCACTTTTGGCTCGCTCGGGATTTACTCTCAGTCCCTGATAATTAGAGCTAGTTGGAAGGACTAGGTGTGTAAATGAGTTGTAAAAGTTTTGTTTTAAATTACGAAAAGAAGTTTATTGCAAAGCAAGATATATTCACGAAAAGGAAAGAGATTGTTTAAAAATGTTCTTTTCAATGTTTATTTAATATGTGTTCATAACTAAGAAGGTAAAGCAAAGTTAAACATTTCAAAAGAAACCGCAACTTTCTAGCACGTATCTAAGAGAAAATATTTATAAACATTGACACATTTTTTTAATAACTATTTTTAATAACTTGCAGTAATTATTAACTCACTAAGTGGAAAGTGGGCAAAAAGTCAAAAAATGTTGACAAAAAAAACCTCAACTATCTGGCATTATAATATATGAAGATAGTTAATGAACAATAATAATTTGTTTCAATAATTATTTTTTCTCTAACTCAAATAATTAATATGTCACTCCAAGTAAAAGATGAACAAATAGTTAAAAATTTCAGAAAAAACCGCAACTTTTTACCATTAAGCAAAGAGAATATTATTATCAATAATAAATTGTTTGAACAATTATTTTTCTTCACATGAAATTATTATCACTTCACTCTAATCGAAGTATGAACAGAAGTTAAAAACTTCAGAAGAAAATCGCAACTATCTAGTAATAATGTAGAAGGAGATATCTATAGACAATAATAATTGGTTCGAACAATAATTTTTGCTACAATAAATAAAATATTAACTCACTTCTATTAAAAGCAATTCAACTGGAAAAAATAATAATAAATTGTTTGTTAACATTGATGAACCCTTCTCTAATTAAATATTGGCTAAAAAGTGGAAATTTAAAAAAAACCGCGACTTTCAATATCCCTTTCGAGAGAAACTTGCTAAAGACAATAATAAATTGTTTAAAAAATGTATGTAAGAAACCAATCATCAGTATAAAGTAGTATTTCATGTTTTAGAAGTAATTTGCAATAAAAAGGATGGGGAAAAAGAACATAATTCACGCTAAAAACTCGCAAAAGCCATTTTTTCACTCACTGAGTTTTTTGAGGACCTTATAAAACAGGCTTATGGAGTGATATTTGGTAAGTAATATACTTATTTGTATCCAGTGGCTTTTTCTAGTATAATTTTGCAGTTCAAAATTTTACTTTAAAATGCAATGGAAAGAAGCAATCTAGGTAAATAGGATTTTTTTCAAAATAAAAAAATATATATCCGGGACGCGTATCTCTTGAAATAAAATGCCACCAAAAATTAAGAGATTTAATTTCATTCTTTTGGACATTACGAGCACAAAATCAGATATTTCAGATTTTATGGCCTTTTATGGCAAACTTTATTTGCAGAGCTAAGTGATACTTATCAATCTAAGGAGATGATGTAATTTGAATATTGTTAGGAAAACTGTTTCGGCGATAGCAAACATAATGAAGAATTTGAATGATAGCCCATTTTTACAAATAGTTGAATTTTCAACCAAAAAACGAATTTTCAACAAAAAAACTCAGTTTTAACAAAATAGTTCAAATTTCAATTAAATTTTACTTTTAAAAATAAGTTTTCAAGTTTCAAAAACGAACACACCATAATTGTTCAAACCCCTTTTTTTTGTTAATTTAACTATTTCATTTAAAATTCATGTATTTCAATGAAAATGTATCTTCTTTGGAAAAAGTCAATCGTCTTGGTTGAAAATTCAACTATTTGGTTAAAAATTCAACTATTTAGTTGAAATTTTGGTTTTACTGTTGTTGATTATTCCTTTTTTTTTAAACTTAAAATGTAACTATTCCATTTTTGGTTAAAAATCTAACTTTTTTAGACGAGAATTCAACTATTGATTGGAAAATTAAACTTTTTTGTTGAGAATTCATCTGTTTGATGAAAAATTTAAGTATTTCGTTGAAAATTCATATATTTTGTTAAAAGTTTGTCTTCTTTGGTAGAAAGTTAATCTTTTGGTTCAAAGATTATACTTGTTGGTTAAAAATATATTTTTTATTGTTGAAAATTCATAATTTCAATTGACAATTCATATCTTGGGTTTATAATTTAACTATTTTGTGGAAAATTAATGTATTTTGTTACAATTGGAACTACCTTGTTCAAAATAATATTTTTGGTTGAGAATTCATCACAATAGTACAAAACCCTTTTTTTTGTAAATTGACCTATTTTGTAACAAATTCATGTATTTCAATAAAAATTTAGCTTTCTTGGAAAAAATTCGTCTTTTTTTGTACAAAATTTATCTTTTGGGTTGAAGATTCAATTATTTGGTTAAAAATTAACTTTTTTGGTTGAAGATTCATCATGTTTGTTAAAAATTTATTTCTATGACTGATCTTGACCTATTCCATTTTTTTGTGAGAAGTTTACTGTTTTTGAAAATTCATCTGTCTTGATTAAACATTTATGTAATTTGCTGAAATTTTGTCTTTTTTGTAACTGTTTGATTGAAATTTTGTTGTTGTTGTTGAGAATTCATCATTATCGTTAAAAAAAAACTTTTTTTTTAAGTATAAAAATGTTGTCGAAAATTCATATATTTTATTGAAAATGTATCTTTTTTGGAAGAATAATAATCTTCTCAATCGGAAATTTAATTATTTGGTTAAAAATTTAACTATTTGGTTAAGAATTATACTATTTTGTTGAAATTTTGGTTTTGTTGTTGTTGATTAGTTTTTTTAAACATAAAATGTAACTATTTCATTTTTTGTTACAAATTTATCTTTTATAGTTGAGAATTCAACTATTTGGTTGAAAATTCCTCTGTTTTGAGAGAAATTTAATCTTCTTGATTGAAAATTCATGTTTGGTTGAAAATGTAACTATTTCGTTGAAAATTCGTATATTTTGTTAAAAATTTGTCTTTTTTTGTAGAAAATTAATCATTTCAGTTAAAAATTCGTATCTTGGGCTTAAAATTGAACTATTTTGTTGAAAATGAATGTATTTTGTCAAAATTGGAACTACTGCAACTGGTTAAAAAATTCGCCTTTTTTTAAATTATTTTTTTTAAACTGAAAATTGATCACTTTGATTTTTTGCTGTAAATTGATCTTTTTAAGTTAAAAATTCAACTACTTGGTTGAAAATTCGTCTTTTCGGGCAGAAAGATAATCTTTTTTGTTGAAAATTCATCATTTATTTGAGGATTTAAGTACTTTTTTAAAAATTCGCCTTTTTTCGTTTAATTCAACTAGTTGAAAAATTTCTCCTTTTTTTTTTTTTGAAAATTACTTTCTTTTAAATGAAAATTTAACTATTCCATTTTTAGTCGTAAATTAATCTCTTTTAGTTGAAAATTAAACTATTCTGTCGAAAATGCAACTACATGACAACTAAATTAATTCGTGCAAAACCGAGATTTTGTTAGTGCAACAAAATTGTTATTTTTGTAAGAACAAAAGTTTTTTGGTATAAAAAACGAATTTTCTTGCTTCTATAGTAATCAAATCGTTTTTTTTTTATGTACAGACCGAACATTTTTTTTATTCTTTTCATAGATTTTTGGGCCAATTTCGATATTTTTTAGAGTAACGAAACTATTTTTTCAGAACCCGATTCATTGAAAAATAGCCAAAATCTGAATTTTTTAATTGAAATTGTTCAAGTTATTGCTAATTTTAGTAAATTTACAAAGCAACATGAAAAAGAGTCATAGGAAAGATATTCTTAGTTAATTTTAAAAAAATTGATCTAATGCAGTGAAAAATAGCCGAACTCTGAATTTTTTTATTGCAATTGTTCAAATAATTGATAATTCTTGTAAATTCACAAAGAAACGCAAAAAAGAGTAATCGGAAAGATATTCTTAGTTAATTTTGTAAAAAATTGACCCTATTCACTGAAAAATAGCCAAACTCTGAATATTTCTTGAGAACCTCGATGCACTTGTCTTAAATTTCATTCTAACAAAATTGAGCCTATTCATTGAAAAATAGCCAAACTCTGAATTTTTTAATTGAAATTGTTCTAATAATTGACAATTCTTGTAAATTTACAAAGCAAAATAAAAAAAGAGTCATTGGAAATATATTCTTAGTTCATTTTCTAAAAAACTGAGCCTATTCATTGAAAAATAGCCAAATTCTGAATTTTTTTGATTGAAATTGTTCAAATAATTGATCATTCTTGTGAATTTACAGAGCAGCATAAAAAAGAGTCATCGGAAAGATATTCCTAGTTAATTTTGTGAAAAATTGAGCCTAGTCATTAAAAAATAGCCAAACTGAATTTTTTCATGGAGATTATTAAATCATTAATAATTCTTGCAAATTTACAAAGCTACATAAAAAAGAGTCGTCGGAAAGATATTTTCAGGTAATTTTGTAAAAAATGGTGCCTATTCCTTAAAAATAGCCAAACTCTGAATATTTCTTGAGAACCTCGATGCACTTGGCTTAAATTTCGTTCTAACGAATTGAGCCTATTCATTGAAAAATAGCCAAAATCTGAATTTTTTAATTGAAATTGTTCAAGTTATTGCTAATTCTAGTAAAATAGTTGAATTTTCAACTTGAGACGAATTTTCAAATCAAATTATGAATCTTCAATCGAAGAACTGAATTTTTAACAAAATATGTCCACTTTTAAACCGGTAGATACGTTTTCACCAGAAAAGACCAATTAAAAAAAAATAGATGAAGTCTCTGCAGACACTTTTTAACCAAAAGCGATGAATTTCCCAACCAAAATCAAAATTTTACTAAAAGAAAAGAAATAGTTGAATTTTCAACAAAAATAAATTTGAGTTTTTTTACCAAAGAGATCAATTTTGAAACGAAAAAGTGGAACCTTGAAATAAGAAACAAAAAAGTTTCCAATCAATTGTTGCATTTTCAAGAAAAGAAAACGAATTTTCTACAAAAAACTTACTTTTCTACTAGATAAAATAGTTGATGTTTTAACAAAATGCATGCATTTTCAAACAAACTAGATAAATTCCCAACAAAAAATATAATAGTTGATATTATTTCAATCAAAAAATATTTCAATTTGAAATCAATCACAGTTGAATTCAAGCAGAAGAGATGAATTTTCAAGAAAATATCTGAATTCTCAATTAGAAGAGATAAATTTTCTCCCCAGAACTGACCCATAAAGATTTCATAATAGAAGATAATATCCAGAAAAAAAAACTAACTTGAAAGTAACTAAAATCAAAGTTCCAAGTTATTGCGAAAATAGTAACTAAGTTATGTTTCAAGTAACTTTTTAAAAAAGTAACGAAGTCTCTCTAAAAGTTACAAATAACATAACTTTTCAGTAACTTAGTTACTTTTAACAAGTTACTACCCAATAATTTACGGTAATTTTAGAGGTGATTTATGGTAACTTACTCTAAATTTCCAAAAAATTCAATTCAAAAATGCTAATGATTTTCCGTAAATTTATGGAAATGTTCGGTCATTTATGGTAATTTTGTAGCTAGATATGGTTATTTACCATAAGTTACCTAAAATTCATTTTAAAAAATGTCCGGAATTTTATGAAATTTTTCGGTCACTAATGATAATTTTACAGGTAAATATGTAACTTATCATAAATTAACCAAAATTCATTTTTAAAAATTTCCATAAATTTCCGGAAATTTATGCAAAGTTTCGATAATTTATGGTAATTTTACAGGTAAATATAATAACTTAACATAAATGACCGAAAATTATTTTCTCTAAAAACTTCCATGAAATGAGAAATTTTGGTTATGTATAGTAATTGTACAGGTAAATATGATAACTTACCATAAATTACCCAAAATTCGTTTTGAAAAATTTCCGGAAGTTTATGAAGATTTTTGGTCATTTATGGTAATATTGCCTGTAAATATTGTAACTTACCATAAATTAACCAGAATTCATTTTAAAAAATTTCCGGAAATTTATGCAAAGTTTTGATAATTTATGGTAATTTTACAGGTAAATATAATAACTTAACATAAATGACCGAAAATTATTATTATTATTATTATATCATTAAGCCGTTTCCCTTTCGGGGTAGGCGTGAATTGCTCGGTGGTAAAGGTTTTGAAAATTCATCTCTTCTGGTTGAAAATGCTACTTTACTAATAATTCATTTTTTCGCTTAGGGATTCATCTTTTGTTTAAAAATTAAATTATTTTATCCATTTTTTATTTGAAAATTCAACTCTTTTGTAGAAAATTTACCATAAGAGCGATTTTCTTTCAACTAGGAGAAATAATGGTGTTAAGTAAGACATTGGGTAGAATATTTTCGAAAAAATTTCAAAATTCTACTTTTTCTCATGCGAATTATTCCTTGTGATTTTACCTTTCATTTTGAGAAAAAAAAATAAAAAAGATTTTTCAGTCAGAAAAGAAAAAAAATTTAATGAAATTGTGGAATTTTCAAATAAAAAGGCGAATTTTCTACAAAACCGTTAAATTTTAACCAACAAATTTAATTTTTAATAACATAGTTTAATATTCAACCAAACAGATGAATCTACAAGCGAAAAAATGAATTATTAACAAAGTAGCACTTTTAACCAGAAGAGATGAATTTTCAGACCAGAAATTAAATAAGATTTTTTAGTCAAGAAAAAAAAATGCGACGAAATTGTGGAATTTTTAAACAAGAATGCAAATTTTCCACTAAAAGTTGAATTTTCAACAAAAAAGATAGTTTTCAATAAAATAGTTCAATTTTCAACCAATGAGATGAATCTACAAACGAAAAAGTTAATTATTAACAAAGTAGCATTTCAACATTTTTTACTTTTTGGTAGAAAATTCCCCTTTTTGGTTTGAAAATTCTACAAATTTGTTGAGATTTTTTTTCTCTCTGGTTTGAAAATTCATCTTTTCTGGTTGGAAATGCTACTTTGTTAATAATTCATTTCTTCGCTTAGAGATTCAAAATTCTACTTTTTCTTATGCGAATTATTCCTTATAATTTTACCTTTCGTTTTGAAAAAAAAACTAAAAAAGATTTTTTAGTCAGAAAAGAAAAAAAATTAAATGAAATTGTGGAATTTTTAAATAAAAAGGCGAATTTTCTACAAAACAGTTAAATTTTGAATAAAATAGTTTAATATTTAACCAAACAGATGAATCTACAAGCAAAAAAAAAATTATTAACAAAGTAGCACTTTTAACCAGAAGAGATGAATTTTCAAACCAGAGACTCAAAAAGATTTTTTAGTCAAGAAAAAAAAATTCGACGAAATTGTGGAATTTTTAAACAAGAAGGCAAATTTTTCACAAAAAAGTTGAATTTTCAACAAAAAAGATAGTTTTCAATAAAATAGTTCAATTTTCAACCATTCAGATGAATCTACATACGAAAAAATTGATTATTAACAAAGTAGCACTTTTAACCAGAAGAGATGAATTTTCAAACCAGAAATTAAAAAAGATTTTTTAGTCAAGAAACAAAAACTCGATGAAATTGTGGAATTTTCAAACAAAAAGGCAATTTTGCACAAAAAACTTGAATTTCCAACAAAAAAGATAGTTTTCAATAAAATAGCTCAATTTTCAACCAATCAGATGAATCTACAAACGAAAAAATTAATTATTAACAAAGTTCAACGTTCAACCAAACAGTTGAATTTTCAACCTAAAAAGATACATTTTCAATCAAATAGTTAAATTTTTAACTATAGGAGATAAATTTTTAATAAGAAATAGAATAGCTAATTTGATATGCTAATGATAAATTTTAAACCAAAAATGGAATGGTTTCATTATCTATTCAAAAAATTTATTCTTTACCAGAAAGAATGAATTTTCAAAAAAAATAGGTTAATTTTTAAACGAACGGACCAATTTTCAACTAATGTTATGAATCTCTAACAAAAAATTAATTGTGAACAAATTATTTCCATTTTCAACAATGTAGTTAAATTTTTGAACAAATATTTAAATTTTCAACTAAAAAATATAAGTTTAGAATAAAAAATAAAATGGGTAAATTTTCAGCAAAAAAATAATATTTATCCAAAAAAAAAACGAAATTTCAATTAAATAGTTCAATTTTTCAGAAAAATAGTTCAGTTATCAACCAAAAAGATGAATTTTCAAGCAACAGGATTTATTTTCTATGAAATTTTTTTTCACAAAATACATATATTTTCAACCAAATAAATGAATTCATTACTATAAAAGATAAATTCAGATTGAAAAATGGATTAATTAAATGTTCAATTAAAAAATTAATATATAACAAGCGAGGCAAATTAAAAAAAAACATGGTTACACTTTTTACCAAAATAGTTCAGTTTTCAACGAAAAAAATTAATTTTCAAGAGAGAAGATTCATTTTTTACCCAAAAATTTAAGTTTTAAACAATAATATTAATTTTCTATCAAAAAACAATTTAAAACAAAAACACACAAATTTTCAATGAACTAGTTAAATTCGAAACTAAAAAAGATAAATTTGCAATGAAAAATGAAATAGTTAAAATTTTTTCAAGAATTTTCAAACCAGAAATCTGAATTTTTAACAAAATATTTCAACTTTTAACCGAATAGTTGAACTTTTAACTTTACGAGATAAACTTGTAACAAAATATGGAATAGCTAAAGTTGCAGTGTGAAAATTAATTTTCAACCCAAAAAGACAAATTTTCGATGAACATGTGGAATTTTTAAACAACAAAATGATTTTACAACAAAATTGTTGAATTTTCTACAAAGCAAATTAATTTTTCACTGAATACTTGAATTTTGAAACAAAATCAGAAATTTTCAACGAAAAATATTAATTTTCTATTGAGAAAGAGAAATTGCCAAGAAAACACACGAATTGTCTACTAAAAAAGATCAGTTTTCAACGAAAAATAGAATTTTTAGATTTTCAGTTGGAAAAATTAATAGTCAATGAAGAAAAGACAACGATTTTCAACAAAATATTAAAACTAGGTTACCAGTTGATTTTGATGTGTATCAAGTGGATTAATTTGAATTACAATTTAATTATCTCGAATTACATTGAATTACTCATATTTCCACAACGTGGAGAACCAGCTCGGATAACCCAGTTTGAATAAGACTCACTTCAAATCACTTATTAATTTCAAAATTAAATAGAACTCAAATTTGAATTTTTAGGGTATTTTGAAATAATTAAAAATAGTAAAACTATAAAAAATTCTCAAGTATACTTTTTAAACATTAAAAAACACTCAAAACTTATTTTAAAATACTTTCCCCAAGAAATTATATTCAAGTTTTAGTGCTCTTTCAATTTAACTAGAAAAAAAATATATTTGAAAACATGCAACGACCCTTTTTATTCTTTTTATTCTTTTAAATATAAGTATAATAAAAGAAGTGTACATTGCACATTACGCGCCTTTATTTAAATCTGTATGCATTTATTGATTCCTATGTCCATGGTATTGATCCACCTCCGCTCCACGCCTTATCATAAAACCAGCCTATCAGAAAGCGGTGAGTAATCTCCAGAATGTTGTATTGATCCGAAACTATCCAATCCCATCATAAGTTTTCCGTAGCAACCAATCAACATCAATGAAGTACTTCAAGCTGTGACGTCACTTGGCAAGATGTCTGCATGCTGAGGGTATTTGACCTTGACAACAGCGCCACCATATACGCGAACTATTTTTCTCAGAGTTATTAGAGCAAAGATATCTTTGATTAGAGCAATGCAGCAATGTTAATGAAAAATAGCAGTAAATATCAATTCGTTTTAATAACAATAATATTCTAAGGTCTAAAATAAATCATTTACTATAAGATTTCTTGTTGATATTGAACTAAAATTAAAATTTCTTCTCAATAGTTCCAAATTGGTGGTCGTAGCTACCCAATGAGACGAAACTTTTTTCAATAATTAATCATTTTTCCAAATCTATTCAAATAAATAATAATATCGTTGCAAACAAAAAATTATCAATTTTATTATTGAATCTAATAGCTTTTTAGAAACAAAAAATAAGATCCAAATATGCTTATGGTGAACACTTCTTTATTCGGAGTTATTAAAACAATCAAGTTTCGTCCCATGCAATTGGTATTATTGATTGAACCTCAGCATGCAGACATCTTGAATTTCCCTGATGAATGTGAAGTGCGCATGCGTTGCGTCAACAGCTGGATTAGTTACAATCGGCGCGTTTATTTGAAATTATTAATTTTGTTTTGTATTTATTTATAATTGTTTACAACAAATAATGAATTCAAAGCGCATAAAGATGTTAAGAATAGATTTATATTCATATCTGTGATAAAAACAGTATTCCTTTCTTCAAATTAAAAATATATTATTTATTTTTAAGGAATAAAAATCAAATTAATTTGTAACGTTTCACTTTATAAGTCTATTTTGTGATTACAAAATTAGATTGAATTATTTTCAGAAGTATTATTTATTGAAAAAAATTTTCTTGCACATTTAATCACTTTAAATAAGCGCGCTGAAGGTAACCAATCAGTGCTCCCAACGCGGGCACCTTGCACTACTGTGCATGCGATGTATAAAGCGCTTCATTAGCTGCCTTTCGCGCGCTTATTTCAAATCTTAAAAAACACAATTTTTTTATTTATCAATAATAATTAAGAATAATTACATTTTCGCATGTTTAAGTGGTACGTGGATGGTTTTGATTTTTTCACGATTATGGAATACATATTTATGGAAAATCATTATGAAAATGTTATGGGAATCCATGGTATTTCTTGAAATTGCAACTAATCCTAAAGTATTTGATTGGTTTTTGGAATATAAAAATATTTCCACGGATTTCAAGGAATTTCGTGAGATTTCGAAACATTTCAAGGCAGTTTAGAGGGGTTTCAAGATGTTCGAAGTTTTTAGGGATTTTTTACAGAATACAAAGGATTTCAACATATCTTTATGAATTTTGTAGGATTTCCGACGATTTAAAGGTATATCCAGCGAATTTAGAGAAATAAATTAAATTTCAGAGGATTCCTATTGATTCCAAAGATTTCTAGGGATTTGAACTGGTTTTTTTTTCTACAGAAATGTAATGTATAAGTTCAATTTAATTTGTATTACAGATATTTCAACTGATTTTCACTTATTTTAATGCATTTTTACCATTTTTGAAGGGAAGAGTTTAAGGGATTCAAAAGAATTTTAAGAGATTTTATAATTTTCAAGGGATTTCGAAGATTTTTGTAAAAGTTTCAAAGATGTCAAGGATTTTTGACAGAACTTCGGGAAATAAATAAAAATTAATTGAATTTTGAGGGATTTTTAGCAATTTCAAAGATTTTAAGGGATTTTAAGGCATTTCGAGGAATTTCAAAATTTCAAATTTCAAAAAGAACAAAATTGTTAGGAATTCCGAAGATTTCAAGGTATTTTAAAGAATTTCATAACATATAAAGGTTTCATTGAATCCTTAAAGATTTCAAAGGAATTCAAAGATTTCCAGTCGTTTGAACCCTTATTTTTAGGTTCCGCAGATCTTGAAGAATTTTAAGGTAACTAAGGCATTTCACAAGATTTCCAGGGGATTAAACAGTTTTTTTTAGATAATTTTAATGAATAAGTTCAATTTATTTTCGAGGGGTTTAGAATCATTCCTACCTATTCAAATTTATTTTTACAATTCGAGAAGAAAAGCTTTTAAAGGATTTTAAGGTATTCCAAAGGATTTCAAAAGATTGAAAAAATTTGAAAGAATTCAAAAGAATTTAGTTGGGTTTCCAAAGATTCCAGGTGATTTAAAAGTATTTCGAGAGATATAAAAAATTTGAAGGGGTCTCAAGCATTTTTGTAGGATTTCTAAATATTTCAAGGGATTTTAACACAAATTTGGGTAACAAATGGAAATTAATCAAATTTCAAGGGATTCTCAGCGATTTCAATAATTTCAAGGCATTGGAAGTAATTTTGCAAAATTTAAAGAATTTTATTAAATTTTGAAAGATTCAAAGGGACTTAGACCATTTCTAGGAATTTAAACGAGATTTTTTTTTTAAACTCCAATGAAAAATTTTAATTTAATTGAAATATACAAGGACTTTCAAGAGATTCTGAAGTATTTCGAGAGATATGGAAATTTCAAGCTATTTCAAAGAATTGGGTAGGATTTTCAAAGATTTCCAGGGATTTTTAGACAAATTTAGAAAAAAAATCAATGAAATATATTTCAATGATCTTTTTCCTTGAAAATTTCACTATTCCAGTTACAGATTCATCATTTCAGTGAAAAATTCATCTTTTTTATTTAAAAATGTAACTATTACTATCAAAATTACTTTGTGTTTTGATTTAACATTTTTTTTAAACTGAAAATGTAACTATTCCAATCGAATCTTTTATAATTTTAATTGATAATTCATCTCTTTGAATGAAAAATAATTTTTTTAATTGTAAATTTAATTAATCAATTTTTGGTTGAAAATTTATCTTTTTCAGTTGAAAATCCATGTATTTCGATGAAAATTCATCTTTTCGGTTGAAAATTCACTTATTGCAGTTAAGGATTCATCATTTTAGTTAACAAATAATATTTTTTGTTCAAGATTTAACTATTTCAGTTGACGATTCATGATTTTAGTTGAAAATTGATCAGTTTGATTGAAAATCAATTGTTTCACTGACAATTTACCTATTTCATTTTTGGTTAAAAATTGATCTTCTTTAGTTCAAAATTGAACTATTTGATTCAAAAATTTTATTTTACAGTTGAAAATTCATGTCTTTTATTGAAATATCGGCTTTTTGGTAAAAAATTAAAAAATCTTGTTTGAAAATTAATTTTTTTTGTTAAAAATTCAACTTTTTGGTCGAAAATTCAACTTTTTGGTTGAAAATTCAAATATTCCAGTTAAATATTCACCATTTTAGTTGAAAATTCATGTTTTTAGTTTAAAATAAAACTACCTGGCTGAATGTTAAATCCCTATGTTGAAAGTTTATCTGTTTGATAAAAAATTTAACTATTTTGTTGAAAATTCGTTTGATTTTCGGTTGAAAATTAATTTTTTTATTTGAAAATCTAACTATTCCATCTCTGGTTGAAAGTCCATCTTTTTTATTCAAAATTCATGTCTATTTCAGTTGAAGAATTATTCCTTTCAAAAAATTTGAAATAGTTTATTCAGTAATATAAATTTTCGCTTAAACATTAAAATATAATTGTAAAAACTTTTTATTTTAAAAGCTTCAAGAAAACTCTTCACATTATTTCCAGATTTTTCAATTGAAATGGTAGAGAAAAAAGTGTTTTTTCAGATATTTGCTTAATTATAACTAAAAAGAATTTCTTTAGCCTCTATAAATCATTATCAAACATTTTTGATCTGAATCTTTCTACTTTTTGAAAATCTATCAAAAATATTTCATCGCTAATATTTTAAAATATTTAATTTTCAATAAAGTGAAGTGTATATGCCTAATAAGTTAGTTTAAATATTTAAAACGTAGTTTTTAATTTTTATCGAGTTTATGAAAAGCTAATTTTTCGTAGCTATTCTTACTTGGATTCTATGTTATGTTTCTTGAACTGACAAAATTAAATTTTACATTTCAAATTACTGGAGACCTCAGTTTCATTGATTTGTTAGTATTAATGTATCATAGTATTTAGATAACTTTACATTTCTTGTAAACCTGAAGTTTGCATAATTTGTATTTTGAACGGGAAAAAAGAACGACAGCTCCAACCAATCATATTAACAAATGGAGACTAAAATTCTTCTTAGGCTCTGACATAGATAGACAAGACCTCATTACGAAAAGACTAATTTGGCTAGAATTTATGGACTTCCAAAAATTCATAAAAATGATTTTCCTTTGAGACCTGTTAGCGCTAATCATTCTCCTACATATACTATGTCTAAAGTTTTTAATTATATTTTAAACTCTGCCCTTCCTAAACCTAAATCTTGTATTAAGAATTCTATTGATTTGAAACTAAAACTTGATAAAATCATTATCTTATATTAGGAAAGTTACTGCCTTACCTTTAGATAAATTTGGAGAAGAAAAAGAATTCCTAATGGATAACACTTACTTTCAATTTATTGAAATTTTTTATAGACGAACTTTTGGAACTCCCATAGGTTCTCCTATTTCTAACAATTTAGCCGTCATGGTAATGACTGATTCAGTATCCGAGATTTTTCATAAACTAGATTACAATTTACACATGAATGATAATGGAACCATTTCTACTAATTAGTTTCGCAAATCAACCTATTCTGACCGCTTACTTAATTTTTTATCGAAACATCCATTTCAACAAAAAATTACTACTATAAAGAACTTCGTTGATTCAGCTATTCCACTTTCGAATAATAAAGTTCACAATGATAACTTAAAAATAGTAAAACATATTTTCTTGAATAACTTTCCACGAAATGTTTTTATTAAACAAGTTAAAAATATATTAAAAGAACTTTACAACAAAATTATAATAATTAATCATTCTAATATAATTATCAAAAAAGAATTTAATCCTAAAAGCACTAACATATTACTATCCAATACTAAGGTAAAATTTCAGAAAATATAAAAGGGCTTCTAAAACGTCATAATATTAGCACCACTTTCAGTATTAATTCTAAACTGAAAAAAGATTAAACCAGGCAAAGATCAATTAGAAACCTTAGAAAAAAAACGTCGTTTACCGTTTATCTTGTAATTGTGGAAAATGTTATATTTGACAAGCTGAAAGACCTTTAAACATTAGACGAAAAGAACACCAAGATAGTGTTAGATTAAATTATGATAATGTTCTTAACGAATATTTATATAATAATATTATTGACAGTATTTCCAATTTTTCCTTTGGGGTGAAATTGAAATTTTTCATCGAAAGATTAATCCTATTAAAAGAGCCTTTGCCGAAATGGTTTTTATTAAAAAAGAACTCGATAATTGTCTCAATAAAATCATTGATCTTCACCATCTTGAAGAATCTTACAATTCTATTCTAGAATTATTTGTATAAAATTATCACAATTTCTTAACAATAAATTTTCTTCTTTTTGGAATTCCTCACAGTATTGAATTAAAAAATTAATTTATCTTGCTTGTTTCTACTTCTTTGAAAACCGTTTAACATTGTTGTTGGTTGAAAGAAATAAAATATTTGTGTTTAAAAATGAGGTGGTTTTTATAGTAAAATGAGATTTTAATTCAAAAAAATATTTCTTCCAAGGAAATTGAATATTAATTGATTCAAAAAACCAAGTGATGTGCATTACTCAAATTGAGCCGACTATAATCTGATCCGAATCACGGGCGGATGTTACACCCCTCGGACTTCTTTCGGGATTCATACTCCTAATAATAAATTATTTGAAAATTCTACACAATAGTAAGCAAAAAAATCTTGATTTATCATCATCATCATCATTATTAATATCATCATCACTACCATACATAGTATTCGTGCTGATGCGACCCGTACGGAAGGCACAACAGATTTGAACATAAGATCTTCATCAGGTCTTCATCCTATCAATCTGTTGCAACCCTAAATGACCACTAGTCATCATATGATTTCCAGAGAGAATTTCCAGATGAAATTTCATCTCGTGCCGCGAAATGGCTTGCTTCTGTTTAGTTCATAACCAAAAGTCAAAATATTGAAATCAATAAAAATAGAGCTGATTTCATATACTGAAGTACTGAGACCTGATTCTTCATACAGACTCACTCGAATTTGATTCCATACTGTACAGAGCAGTCCGAGTATAGTACAATCAATGATAATGCACTATAAATGTTTTTATAAATACTTGTAATATATAGAGTGAATTCCGCATATAAGATCCCCGGAGTTATATATATATATATGGGAATTATAGAATATTGCATTAATTATAAGAATAACCAAAGAGACTATGCCAGGGTTGAAACTTGACTGTTTCAAAAATCGATCAGGGCTAGACCAATTATTATTTGTTTAAAATGGCAGGACGCATAAAACGCGAATTCCTAGGAAATTCATGAAAAACCCGACCATTTATTGGATCCTCAATGGATATTGGTACAAGCTCGTTGGCATTGTTTCCATTTATGCGTATTTCAACTCTTCCATGGGCATAATGAGGTTCTGCTGTAGGAGCCAAAAGTGGAAGCAAGATATCTTCCATTATTATTCCAATTATGTATTGGCCTTTCTCATCTATTTCTGCTAGTACTAATATTCCTCCTGGTAAAGAGAAGATATAACTTTCACAATTTCGACGTTTGTAATGATGAAAATGAAGTTCAATGGGAAGAGGATGGATTGCATCGTCTTTATGTGGCCAAACCAATTCTTAGAAAAGAAAAGAAAAGTAGGACATTTAATATTGTATAAATAACGTATTATTCAATACTTTTCCCCCAATTATTATTGGCTCACTTTTCTACAATTAATACTAGTAATGTGCATGGGCCAAATTTAACTGATAATAATCCCATCCGAATCAAGAGCGGATCCTACAATACTCGAAATTTTGGTTGACTTCATACTCCTCTAAGTAGTAGGCAATTACCAACATTGTAATGCTAATAATTTACTTATTTTGGCTTTCAGCCATTCCGAAGGAAAACATTTCTAAAGAATTCAACTAACGTTACATGGAGAACGAATCAAGCTCCTTCGAACTTATTAGGTCAGGCAGTAATCCACGTGAAAAATTGCTACGGAAAGCGTTGAACGAAAATTCTACAAACATTTCTACAAACTGATTTTGAACTAAGTCTGACTTCCTGTGATGAACTGCTTAAAATTTCGTGAAACACATTACTATTTAAATGAATTCATCAGAATTATTGGGAATTCAATGGGAAAGAATGGCATTTAATAAAATTCAGACGAATCTAATGCAATTTGATATATAAAATATTTAACGGAATTTAATAAAATTCAATATGATTTAAAGGAATTCAATGAAATTCAATTGGAATTTAGTGATATTTAATGGAACTCAATTTTAATGCAATGAAAAGAATTGAAATTCAGTGTCATTTGATAGTGCTAAATGGAATTTAATCGCATTTGATAAAATTAAATGGAATTTAACGAAATTTAATCAAATTTAATGGCGATAGTAGAATTTGATAAAACTCCGGGATTAACTGAGATTCAGTTGAATTTATTTATTCAGTGAAATTTGATGAAACTCAATGAAATTAATTTAAGTTTAATGGAATTATTCGAAATTTAATGGAACTCAATATTATTTATTAAAATTTATCGGAATTCATGGGAATTTAGTGGAGCACAATGTCATTCAATAGAATTCAGACGAATTTAACGGAAAAATATGAAACATAATGGAATTAATTAGAGTCCAGTTAGATTTAATCAAATTCAATGGAATTCAGTGGAATTATACGAAGTGCAATGGATTTTATTCAAATTTAATAGAATTATTTGAAATTCAGTTGAATTACTTAGGAATAATTTAATGGAATGAATTGAAATTCAGTGTCATTTGATGTGGCTCAATGGAGCTTAATGTAATTTAATGAAATTTAATGGGATGTAACGGAATTGAATAAAACTTAATGGAGATAATAGAATTTGATGGGGTTGATTGGGATTCACTAGAATTAATAAACTATTCAGCGGAATTTAACGGTATTCAATAGAATTTAAAGGAAAATTTTGGAAATAAAATTGGAGTTTAGAAGAATTTAATGAAAATCAGTGTAATTACGTGAAGTTCAATGGAATTATTTGAAATTTAATGGGACTTGATATTATTGAATGAAAATCATGTATAATGGAGTTTGATAAAACTCAATATGATGTCAAGGAGTTTGATGAAATCCAATTAGAATTCAATAATTGAACGAACTTACCTGTAAGTGAAGCTCGATTCTAATTGTACGAGCGCCACCAAAGAATAGATCAAATCGTAGTTCCCCCACTTTGCGCTTGTGGTGTCACAATTTTAAAGAATAACCGAAAAAATATACGGCTGTTTCCTACCAACGCCCAGTTACTCATTATTTTAAAGAATGGCCGTAATCTTTACTAAGAAGGTATAACTGTAAGAATTAAAAAACTAGTTAATGGAACAGTGTATTTTTATACCGGGTGGTACTGATCTATTCTTTGGTGGCGCTCATACAATTAGAATCGAACTTCACTTACAGGTAAGTTAATTCAATTATTCAATTTTATTTCGCGCCACCTCCGAATAGATCAACTCGTAGATGTTGAAAGCATTTAATACGTAGATTACGGCCACCACTCTGATAAGAGAAATTTATTACAAATTTTCTTACATTCCGATATGTCTAGAGTCTTCCAAAACAAAACGCTGTCTTGAATCTTCAGAAGCCACAGTCTTCAATTCAAAATCCTACTTGATATACTTAGAATCTAGAGTCTACCAATTCAAAGCACTCTTTCAAATCTTGAGAAGGTACAGTCCATTCAAAATACTACATTGAATCTTTAGAATCTCGAGTCTTCCAAATCAAAACGCTGTCTTGAATCTTGAAAAGCACAGTCTTCCAGTTTAAAATCCTACTTTATATCCTTAGAATGTAGAATCTAGAAATTCAAAACCCTGTTTTAAATCTTGCGAAGCTACAAGCTTCCTAATTGAAATCCTACATTGAATCATTAGAAGATATATTCTTCCAATTCGAACCTCCTACTTCTATTCATTAGACGCTACAGTCCTCAAATTTAAAACCCTTCTTTAAACCTTCCTTTAATTTATAATCTACCAATTGAAAATAATGCTTTGAATGTTTCTAATTGAACCCTACTGTGAATCTTTGGAAACTACGGTCTTTCAATTCAAATAGCTATCTTCAATCTTCAGGAGCTACAGTCTTTCAATTAAAAATGCTACACTGAATCCTTAGAATCAAGAGTCTACCCATTCAAAACCCTGTTTCAAATCTTGAGAAGCTATGAGCTTTGAAATTGAAATTTTACTTTTAATCTTTAGAAGATACATTATTTCAATTCAAAATCCTACTTTGAATTTTTAGCATCTAGAGTCTACCAATTCGAAAGCCTGCTTTAAATCTTGTGAAGATACAGTCCATTCAAAATCATACTTCAAAAGCCTTAGAATCTAGAGTCCACCAATTCGAAACCCTGTTTTAAATCTGTAAAAGGTACAGTCCATTAAAAATCCTACTTTGAATCCTCAGAATCTAGAGTCTACCAATTCGAAACCCCGTTTTAAATCTGTATATGGTACAGTCCACTAACAATCCTACTTTGAATCCTTAGCATCTAGAGTCTTCCAAATCAAAACGCTGTCTTAAATCTTCAGAAGTTACAGTCTTCTAATTCAATATCCCACTCTGAATCCTCAGAATCTAGAGGCTACCAATTCAAAACCCTGTTTAAAATCTTGAGAAGGTTCAGTCCATTCAGCATCATACTTCAAATCCTTAGAATATACAGTCTACCAATTCGAAACCCTATTTCAAATCTTAAGATGGTACAGTCTATTCCAAATCCTACTTTGAATCCTTAGAACCTAGAGTCTTCCAAATCAAAACGCAGTCTAAAAACTTCAGAAGTTACAGTCTTCTATTTCAAAATCCCATCTTGAATCCTTAAAATCTAGAGGCTACCAATTCAAAACCCTGTTTTAAATCTTAAAAAGGTACAGTCCATTCAACATCATAATTTGAATCCTTACAATCTACAGTCTACCAATTCGAAACCCTATTTTCAATCTTGAGGAGGCATTGCGCATTCAGAATTCTACTTTCAATGCTTAGAATCTAGAGTCTTTCCAAATCAAAACGCTGTCTCGAATCTTCAGAAGCCACAGTCTTCCTGTTCAAAATTTTTCTCGCCGAGTAATAAAGCTTCAAAGCCAGGTGTCAGGACTTTTGAATCCTACTTTAGTTTCCTACGTACTTTCTGCGTGGTTTCAGCGTAGTTTCCTACGTAGTTTTGAAATGGTTTTCACGTAGTTTCCAGCGTAGTTTACTACGTAGTTGTCTATGTAGTAGTCTCCGTGGTTTCCTATTTGGTTTCCTACGTAGTTTCCTGCGTAGTTTCCGACACAGTTTACTACGCAGTTTCCTACGTGGTTTACTGCGTAGTTGTCTACGTAGTAGTATACGTATTTTTCTTCGTAGTTATATACGTAGCTCTCCACGTAGTTTCCTACGTAGTTTCTTAAGTAGTTTCCTGCACAGTTTACTACGTAGTTTACTACGCAGTTTTCTACACTGTTTACTTCGTAGTTGTCTACATAGTTTCCGACGTATGAGTGTACGTAGTTTCCTATGTAGTTGTCTACGTAGTAGTATACGTAGCTTCCTGCGCAGTAGTATACGTAGTTTCCTACGTAGTAGTTACGTACTTTTCTACGTAGTAGTGCACGTAGTTTTCCACGTAGTTATACACGTAGCTTTCTACGTAGTTTCTCAATTAGTTTCCTGCGCAGTTTCCTACGTAGTTTACTACGGAGTTTCCTACGTTGTTTACTTCTTAGTTGTCTACGCAGTGGTCTACGTTGTTTACGAGGTATTAGTTCACGTAGTTTCATGCATAGCTGTCTTCGCAGTAGTCAACGTAGTTCCCTGATTATTTTCCTATGTAGTTTCGACGTAGTTTCCTACATAGTCTCCTACATAGTCTCCTGCGTAGTCTCCTACGTAGTTTCCCACGTATTTCAATACGTAGTTTTCTACTTAGTTTTTAATTGTTTCCACGTAGTTTCGCACGTAGTTTCCTGAGCAGTTTCCTACGTAGTTTACTGCGCAGTTTACTACGTTGTTTACTTCGTAGTTGTCTGCGTAGTAGTCTACGTGGTTTCCAACGTATTATTGTACGTAGTTTCCTAGTATCTTTCTACGCAGTCTACTGAATAGTTGTCTGCGTAGTTGTCCACGTAGTAGTACACGTAGTTTCCTACGTAGAAGTGCACGCAGTTTCTTACATAGTTTCCGGCGTAGTTTCCGACCTAGTTTCATACGTAGTTTCCCTGCAGTTTCGTACGTAGTTTCCGGCGCAGTTTCTACGTAGCTTACTACGCAGTTGCCAAAGTGGTTAACTTCGTAGTTGTCTATGTAGTAGTCTACGTAGTTTCCGGCGTATAAGTGTAAGAGGTTTCCCGCGTAGTTTCCTCGGTAGTTCAGTATGTATGTGTCTACGAAGTATTATACGTAGTTTCAGACGTAGTTCACTACGCAGTTTAGTTACGTAGTTTCCAACGTATTATTGCACGTAGTTTCCTACATGACATACTACGTAGTTTTCTACACAACTTCCTACGTAGTTTCCTAGTAGATTCTTAAGTAGTTTTTCATGTGATTTCCTACGTAGTTTCCTACGTAGTTTCATAAACAGTTCACTACATGTTATCCTGAATTTTATTGGTGAATATGATAATATAATATGTATGCGTATAATTTTAGGTATGTCTGATCAATGTGTCTAGGCTCACCGAAAATATTGGGTTTTGTTAGAGAACGATAGAACTTTATATTCAGAGGCTCAATTTGTTCAACCTTCACCATTTATTTACGATGTACTATTTGTTTTTGAGGCTAACATATGAGCGCACGTTGGCTATAGATAAGTCCGATAAGTGACCTCCGTGTTGTTCAATATGTTGATGTTCTTTTAAGCATCAGAAAATTTAAATCTAAACCTATCTTTTTTAGTTACGTCAGAAATGATGTCTTGCGTACAGCATAAAAAGAAACATTCTTCGGTAGTTTTTATTTCATTTATCAAAACCATTTTATCAAGAATGTTATAGATTAGAGCATACAATTCTAAACGTGCTGATCAATAGCTTCGCACGTTTGCAGGGACGACTAATCAGTGTTACATAGTACAAGATATATTTCAGGATAATTTGCTGGAATGAAAATATATCTTTTAGGAGTTGAGTTGTTACCTAATCATTGTGCTATGATTTTATCGTCTAAGTGAAATCTTATCCAAAGTGATAGATGGTATTTGCTCTCAGACGCATGATAGTGAAAAAAATCAAGAAATGAAAAACGTTGCTTCTTGAGAGCCCTTCAAGATTATCATAAAAACTTTATGGATTTTCTTGAATAATTGAAACATCAAATTTTGATGGATCGGAAAATAATGAACAATAAACAATTCTAGTTTGCAGTCAAACTATGCAAGATACAAGTGAGAAATGAAGATAAAAAAATTTAATTTTTGGACAAACGACACAAGCTGAGAAAAAATTAACAGACAAAAGTGACTTCTGAAGGAAAGAATTCTTATTTAAAATAATACATAACTATTTTCAAAGATAGATTTTTGGTGATAGATTTCAAAATATCGATTATTTGCAACTAAGTAGTTAAATGTTCAACCAATTAGATGAATTTGCAACTAAAAGTGTAATAGGGTCGATAGGCGTAAGTGTGATAACGTGGATTGTATGATAAAGGTAAAATAGCAAATAAAAAAGTACATTTATTTATTAATTTGTTTATTACACCATAATGGTTATATCTCTTATAATTTACAAGAAAAAGGTGGCCGTATTGAGTTATTGCTTCAATCAGTTATTTGTAAATAAACTGAAATGCTTTTAGAAAACTCGAATTCTTAATTGTGTCATCTGGTCTTTTGATATGATTTTTCTCCCACATAAATTACCTTTTGTTGATTTTTTTCTGTAAATAAGAGAGATATTATATTCTTTTTGAAATCCTACATTTTTTACATCAATTTCGCATTTTCGTTATTTTTAATAATAAATTACAACAGGGTAAGTAAACATCAGACTGAGGAATAAGTATGATATCTATTTCTTTGCTTTCCCTTCTTACTGTGAAAACAAAGTCTAACTTTGTAATTTTGTATCACATTAACCCTTTTCGACTTAACTTGATATTTTGATAAAAAACTAATGTGTATATAAATACTTGGCATTCTCTTCTAAAAATGTTCAGTAGAGAAATCCGACGAGAAATCTGTACACTCCTTCGCCTATTACATTTTTTTCCTATTTTTAAAGGATTTCTCTTTTCCCCCAATTTCGAAAGAATTTGTTTTCATTTATAAGATTCTTCAACGTCTGAGAATCCAAAACAGGAGAAAAAAGAACAACAAAGTTGTATCGACTCTATCGGACAAGTTTATTAAAATCTTAAAAACCCAACTTAGTTAGCAGTTTTAATTCTCCCACATATATTATAGCTAAGGTTTTTAAATAATATTTTGAATTCTGCTCTTCCTAGACCTGAATCTTTTATTATAAATGCTATTGATTTGAAACAAAAACTAGATAAAATCATCATTCCTTCCGACCAAATTATGATTTTTCTTGATGTAACTTCTCTCTTTGTTAACGTAGCTGTAGATTTGGTTCTTAATAGCATTGACAAAAAGATGGCCTTATATTAAGAAAGTTACTGCCTTACCTTTATATAAATTCGAAGAAGGAATAAAATTCCTAATGGATAACACTTATTTTCAATTTAATAATATTGTTATAGACAAACTTTTGGAAACCTGATGGGTTCTACTATTCCCAATGATTTAGCTGACATGGTAATGCAAGATTTAGAATCCGAGATTTTCAAATCCTTTCCTACTTTCGTTATGTAGATGATACCTTTTTGATTATTCCTGAAGAGAAAATTGAAATTACTATAAAAACTTTCAACTCAATACATAAAAGATTACAATTTACACATAAAATGGTAAATAATAATACCATTGACTTTCTTATTATTAGCATTATCAAAAATGAAAATGGTACCATCTCTACTGATTGGTTTCGCAAATCAACATATTCTAGCCGCTTACTAAATTTTCTAGAATCATTTTTGAAAAATTTATCACAAATTCCTAACAATAATTTTCTTCTCTTGAATTTCTTACATTATTGAATACAAAAATTAACTTATCTTGCTTGTTTATACTTCTTTAATAGCCATTCATAACACTACAACCGTTATATTACTTTTTAAATTTTGTTGAAAATTCATCGTTTTGGTTGAATTTACCTGTTTTTTATTTAAAATTAAAATCATTTTTGGACGAATTATCAAATAATATATTTTGCGCTCCGAACTTATCTTTCTTGTTTGAAAACTTAAATACTTGGTTGAAAGTTAAACTACTTTCTTAAAAATTCATTTTTATATTCCAAGATTAATTTTTTCTTGTGGAAAATTTAACATTTTCGGGTAAAAATTTGAATGCCTTCTAAAAAATTCGTCTGTTTGGCTTGAAAATTCAATTATCTGGTTAAAAACTGATTGTTTGTTGCTAGACGCTGAAAGTAAACAAGACGAATTTTCGAAAAAATAGTGGAATTTTTAACTAAATAGTTAAATTTGTAACCTACAAAGATGAATTTTCAACCATATTGTCGAATTAAAAATAAATATGATAATTAAATTTTACATGAATACTTGAATTTGATTTACAATATTGTTCAGAGAAATGACTTATTTTGTCTGGTTCAATACCTCCATGTTAAAAGAACATGAATTACTTTAAACTAACATTGAATTCCTTTGAATTCTTTTGAAGTTCATGAATTCTTTTGCATTCCATAAATTTTTTTTAATTCTCTTAAATTACTTGAAATGCATTCGGACTTTATAAATTTCTTGTAACATACTTGACAGTTACACCTTCAAATGTTAAAAATTGAAGAAAATTGAATTTAAAACAGTTGAAAATTCAACTGCTAAAAATTTAAATAAACTAAAAATTTAATTTTCTTCCCTTTTCCCTTAATAATTATTAAACTGTTGAAAATACAGCTGTCGAGAATTCAATTCACAATCTTCTTCAATTTACAACCATTGAATGTCCAACTGTTGAGTATTTCAACTGTTGAAAATTGAAATGGCCTCTTTACTTCTGATGGAAACATGGGTTTTTCTGTTTTTCAATCAAAGAAATTTGTAACCATTTTTATACATTTTTTGATTAAGAATAAAAATTTCGGGATAAATATTCTGGATTTAACGTCTGGGAAATGATAATTTGGAATTTTTAAGGAAAAACCTTATTTCGTCGACTTCTTCCAGACCATTTATAAAACAAAATACACTGGAATTCTAAGCTTATTTCAGGCTCTCAAATACACGAACAAAATCAAAAAACCGCCCTCTATGTGCAAAAAACCCCGCCGCCTTACAAAAATAAAATCTGCAGAAAACAAAGTGCATCAAAATTCTGGAATTATTTTGGGCTCGCGAATGCACCACACAAAATTTTCATAAACCACATCTATGTACAAAAAACCCTCCCTTCTTAGTAAGAACTCACCCTAGAAAAAATAAAATAGACACTAGTGTCTATTTTGTGTTTTCAAGTGGTTGCTTTATAACGTTCAGAGTTAGAGCCCAAAAATCGGTCTTGGTTTCTCTGTGGAGCCCAAAAATCAGGGACTCTATTGACACTATCAAATTCTCAAACAGATTATTTTTTGACAAAGTCTTATCTACGTCCTATCTAGAGGTTGTTTTTCAACGTAAAGGTTTGCAGCCCAAAAATCAGAGTTAGTATTTGTGAGTAACCCAAAAATCAGAGACTCTCTTTAGACAGTCAAATTCTAAAACAGATTTTTTTTTGACAAATTCACATTTGGGTGTTATCAAGGGGTTGTTTTTTAACGTTAAGGGCAAGAGCCTAAAAATCGGTATTAGTATTTTTGAGGAGTTCAAATATCAGAGACAGTATTGACACTGTTAAATTCTTAAAATTATTATCTTTTAACAGAGTCATATCTGCGTAGTATCAAGGGGTTGTTTTTCAACGTGAAGGGTTGTAGCCCGAAAATTCGTCATGGTATTTTTGAGGATCACAGGAATCAAAAACTCTATTCACACAGTAATATTCAAAAAAAGATTATGTTTTGAAAAAGTCACATCTGCGTGGTTTCAAGGGATTGCTTTTTAACATTAAGGGTTAGAGCCTCAAAATTGGTCATAAATATGAGAATAAAGAAGAGGGAGAGATAGATCAGGGAGAATCAATAGTTTCTCGCTGACCCACATCGCATCTTCAGTTATTACCCGGTTTCTGTCAAAAAACTTTTCCGCTGCAGGGCCAAATGGTATCAAGAACTTCTGTTCAACCCACAGAACTACAGGCCCATAACTTGTTTCAACACACTGTATAAGATCTTTACAGCTATCCTGAACAACAGGCTTGTCCAAAGAACTGAGCCTGTGTGGCGAGAGATATGCGCGTCCTGTCAACGGCCTGGATTGACTAAGAGAAAACTTTCGATTCAACCTCTCATCGAATTATCATCTATCTGTTGGAAAGCTTGAAGGTGCATCCATACATAGTGAGATCCATAGAGAGATTGATGCCTGGATAGCTCTGCGGCGACACTAATCATCGCGAGCATAAGGTCACTCATGTATTTTATATAAATGACCTGAAGGTCTATGTATCTGGTAAAAGCAAACTTACGACTGTTATAAATATCGTCAAAGAATATACCGGACAGTTCGGGATGGACTTTGGATTGGATAAATATACCAAAATTCATCTGAACAAGGGAAAGATTTTAGGCGTTCCCAAGGAAGCACTGGCGATATACCTGGGCTTGCCTCGAACCCGTATTCAGGACGTAACATGGGCTTAAGAGTCTCTCAGAATCAGATACAAGTCCAAAACAAGAAGTGCCGAATTTTCTGGAACTGCCATTTTCGGACAGCAGTCTCCGTTGCACACTGAAAACGATCCAGGTTCGCGATCAAATTTTAGGCTCCGGCCGACTACAACATCACTGCCAAGAAAAAGGAAAAGCATGAGAGGTTTTCAAGACCTGAAAAGGAAGTTGCAGCGGCTGTACCCAAAATATTCGGTTGAAATACTTGTCCTTTTGACAGTGCAAGGCACTTGCGAGAGAGTATGTTGCTCCGATAGGTTACACGGAAGCGGGTGGGGTCTGCCGAACAGCAGCATCTGTTCGGCATTCGACTAAGTACATTTCTTATTTTCTCGAGAAGTTCACGAGGCATAACTTGAAAGTGAAGTATACAATTTAAAACGAGAATATAAGAGCAACTTTTTTTTACACACTTGAATATGTAATTGTTCACTAAAAATGAGTTATTTGGTGTTTTCGATTTCATCTTTCCTTGTACATTTACTTTATCATTCTTTCATTACTAAGAACATTTTTATATAATTCTATTTGTGGCAGTTATAGCCAGTTATTATTTTGGAAGTGTATAAATTATTTGTTTTTGATAAGTTTAACTTGCGTAAAACTTCTGTTTATTTGAAATTACCATGAATTGTATTTATTGTAGTGAATATTTCAAGAAACAAAATGAGCCGCGTCAGTGATGAATATTGAATCTAAAATTGTAACTGTTATCTACAACAAATAAAAAGCAAAACATCAGCTGAGTTCTTTTATATGTACAATGAATAATTGAATATTGAAGTAATAATAAAAATAAGTACTTATGACGAAATTAATTTCGAATTGATTATATATATATATATATATAAAATTACAGGCTATATCATACCAAGTCTTTTGATAATCAACTTGATTATCTATTTGAAGTAAAAAAAACATTTTTATTTTTGCAATTACAATTACCATTTTTATCTCTGAACATCATCAATCTTCTCACAATTTTTCGGTTTGAAGGGAAAAATAGTTTTCAATACAAACAAAAAATTTTGAATTACTTTATTTTTTAATTGTATTTGTTTATTGGTTTTTAAGGTTAAATATAGATATATTTTTTTTGTGGGTGATTCTGAAACCAATCTATTCAGATTATTAAATTTTCCAATTATGAAAAGAAAACAATCCAAAATATTTTAATGCATCACTGGAAAAAATTTCTAAAATTCAAAACATTCTTTTTACAAAAATTGGAATAAAAAGAAGACTTCTTTCAAGAAAATTGCGGTAAAATATTTAAACTCAATTAAAAGAAATCTGGACAATTATTCATGAGCAAACCCTGCAGATTGGAAAGAATCATGATTTTAGTGTCTCCGTTTAAAAAAATTTTAATTAAGATTGAAAAGAAATTCATTTTATCATGAATAATTTTTGCACAAAAGCAAAACAATGATTCACAATTAAAAAATAAACTTCCAAAAAACCTCACTTTTCGGCTCATTCTGCAAAAATTATTCATGATAAAATGGATTTCTTTTCAATCTTAATTAAAAATATAAATATAATTTTCCTAAAATTCTTTAGAAAATTCCACAAGATTTTTGAAGATTTCAGATATGTCTAATAAAAATCTCCATAAAAAGTTCATTTTCAACCAAACAGATAAATCCTCAATGAAAAATGTGATACATTATTGATATTTCAATCAAAACAGATTTTAATTTTAAACGAAAATTAATTGGCTCATCTAATAAAAGACGAATTTTCAACAAAATAGTTGAATCCTCAATGAAAAGAGTATAATTTTCAATCAAAAAGTTGTATGTTTAGCCAAATAAGTTTTGTTAGTAAATAAAGAAAAAAATGTCATCTAAAATGTTGAATTTTCAATCAAATGGTTGAATTTTTATTAAAAAAAAGATCCAATTTCAAACAAAAATAGATGCATTTTCAAGTCAAAAAAAAAGAATTTTTTGGAAGACAATTGAATTTTCAACAAAAAAGATAATTTTCTACCAATAGAGATGAATTTTCAACAAAAGAAGATAACTCATCTACAAAAAAAAAAAGAATTTGCTACAAAAAAGATAATTTTTCAAGAAAATAATCAGAGTATCAACAAAAGAGTTAAATTTGTAACCAAATAGCTTATTTCTGAACAAAATAAATGGATTTTTAACCAAGAAGACGAATTTTCAACAAAATATATGATTTTTCAATCAAATAGATACATTTTCAACTAAAAAAATCTGCCCGCCGCGCGGGCACATTCTCATCGCGCGCTTTGCGCGCGGCTCGGTTCGCTCGCAAGTTTGAGCGCGCCTAGGGCGCGCGACTGTTGGTTCTCGCGCTTCGCGCTCGATGATGTGTTTACCTATATTTCAAAGGATTTCAAGGGATTTATAAATATTTTAAGTCAGGTTATGGGATTTCAAAAGGTTTCAAATGGAGTCATTATGTTTTCAAAAGATTTTACTGAATTTTAAAATATTTACAAAAACTTGGAAAGATTTTCAGGGATTTCCAAATATTTTAAACGAGTTCATGGAATTTCAAAAGATTTTACTGAATTTCGAAAGATTTACAACAATTTCAAAGGATTTTGAGGGAATTCCAAATATTTTAAAAGATTTTAATGGATTTCCCAATACTTTAAAGGATTTCAAAGGATTTCCAAATATTTCAAGTCAGGTCATGGGATTTTAAAAGTTTTCAAATGGAGTCATTGGGATTTCAAAGGATTTTACTGAATTTCGAAAGATTTACAAAAACTTGGAAAGATTTTCAGGGATTTCAAAATATTTCAAACGAGTTCATGAAATTTCAAAAGATTTTACTGAATTTCGAAGATTTACAACAATTTCCAAGGATTTTGAGGGATTTCCAAATATTTCAAAAGATTTTGAGGGATTTCCCAATATTTCAAAGGATTTTAAAAGATTTCCAAATATTGCAAAAGATTTTGAAGGATTTCCCAATATTTCAAAGGATTTTAAAAGATTTCCAAATATTTCAAAGGATTTTGAGGGATTTCAAAATATTTCGAAGGATTTTGCGGATTTTCCAAATATTTCAAGTCAGGTCATGGGATTTTAAAAGTTTTCAAATGGAGTCATTGGGATTTCCATAGATTTTACTGAATTTTGAAAGATTTTGAAAAAATTGAAAATATTGTAAGGGATTTCCAAATATTTCAAGTGAGGTAATGGAATTTCAAAAGATTTTACTGAATTTCGAAAGATTTACAACAATTTTAAAGGATTTTGAGGGATTTCCTAATATTTCAAAGGATTTCAAGGGGTTTCCAAATATTTCAACGCATTTTGCGGATTTTCCAAATACTTCAAGTCAGGTCATGGGATTTCAAAAAATTTCAAATGTACTTATCGGGATTTCGAAAGATTTTACTGAATTTTGAAAGATTTACAAAAAAAAATGAAAAGATTTTAAGGGATTTCCCTATATTTCAAATGAGGTCTGGCATTTCAAAAGATTTGACTGAATTTCGAAATATTTACAACAATTTTAAAAGGGTTTTTAAGAGATTTTCCAATATTTCAAAGGATTTCAAAGGATTTCCAATTATTTCAAAGGATTTTAAGAGATTTCCCAATATTTCAAAGGATTTCAAGGGATTTCCAATTATTTCAAAGGATTTTAAGATATTTCCCAATATTTCAAAGGATTTCAAGGGATTTCAAATTATTTCAAAGGATTTTAAGAGATTTCCCAATATTTCAAAGGATTTCAAGGGATTTCAAATTATTTGCAAGGATTTTAAGGGATTTCCCAATATTTCAAAGGATTTTCGAATATTTCCAGTCAGATCATGGGATTTCAAAAGGTTTCAAGTGGACTCATTGGGATTTCGAAAAATTTTACTGAATTTTGAAAGATTTAGGAATATCTCAGGAGAAAGAGGAACGTTAATTAATTATGTGGTAGTGGATGATGACGTAAGAGAGAAGGTCAAAGAAATAGAGGTAGAGAATTATATAGATTTGGATCACTTTTCCATAATAGTGACATTCGAGGGAGAAAAAGGTGATAACAATAGGGCGAAGAACGAAGCAAAGGCAAAAAGAGTAGGAAGAGGGGATTGGTCAATAGAAGGTAAAGAAGAGATTAAAGAAAAGGTCAGAAATATCAAAATGGGAGCGGGAAATGTAGAAAAGGAGATGGAAGTAATGATAAGAGAAATAAAAAGAGGATCAGAGTGCACAAGGAATGAAGTAATTAGTGAAGGAGCAAATAGAAGTAGATGGGGTGAAAAATGTAAAGAGAATGAGAAGGAGTTCAGAAAGGAATTAAAACAATGGAGAAAAGGGAAAAGTAGTAGGAAAGAGTATAGGAGAAAAAAGGAATATACTGCGATGCGTGATCGAAAGAAAGAGAAGGAAGGAAATAAAGAGAAGAGAGAAGAAGAAAACCGAAGAAGAAGATACTGAATGGAAAGGGAAAGCAATTGTTAAAGATCTTGGAGAAGTTGGGGTAGTTTATCTTAAAGGGAAATATAGAGGGAGATAAGAAATGGGAATACCTCAGGACGAGAAAAGGGAACGTTAATTAATTATGTGATAGTGGATGATGAGGTAAGGGAGATGGTCTAGGAACTAGAGTTAGCGGATTATATAGATTCGGATCACTTTCCCATAATAGTGACATTCGAGGGAGAAAAAAGTGGTAACAATAGGGACAAAAAGGAAGCGAAGGCAAAAAGAGTAGGAAGAGGGAATTGGTCAATAGAAGGACAAGAACAGTTTAAAGGAAAGGTCAGAAATATAAAAATGGGAGCGGGTAATGTAGAAAAGGATATGAAAAAAAAGAGGACCAGCGTGGACAAGAAAAAAAGAAATTAGTGAAGGAGCGAATAGAAGTGGATGGGATGAATAATGTTAAGAGAATAAGAAGGAGATCAGAAAGGAATTAACGAAATGGAGGAAAGGAAAAAGTAGTGTGGAAAAGAATAGGAGGAGAAAAAGGAGTATACTGAGATGCGTGATCAAAAGAAAGAGGAGGAAGAAAATAAAGAGGAGAGAGAGGAAGAAAATCCAAAGACAAGATACTGTATGGGAAGGGAAAGGAATTGTGAAAGAGTTTGGAGAAGTTGGGGTAGTTCATCTTGAAGGGAAATATAGAGGAGATGAGAAAAGGGAATATCTCAGGAGGAGAAAAGGGAACGTTAATTGATTATGTGATAGTAGACGATGAGGTAAGAAAGAAGGTCAAGGAACTAGAGGTAGGGGATTATGTAGATTCGGATCAGTAGCCCATAATAGTTATATTAGAGGGAGAATAATGGTAGGGATAGAGATGGAAATAATGATAGGGAAAATAAAAAGAGATCAAAGTTCACAAACAAAAAGGGAAATTAGTGAAGCTGGAAATAGAAGTGGATGAGATGAAGAATGGAAAGAGAATAAGGTCCGTGTTTCAACAGAAATTGCTGAGTAACCTGCACCATAAAATCCCTTGAAATTTTTGAAATCTTCTGATATATTTTACGTCCTTTTAAAATTTCTTAAAATTCTGGAAATACCATAAAAATTACCTAAAGTCTTCGAATATCTTTTCAATTTTCTAAAAATATAGGGAATCATTCGAAATTCCATTAAAAATATTAAAATCCACTTCAATAACCAAAAATCACATGGAGCCTGTTCGGGATTTTATGAGGACTGCCAAAGTCGTGTAAGATCGCGATTCACCAGAAATTGCTGAATAACCTGCACCATAAAAACCCTTGAAATTTTTTTAATCTTCTGATATATTTTATTTCGTTTCAAAATTCCTTAAAATTCTGTAAATACCGTACAAATTACTGAAAGTCTTCGAATATCTTTTCAATTTTCTACAAGTACACGAAATCATTCGAAATTCCATAAAAAATGTTCAAACCTACTTCAACAACCAAAAATCACAGGGAGCTCGTTCAGGATTGCATGAGGACTGCCCAAGCTGTGTGATACCGCTTTTCACCAGAAATTGCCGAATAGACTGCACCATAAAATCCCTTGAAATCTTTGAAATCTTTTCATATATTTAACGTCCTTTTAAAGTTCCTTGAAATTCTGTAATTACCGTTCATATTACTTCAAGTCTTCGAATATCTTTTCAATTTTCTAAAAATATACGAAGTCATTCGACATTCCATTAAAAATATTTAAATTTACTTTAACAATCAGAAATTACAGGGAGCTCGTTCAGGATTGCATGAGGGCTGCCAAAGTTGTGTAAGATCATGTTTCACCAGAAATTGCTGAATAACCTGCAACATAAAATCCCTTGAAATTTTCTAAATCTTTTCATATATTTGATGTCCTTTTAGAATTCCTTAAAATTCTGTAAATACCGTAAAAATTACTGAAAGTGTTCGAATATCTTTTTAATTTTCTAAAATTATACGAAATTATTTGAAATTCCATTAAAAATATTTAAATCTACTTCGACAACAAAAACTCACATGGAGCTCGTTCAGGATTGCATGAGGACTGCCAAAATTGGGTAAGACCGTGTGTCACCAGAAATTGCTGAATGAGCTGCACCATAAAATCCCTTGAAATTTTTGAAATATTTTCAAATATTTTATTTCTTTTTAAAATTCCTTAAAATTCTGTGAATACCATAAAAATGACTGAAAGTGTTCGAATATCTTTTCAATTTTTTAAAAATTTTCTTTAGCAAAGTACATTTGATGAAAAGATTTATCTTTATTTTAATTTTTTTAAATTTCTAATTTTTCATTATTTTTCATTAGCAAACACTTTAGTTATAAAAAATTGGCTATCAATTTTAAACCAATATAAAAACATTTCAATATTTTTAAAGTTTAAAATCACAGTGGGCCCGTTGAGGTCTGCATGAGGGCTGTGTCCGTGTTTCAACAGAAATTGCTGAGTAACCTGCACCATAAAATCCCTTGAAATTTTTGAAATCTTCTGATATATTCGCTTATTTTTCATAAAATAATGTGCTCAAAATGCTAAAAAGAAAGAAGTTGGTATCAGGTAAATATAAAAGTAGTTAAACACCATAATATATGAAGCCAGCATTTTTTTATTATAATAGGAACATTGTTTGCCCAATTGGTGGGCGATGTATTTGTCGAGATTCAGGAAAGATATCCTAATTTTAATTTATTTTTTGATTTCACTGATTTAAAGAAGAAAATTAGAAAATTGCTAAAACGTTTGAGGTTTTTTATGTTATTTCATTTATTGACGTAGGTATCCCCATCGGCGTATACCGGAAGAAAGAAAACCGTATATCGAAGAATAGATGGGAAATGGATGAGGCTACACCTGTCAAAGATATTGTTTTTTTTTTTGAAAAAGAAAATCATAAAATACTAATGGAAAAATTAGTGAATATTTTCAAAGTCAAAATTTGCTCGTAAACAATGTTTTGATGTAATTAAAGAAACATTGAGAGGTTAGGTGACTACGTACTTATTTTTAGTAATTCGTTAAGTTTTTGTTAACAAGGAGTTGCATTTCTTATTTTCTTCTTCTTCTCTGAATAAGTTACAAATTTTGCAATTGGTTGTTGCATAATCAAGAGTTCAACAGCACTTTGCAAGTTCCTCCATTCGAACAGGAAAGCTTGAATATTTGACATGCAAAATTTACAAGCATAGAGATTTGAAATTGTAGACATGTTTATAAGCCTGAAAAATTTTTTGGTTTGGAACTAAAATTGTAACTATACATGAACAACTTGTCAACATTGTCTGATAACAAACAGAAATAAAAACTGTCATTGTTTCTATATTCGCATTGCTTATGGTTGAAAAAGTATTTAAAGTGTCTGAAACTTCACACCTCACTTGTTTAATGAATCTTTACCTTTTGAGACCCCCTGCAGTCGAAAATTAGGTTTGGACGATGGCGTATGTCTGCCCGTCCGTTCATGATACGATCACTTTAGAAAAATGAAACAGATCGAATCGAGCTTTGGCACACTTTTTTTGTCGCAACTCCCTTTTTAGGTCTTTATACCTCTATTTCTTTTTATTTCCCTGCCTATAATATTTTTGTCGGCTAGTGTCGAAAATTCGATAACGACCATGGTTCGTTTCTCGAAGTCAAGAAGAACTATGTGTCCTCTGTGTCCGACTTCATTCGGAGTGATTTAAGGAAAGCAAAAGTTAGCTCATACAACACCGATTGATCCTTCACATTTCTCTGAAACATGTCGTGCATCCTCTTGATGGGGAGCTGTTCGCGAATGTTTTTCTCCTGTGCTTTTTTGACTCCAGCCTTCAGATGTGAGTATTGAAATGCATAATGTTTGATGCATTTTGCTCACCCTAATTTTAAAGTCAAGGCCTAATGTTTCAGTAGTCTGCCCCATTGCTGCATACAGAAACGCTCATTTGCCGACTCCTTCGTGTTTGGAGTCTATATGTGACGTGCCGCAAGAAAACGGACCTTAGACTTGAAAAATATATTATTGGGTTTTCCATGCTGTTGATCCAGTTGGTTCAAAACGCCCAATCACTACAGGCTTTCGAGTACAGCGGTTAAATAAAGTGTAACCCGTGATCCTTTAAATTATTTATAAAATGAAAAAATGTAAAGCTACTTGAGAATTAATGCTAAAAATTTTATTTATAACATATTTTTCGCAACCTGTAAGAAAATCGTAAAAATCTGAAAAGAAAGTTTTTTGTGAAACACCCTAGTAAATATGTTTGAGAACGTATGTGTTATATTTGTCACATATATTAATTCCAGTATAATATCACACTTACGTTTGAAATTCTGGAAACCCAAGAACGCAATGCGTAGAATTTCATAAAAAATTGTCATTTTTTCAGTGTTCAAAATGATAGAGAACTGAAATATGATATTTTAAGACGCTCGTAAAAGAACTGACGCGACAAACGGCTGCGTCATATACTAACTTTTATGACTTCTATCATATAAGTGCTTTCTTATTTACTAGATTTATTCCTCATCTATATGTTGACATTATTATATGAGACTGTGTAGTCAATAAAGTAGAAAAAAAATCCTTCGGTAGAAATCTTTTTTCACCGATCCAACCTTATCTCGGCAAAGTTCTGAATTTTCACTTGACTTGAGAATCCTTTAAAGTAAACCAATTCAATGTACAAAAACGCTAGGATTGTTATTATACATTTTTTTAGGAATAATAATAGACAATTCTAGATTATATGTACAACTAAAATGATGAATCTGAAATCAACAAAAAAATTAATTTTTAACGAAAATTTTTTAAGAAATTGTATGGAGATGAAGCCATGGTGCACAACGACTGTGACATAGAAGAGGATAGCTAGAAAATTCGGTTGAATGTGGTCAAATAGAAATTTGTGCATCTGAGATTAAGTTTATGATTAAGAATTCAATGAAAGCTAAGACTGCTGGTGTGGATAGTATAACCGCTAAAATGCTAAAGAATTGTCGCGAATATTTATCTGGGAGGCTGAGCGAGTTGATGAATATGTATGCAGATGATGAAAAGTTAAGAATGATTGGAGAAAAGTGATTGGCATTCCACTGTACGAGGAAAGAGATAATTAAGGTAGCTGCAACAATTATAGAGCTATTAGTTGACTGAGTACTGAAGGCAAAATATGCACAAAAATACTATTGATAAGCCTATTTGAACAAGAATGCGAATCTTCCACAACAGATGCCCTGAGATAATTGATTTCCACAACTTCAAGAATATGCAAGAAACCGTAATCAAAACACAACAAAAAATGTATCAAAGATATCTTTCACTCTAGAAAGTTGAACCTCTGTAGTTGCTATTTGATTTTATTGAATCACAGGTTGAAGGCTTCTGAATAATATGATTAAAAGAAAAAGCATATCAATTTTCATTTTATTTTGCAATTGTATGGTATGAGTATTAAAAGTAGAAGAAACAATATCGGAAAGTAAGAAGATTTGTTGGTAATTTATACATGTCGGATATAAATTTCAAAAAATATCATATTTAATTTGAAAATATTATATCAAAAGTATTAAAACAGGTGATTTGTGCCAGCTGAATGATTTCATAAAGGGCTCAGAGAGACTGGTCCTTTCGTAACTTTCCCCAAAAATATCTAGCATTATACACTAAATGAAAAGTGAGTCTTGTTAGTGTGCCACTTGTCCAATATCAGAATGTCAAATCGTTTTCTCAATATAAAATTAAAACAGGTGATTGATACTGGTTGGAGGATTTTAGAAAAGGTTTTTAGAAAGGGATCAGAGAATCTGTTTCTTCTATATACACCGAAAATATATAACATCACACATGAAATAAAAATCAGTCGTGCTGGTATGTTCACTCGTGCAGCATTAGATTGTCAAATCGTTTTCTTTTCACCAGTTCTGTACAAAGTGTCAAAATGAAAACAGTGTTTTAATACTCCGGTTAATTAATATACTACTATTAAATAAGAAAAGTATATCAAAGTTTGTGTAATTGTGTAGTGTTATTAAGAGTATTGAAGAAAAAACTACATCAGTTAGTTAATTTTACTAAAAATGTCTCTATAGAAACAAGTTGACGACATTATCAGCGCTCAACAGCAGGAGAATGAGCGAGCAATGCTTCTATGTGGCATTCAGGGTTTCGTTTCGAAATTTGACATTTCTGGTCGTCTTGCCGGTGTTGCAGATGAAGCCGCTGTGAGAGGTGATGATATCCCTATACTTATGGTGTTAAGGAGATATGAGGAGCTTCAAAGGGACGCCAACTCAAAAATTGATGAGTTGAATAACCTTGTAGGTATGTAAGCTGTCACATATTTTTTGTAATTTTGTTTATATTATATTTGCGAGATAGGAAATACATGCTGCCTTTTCGTTTTTATTTCAGAACGAATCCAGGCTACAAAATCAAAGAGACAAATAAAATTGGATGCAGGATACTATCATAGTATTAGACTTCAGTTGCAATCTGATTGGGCAAAGGCTAAATAAACCCCAAAAAAGAGGAAACATCAGGATCCTACTTCACAGGACCCCTGAATGAAACAAGTGAAAAAAATATATAAGGTTGTTGCAAGTGATGGTGACAATGACGCCGATTTCATTCCTTCGTCACAAAATGCAGAGAAGGTGAAAGAAAATAAACAGCAGCAACAAAAATCAAGAAATGCTGTACAGGAATTGAGAAAAGCTGTACAGGAGAAAGACTAGGAAACAAAAATGGAGGAAAAAAGAATGGAAAAAAGAGATACTTATGTGAAGAAAATGGACAAAGTAAGAGAGCAAGAGAAGAAAGAGGCAGTGGTTCTACAAAATCAGGATATTAATAAAGATTACAAAAAGCAAGAGCGTTTGGAGAGACAAAATGTAAAACAGGAGGCATGGAAAAAAATTACGCCTAGAAGAGGAGCAGAAAAAGAAGGAGGAAGAGGAGAAGAAAAGGAAAAAGGAGGATAAGCAAAAAAAAGGAGGAAGAAAATACAAAATCGGCGATGAAGCAAAATGGTAATTCAACTTTATGTAACTCTTTTTTCTTTCTGAACTTTTTTTTTGACAAACATAAATATTTTTTATAAAAAAAGGAGAATTCTCAACAAAATACATAATATTTAATCAAATAGTTGAATAACCAAATTGTTGAATTTTCAACCAAGAATGTTGATTTTCTACCAGAAAAGATGAATTTTCAACAAAATACATAAATTTTTAACAGAATAGTTTAATTTTCAACCAAGAAGATAATTTTTATCAAAATACATGAATTTTCAACTCAAAACGATACATTTTTAACCAAATAGTTGACTTTTTAAATAAAGAAGATAAATTTTGAAGGAAAAATGAAACAGTTAAATTTTCACTGAGAAAAATTAATCTTCAACTAAAAAAAAAACGAATTTTCAACCAAGAAGATTAATTTTCTTTCGAAAAAGATTAATTTTTAACCCAATAGTTGAATTTTCAACCGGGAATATTAATTTTCTACCAGAAAAGATACATTTTCAACAAAATACATGAATTTTTAACCAAATAGTTGAATTTTCAACCAAGAAAATTATTATTTTTTTTTTAAGGGGAATTCTCAACAAAAAGATGAATTTTCAACGCGGGAAAATAATTTTCTAAACAAAAAAAAAAGAATTCTCAAGTAAATGCATACATTTTTAACAAATTGAAATTTTTTTAACCAAATTGTTGAATTTTCCACCGAGAATATTAATTTTCTACCAGAAAAGATTAATTTTCTTTCAAAAAAGATTAAGTTTTAACCCAATAGTTGAATTTTCAACCGGGAATATTAATTTTCTACCAGAAAAGATAAATTTCCAACAAAATACATGAATTTTTAACCAAATAGTTTAATTTTCAACCAAGAAGATTATTTTTTTTATAAAAAAAGGAGAATTCTCAACAAAATACATAATATTTAATCAAATAGTTGAATTGGCAACAATGAAGATTAATTTTTTACCAGAAAAGACAAAATACATACATGTTTGATCAAATAGTTGAATTTTCAACTCAGAAAGTCAATTTTTCAATCAAATCATTAAATTTTCAAAAAAAAAGATGAATTTTCAACACGGGAAAATAATTTTCTAAACAAAAAAATAGAATTCTCAAGAAAATGCATACATTTTTAACAAATTGAAATTTTTTTAACCAAATTGTTGAATTTCCCACCGAGAATATTAATTTTCTACCAGAAAAGATAAATTTCCAACAAAATACATGAATTTTCACCAAATTGTTGAATTTTCAACCAAGAAGATTTTTTTTCAAAAAAGGAGAATTCTCAACAAAAAGATGAATTTTCAACACGTGCAAATAATTTTCTAAAAAAAAAAAAAAAGAATTCTCAAGTAAATGCATACATTTTTAACAAATTGAATTTTTTTTAACCAAATTGTTGAATTTTCAACCCTGAATATTAATTTTCTACCAGAAAAGATCAATTTTCAACAAAATACATGAATTTTTAACCAAATAGTTTAATTTTCAACCAAGAAGATTATTTTTTTATAAAAAAAGGAGAATTCTCAACAAAATACATAATATTTAATCAAATAGTTGAATAACCAAATTGTTGAATCTGAAAATGCAACCAAAAAATCGAAAGTTCCATTTCTGGTCAAACAGTGTTTGTTTTATTCATAGAAAACTATATTTTAAAAAATTTACGTAAAACAGATACCTTCTCATTAGGATGAGAATGTAAAAACTTGATTTTCTGTTTATTTTGTAATGTCATTTTTCACGATTAAATAAAAGAATACGCGCCCTATAAAATAATAATTCACAACAAATTTGTAGATCTTTCTTGAATAGATAATTTTTGTCTCACAATCTTTTTTCGTGTCTTTCATAGTTTTAGAGCCAAATGAAATTTTTTTATTATGTTTAATGGGGTCAAAATTAGACTTTTCGATTTTAAAAAAAAAATTCAAAAAGTTGTTATGATAATCTTATAGGGAATTCAAAAAGTTACGTTTTTCTTCTCGTGCCTTTTTCCATATCGTGCGTTGTTTGTCTCAAAATGTTCATTTTCATTTGTTTATTTGGATTTTGAAAATGCTATAACTTTTTTAATTTTCTTTGTATCGAAAAAAGTTATAAGGATAAATTGTTCACATTCCTGATTACTACAAATTATTGTACATAGAATTTCAAAATTGTGAAAAAAATGGTTTCAAAAATTTTGAAAATGCTGCAACTTTTTGAATTTGTATCAAAAATAGCTCGCTAACAAATTTGTCCTTTCCTTTCAGGGCTCAAAAAAATGTGCAAAAGCTAAATCCAATCTGATGATTTTTTCCAAAGTTTTCGTGCCTATGGACATTTGATGAAAACTGACTATGTCAAATTTTACATGAAACCAATACCTTCTCATCAGAATGAGAAATTTAAAAAAAAATGGTTGGACAAACGACACAAGCTATGACAAAAATTAATTGACAAAAGTTGCTCACCCAAAAAAGAGCAACAAATTTGTAATTATTAATTTTCTTGTAGGATGCGTATTTTTCGTTTTAATCGTAAAAAAAAACTATTGAAAATAAAAAAATTAAATTTTTTGAAAAACGACAAAAGACACGAAAAAAAATAATGAAGAGAAGTTGTTCAGCCAAAAAAGATCGACAATTAGAAACAAAAATTTCAGATAAAACGAGCAGGTTTTCTTTTATACTAAAAAAATAAGTTTAAAAATGAAACAATAAAATTTTTGAGAAAAAGTCACGGGAGACGAAAAAAAAATGAGAAGACAAAAGTTTTTGAACAAAAAAATATCTAAAAATTTGTTATAAAGACTTGTTATAAAAATGTTTTAAGAATAAAAAAATTAACTTTTTGGAAATAGGACACAAGCTTCGATCAAATTTTATTTAACAATATTTTTCGTCTAAATTATATTTACAAATTTGCTCAGGACCACTTTACGCTAGGATGCGTATATTTAGTTTAAATCGTAAAATAGTATATTGTGTATCGAGGGCGTAAAGGAGGCTATTTTGAAGAGTGTGAATTTGCTGCCCGAGCGCAGCGAGGGCCGCAGTCACACGAGGCAAAATAGCTTTACGCCCTTGATACACACCATACTTTTTGTCCCCCTCCTTGACTTTGTAAACCGTTTGAAAGCTTTGAAATCTTTTGATTTTGAAATCCTTTGAAACCTTGAATCATTTGAAAGCCCTTTGAAATCCTTTGAAATCTTTTTGAAAATTTATGTGAAATTTTTGAAGTCTTTATGAAACCATTGAAATCTTTTAAAGTTTTTGTGAATTTGTTTGAAATCTTGAAAAATCTTTGTGAAATCTTTTAAATATTTATGGAATTATTGAAACCCTCAAAATCTTTATGAAGTTATTGAAACCTCTCGTGAAATCTTGAATTCTTTGAAAGCCCTTTGGAATCTCTTGAAATATTTTTAAAAAATATTTGTGAAATCTTTGAAGTCTTCATGAAATCATGAATTTTTTGGAACTCTTGACAAATCTTTGTGAAATCTTTGAAATTTTTTTGGAATCATTGAAATCTTCGTGAAATCTTTGTGAAATCTTTTATTATTTTTTTTAATCTTTACAAAATCTTTGGAACCCTTGAAATCTTTTAAAATCTTTTGAAATTTTTTGCTATCTTTGAAATCTTCGTAAAATCTTTTGAAACATAAATAATGTAAATAAAAAGAAGCAGGAATAAAATTCTTACAAGGCCAAGTAAGAAATCAAACAAGTAAATTGTGTTGAAACGAAACTTTAATTCTTTGAATCTAATATTCGATTTTCCTCGAATTTGCACTCTTCAGTAATCCTTTTTCTCGAATGTAGAATAGAGACGAGAATAAATCATCAAATAAATGAGAAGCCATATGATAGCGATAAATTGTCGAGAATGAGAATTCGGGGAAAATGGGGCTCAAGGTCAGTTATGGAGAAAATGTATGGATGAGCTCTAGTTTACAATTTGGTCTATTTTCAAGGAGAAAGTTGTCCTTTTTCCTTCTTCCTAGGATCACGTTCCTTTTATTTCGAGTCTGTAACTCCGTGATCGAGCACCAGACAGGGAGATCAAACGTGTCTCTTTTTTCAAACGGTATGTCGGGAAAAGGGGATTCCTCTGGGGACCGGATTCGAAAATGCGGTATTCTTGAATAGACATAGACATAGACATAGAGGAAAAGACTGCTGATATATCAAAGGTCTTGGCACTTCAAGAGATACCGATAAAGACTTAAAGGTATTTATACTTCACTTAGGGGATTAGAATTATTTCGATATTTTAAACTCTTAATTCATTAATTAATTTCATTGTTAATTATTATTATTAATTTAATTGTTGCTTAATTTATCAATTTATTGATTTCGGATTAAAAAGGGAAAATAAGATTTTTCATCAATAAATTCGTTTACATAAAATCAGGGATCACAGCGCAAAAGGAGCTCAAAAAAGGGGAAAGATTAAATATTTATTCTTATTTTTTGTGGGTGATTATGAAGCCAATCCATACAGATTATTAAATTTTCCAAATAGGAAAATAAAACAATCTAAAATATTGAATGCATTTCTAAATAAATTTCTAAAATTCAAAGCATTCTTTTTGCAAAAATTTACATAAAAAGAAGACTTCTTACAAGAAAATTGAAACGGGTGGGCATAAACATAAGAAGTGGCGAGATATTCGAATTGCCCACAGACTTAGTAAATGAAACTCCATTAGGTTCCAATTTCGTAATCTCAAGGAATTTTAGAGTAGCAAATGTAAACTCCATTCCCCCACATCAGTAGTTTATTTGATAGTTTTTCTAATCCGGCGTCAGACAAAAATAGTACAAGTTACTGTTAATTACAAATAAAGATTCAGTGTATTATAGTTCTCAAGACATCAATCCTTTAAGAATTCCACAGTCTCTGTTTTTCAGGAACGGATAAGAAAGTAGCGTTGTGTCCCCCTGCAAAAATATTGTAAGGGGAAAATGATACAAGAGAGAATCCTTAGAGTGGGAAAAAAATATTTTGAACTAATGTCAAAATTGATTAATACTGTAACATTTGATAATCTCATTTATGTATGGGTATTTATCAAGTTAAAGGCAAACTTCAAGTCCCAGTAACATAACATAAAATAAGGAACTCTTATTGATATTTGCTTTTAATTGATAAATAGTTTTGATCATTTTTTTCAAAGTTACCAAAAAAACACTTAACATATCAAATTTGTAAACTTTAGCGGTATGAAAATCCGGCACAATTAAAATTTGTAATTCTGTAATATTTCTATTGTTATTTTCAATTTAATGAATTTTACTTACATCTTTCATATAACAAATACCAGAATATCACATTTTTTGGTTGGAAAGTCCTTTCGCAGCACGCATCATCATTTTGCGAAAAACTTGACCTAATCTTGGAGCCAAATAATTATGTTATTGCAACAAAGATATAAAATAAGCAATTAATGATTATTTTTGCATGAGTCATCATAATAAAAAAAGTTATGGAAATAAAAAATCCATGAATCTAGGAATAAATATATGTTGAGAATAATTAATATGAATATTCCAAAGATTCGCAAGATTATAGGTGTTGAAAAGTACCGCAGGGACACACTGGGAAGAACTGCCATCTGAAAGTGACACCGCCTCCCAGTAAAAAAATTTCGCTTCGATCGAACAATATCTTTAGTCCCCACAGCGGCCTCGTAAATTGAAAAAGTCGACTAAAAACGCCTGGTAGTTAGGCGATTTGTTTACACACTTCTGCCCACTTCTGTGTGTGTCAGCAGTGATGAAAGGTCAAAATGCGGAAACCTTAGCGCAAAAGAAGACTTGGGAAAAACCGATACCCCTATCTAAAACCACCAGCCAGGGGTATAATAGGCCTAAATTTGAGAGAAATTCACGTCTGTGTAGCTTCCTGCTCTTCGCGTGTACATTAAACGAAGACACAGGATTCACCACGTGTAGGTGGCAACTCGTCGAATCCCACCCACTTCCTGGTCAACCAACCAACCATGAGGGAGTTACCTATTAGTTAAGTGAAGAAAAATCTTCTTTAGTCTTTACTTTCGGCAAATCCTTGGAGGACCGAAACGTGTTTCTGATGAAACGGTCTCTTGACTCCGGGCCACATACTTCGCGAGATGCCGGTGTTACTAATTGCACGGTGCAGCTCTTGATGGAATTTTTCAAATTCTGCTTTCTTCACTTCGGCTTTCAGAAGTGAAGCATCTAGATGGAGTAATGCGCTTTCCTCACTTCTGACGTTTAAATTCAGGCCAAGTGTCTCAGCTGCCTGCTCCGCGGCTTTGTAAAGGAACGCTACTTTGCTAACCATCTCGTGATTCCTGACCATTTTTAGGAGAGGATCTTTTCCATTTGAAACGATGTAAGCTGTGCTCGAAACAATTCGGTCATATATATATATATATATTCATATAATTTAAAAATAAGATTAAATATTCACCCCAGGGTCCCACTGGGAGCAACTACCATCTGAAAATGACACCGGCATTCGATTTTGGTTTCGATTCGTCTGGAGTCAAACCGAAGGGCCTATGACAAAGCCACCGAACGTGCCCTCGGGTTGCGGATAGAGGGTCCCTGTACCAAGGACTTCTGCTGAATTCTGCCCGAAGGAATAAACCCCCAAGCGAAGGCGTGAAAACCGTGCCGAAAGCTGAATGGCACCTGGGTGAGATGTCTCTAACGGTGACTCTGGGATACCGGGCGACCTTTCAGAGTATGCAGCCTTATCCTTGCATGCGGGGATCTATGAGGATGGACGAACCCTTTTCCCTAGCTACTCGTGGGACCAGCAATGATGAACCAAACATAGTTGTAGTAAGTGCGGTTCAAAATAATCGAACGTGCAGGGCTCCCGACAATGGTTGGGACAACAATGCCGACTATTCTAGAGTTGGGGGAGCCAATCGAAACAGAGTCAATGTGATGGAACGGCAGAATCTCATTACTTTTGAGTGGACGGATCGACTCAGGGACGATCTTCTAGAGTGCTATGATACCAGTATGGCCCCTGACCAAAAAGGTTAGGTTAGGCGCGATTGCATATTCTGTGGTGCGAGAAACACCCAGAGCTCTGGCATTTTTCGCATAAACGGCTGCGTAACCGTGCCGAGGAACTCCGAAAAAGGGGTTATATAAGCGGAGCGTCTACTCAACCGCAGCAAGAACAAGCCGGCAACAGAGAAAGGGAGGCGACACAGAGACCAACCGCGAGCAGGCATCCAACAGAGGAAGAGCGATGCTTCAAGGCCCAGAGAAACATCAACGTTTAGGTTTCTCTCAAGCCCAAAGATCTGGCTGAACGGGATGACGAGCTTCGTGGAGATTTTTCCGAAGAACGCGACCTCTGGATTATCAATTATAGTGTGTATAATGCAGCGTGAGCTTTGGCAGATGCAAACCATAAAAAAACCAACGGTTGATCATAAGACGAAAAGGCGAATGCATCAACTCAGCACAAAGATAGGCTGGGCAAGGCAGTATGCATCCCGTATTCAATGTGTCATTGACTGCATAACATCTGGCAGGACTTTCACTGCCAAGGTTCAACATTTCGAGCGCAAACTGCAGATCCGTCATCACACACTCAATAAGTCAAAGCTACTGACCATCAGGCAGCATATTGTTGACAGAATACGAGTACTATCTAACGCTAGGAGAAGTCTAGACGGAAATTTTCACAGGAATGCAGAAAAACAGTCCTTGTCGAAGGAGCAAACTTTTGCTTTTCTCAAATCATCAGGGCCTAATTCAGGTACAGCGGGTTTTATTTTCGCATGCCAGGATAGTGTCTTTTTCACCTTAGCATACCGAAACCGCATTTTATGTGAAGAAGTTTCAAGCGATAACTGCAGAACGTGTCATGCACACGTCCTTGTGATATGTGCTCTCGGAGGTGCGAAACTATCACTGGTTCGTAACCTTGAAGCCATATTCGCTTCGTGTCCTCAAAACACACGAGAGTTTCGCCGGCCTATCGTTGTGATTTCGTCGTGTCCTGTGACCACTTATCTCACGGTTGTAAGACGTAACCATGAGTGGGACTTACCGTGATCCTACTGGGAGTCCTTGTTATTTTTTAGATTGCAGTTGTTCCCAGTGTGAAACAGCGGTGGTTGTTAACCTCATTTTTGTATTATATATATATATATATATATTTAAAAAAAGGGTAAACAACCAGCGCAGGGTCCCACTGGGAGCAACTGCCATCTAGAAATGACTCCGGCTCCCAGTCTGACAACCGTGAGATGGGTGGTCACAGGACACGACGAAATCACGACGACAGGCCAGTGAAACCCTCATGTGTTGTAAGGACACGACGCGACTCAAGGATGAAAGCTTTTTTCATCCATCTCGCAAGTGCCTTGGCATATTTTAGTCACGCGGGTATGGCTTTAGGTATACGGACCAGTGATAGTTTCGCACCTCGGCCGAGAGGACCTATCACAAGAACAATTACTTGTACTGAATATTTTGGGTACAGTTTTTAGAGCTCCCTGTTAAGGTCTTGATACCTCTCCTTCTGTTCTTTATCCTTGGCAGTGATTTTGTATTCGGATGGAGCCGAGAATTCGATCACGAATATAGTTCATTTCTCAAAGTATCGGAGAAGAATGTCAGGCCTCGAGTGTGCAACGGAAACTGCTGTCCGAAAATCATAGTTCCCGAAAATTCAGCACTTCTCGTTTTGGACGATTGACTCTATCGCCCTTGGAGCGTTCGGGAGGGCAGGGTCGCCGCCAACACCGTAAGAGAGACAAAGATGGTAATAAAGCACTCTTAGGGCCGTATTATGTCTGTACATATACAAAGTTTCTGCGTCGGTGGAAAATTTCGATAGCATGTGTTCTAGGTACTCAGCGTATGCATGACACGCTCTGCACCTGTCGCTGAGAACTTTTTGACATCAAATGCGGTCACGGTATGATAAGGTGGGAATGACACCGTCCTGGCATGCAAAAATAAAACGCTTTGCCCTTGAATTAAGACCTGATGATCTGAGGAAAGCAAAAGTTTGCTCCTGCGACAAGGACTGTTTTTCATCATTCCTGTAACAAGCTTCCGTGCAGTTTCTTGTCAAGTAGCTCTTAATGTAATTGTGGAACTTATGCTTTTTTCACTTCGGCTTTTAGAAGTGAAGCATCTAGATGGAGTAATGCACTTTCCTCACTTCTGATGTTAAAATTCAGGCCGGCAGAATCAATCGAGGACTTGCAAAGAATGTTGAATAAACTTAATACAAGCATGAAGAACATGGGCCTCAAAATTATTGTAAATAAAACAAAGGTAATTTTGTTTGAAGGGAACAGTGAGAAAACAATGTGCAACATTGTCCTGAATGATGAGAGATTAGAGCAAGTTGACAAACACATATATCTGGGTAGCCTATTCACTAGCAACGGAAAAATAGATGGGGGGTTAGATAGGCGCATTATTGAGGATAGGAAGGCTCTCGGTAGAGCAGGGTCCATTCTCAGAAATAAAAACAAATAAAAACCAAACAAAATTACCGTACATAAGTCTCTAATTGTACCGGCTGTACTATACTCTATAAATCTTAATCTGTAGAAAACTACTAATTGGTAGCAGTTTTCTACTAATTCAAATAGTGCCGATTCGTTTACTCGTAATTAGTAAAAATCTACTAAATCAATAAGTAAGAATAGTAATGCTACTACTAAATGAATTGGTAAATGTATTGTTGGTTACTATTTTAAACGTTAGTTTCAAGTAAATTAAAAAACTTATTTTACAATGAAGAGAATTTTCTTAAAATATATTAATCTATGAGTTTAAATAATAATTCAAAGAAATTTCCATTTTATCTTCTTATTTTATCTTCTTATAATTTTTAACCAAATAGTTGAATTTGGAACCAAAAAGATTAAATTTTTACCAACAAAGACGATTTTTCAACAAAATACATGAATTCTCAAACAAATAGTTGAATTTTGAGCTAAAAATATCAGTTTTTAACCAAAAATGGAATAGTTATTTTCAGTTAATAAGTTAATTTTCCAGAAAAAAACAACAAATTTAAAAGTAAAATGATGAATCTTTAACTGAAATAGATGAATTCTGATCCATAAGGATGCATTTTTAATAAAAGAATAACTTTCAACCAAGTAGTTTTTTTCTTCAATCTAAAAGATGAAATTTCAACTCAAATGATGAATACTGAACTGGAATACTTAAATTTTCAACCAAAAAGATGAAGTTTCAAATAAGAACGTTAATTTTTAAACATAAAGAATAATCTTCCACAAAAAAATACGTTTCTTCAAGAAAAGAGATGAATTTTCAACTAAAAAATACAAACTTCAAACCAAATAGTTTAATTTTCGGTAGAAAAAATAAATTTTTAACAAAAAAATTTCCTACAAAAAAAGGGAAACAAATTTTCAGCCAAAGTGATCAATTTTTTAATCAAATTCTGAGTCTTTTACTGGTATACTTGAATTTTCAACCAAAAAGATGAATTTCCAAACAAGAAAATGAATTTTGATACAAAAAGATTAATTTTTTACCACAGAGACGATTTTTCAACAAAATACATGCATTTTTATCGAAATATTTGCTTTTTTAACCAAAAATATCAGTTTTCAACATAAAAATTCAATTTTCCAGTTTGAGTTTTCGGTTAAGGGTAAATGGTAGTCTATGACGTAATCAAAATTTGACCTTGTAATGTTAATTTTGTCCGCCTTCTTATTTTTGAGGTCGTGTGTGACATGAGTTATTTCTGCCACCTGTCACAAGGGTTCCTTGCCGCCCCCACGATAGGCTGGAAAGGAGTTCGTGTGTGACCTAAGTTATTTCTGTGACCTGTCACAGGGGTGCCTTCCCGCCTCCACGATATGCTGAAAAGGAGGTCGTGTGTGACCTAATATATTTATGTGACCTGTCACAGGGGTGCCTTCATGCGATCACGATAGGCTGAAAAGGAGGTCATGTGTGACTTGAGTTATTTCTGCCACTTGTCACAAGGGTTCCTTGCCGCCCCCACGATAGGCTGGAAAGGTGGTCGTGTGTGACCTAAGTTATTTCTGTGACCTGTCACAGGGGTGCCTTCTTGCCCCCATGATAGGATGGAAAAGGAGGTCGTGTGTGACTTAAGTTATTTCTGTGACCTGTCACAGGGGTGCCTTGCCGCCCCCACAACACCTGGGAAAGGGGGTCGTGTGTTACCTCAGTTACTCCTGTGACCTGTCACAGGGGTACCTTCTCGCTCCCACGATAGGCTGGAAAGGACGTCGTCTGTGACATAAGGTATTTCTGTGACCTGACACAGGGTTGCCTTCCCGCCCCCACAACACCTGGGAGAGGAAGTTGTGTGTGACCTAAGTTTTTTCTATGACCTGTCATAGGGGTGCCTTCACGCCGCCACGATAGGCTGGAAAGGAGATCGTGCGTGACCTAAGATATTCATGTGACCTGCCACAGGGGTGCCCTCATGCCCCCCCCCCGAAAGGCTGAAAAGGAGGTCGTGTGTGACTTGAGTTATTTCTGCCACTTGTCACAGGGGAGCATTCCCGCCCCCACGATAGGCTGGAAAGTAGGTCGTGTGTGACTTAAGTTATTTCTGTGAACTGTCACAAGGGTGCCTTTCCGTCCCAAAACACCTGGAAAATGGGGTCGTGTGTGACCTTAGTTATTTATGTAACCTGTCGCAGGGGTGCCTTCCCGCCCTCATAACAACTAAGCAAGGGAGTTGTTCGTGACTCAAGTTATTTCTGTGACCTGTCACAGGGGTGCATTCCTACCCCCAAAACACCTGGGAAACGAGGTCGTGTGTGATCTCAGTTACTTCTGTGACCTGTCACAGGGGTGCCTTCCCGCTCCCACGATAGGCTGGGAAGAAGGTCGTGTGTGACGTTAGTTATTTCGGTGACCTATCACAGACGTGTCTTCTCGCCCACACGATAGGCTGGAAAGGACGTCGTGTGTGACATAAGGTATTTCTGTGACCTGTCACACGGTTGTCTTCCCGCCACCACGATAGTCTGAGAAAGGGGTCGTGTGTGACCTAAGTTACTTCAGTGACCTGTCACAGGAGTGCCTTCCCGCCCCAAAGATAGGCTGCAAAGGAGGTCGTGTGTGACCTAATATATTTATGTGACCTGTCACAGGGGTGCCTTCATGCCATCACGATAGGCTGGAAAGGAGGTCGTGTGTGACATGAGTTATTTCTGCCACCTGTCACAAGGGTTCCTTGCCGCCCCCACGATAGGCTGGAAAGGGAGTGCGAAGCACGAGACACGTGATGAGAATGTGTTCGTTAAAGCCAAAGGAGCTTTAACAAAAGAGAAGTCACAGTAACCAAATTACAGTTGTCGATGATTTGACCTTTAATTTTAAAAGGCCTGGGCGCAAATGTGGGGGAAATACAAAGACGCGAGATAAATATATTATCGAGCGCGAAGCGCGAGAACCCACAGTCGCGCGCCCTAGGCGCGCTCAAACTTGCGAGCGAAGAGAGCCGCGCGCAAAGCGCGCGATGAGGATGTGCCCCCGCAGCGAGCATATATTTTTTTTTAATTTGTCTAACGTTCGTAAAATAATTAATATATAAAGGGTGGAAAGGCAGAAGGTGGTAACTGAAATTTTTTTGGAAGTGGGGTTTATTGTTTTAAAATTCTCAAAAATTATAATACACATCGAATTAGAAGTATTTGCTCGAAATCGTATTTTTAATTGTAGTAGTACCTTAAAGTTAGACTTTCATATCCATTACAAATAAAAACTTACGTGATCAATCTATTTTTTATGATATACAAAAAACTGTTTTCCCACTGAACCAGTCTTTTCTCTGTGATTGTTTCAATATTGTTTTTCCGTGCACGCATTATTTAAGTTCTCTTTCAAAAATACCACTCCAAGATTAATAAGAATCCGTGAAGAATAAGGCAGGATCCAAGTCCAATCAAAGATGAGTATTAGATCATTCTTGCTTCAGATGAGCAGGCGGGGATGGGGCGGCGTTGATATCTCTAAAACATATAATTTTTCTCAATTCAATTATTTTAATTATTTTAGCTCTAATATTTCAAACGAAACAAAAAGTTTATAAGGGTTACTATCTCTAACACATATAATTTTTCTCAATTCAATTATTTTAATTATGTTAACTCTACTATTTCAAACAAAACAAAAAGTTCAAATATATAATTGAACTATTTTGATTATTCTGGGGGGGGGGGATTGATATCAAAAGGAAATTTAGCGTGGTTAAAAAATTCGAAAAATTAACTGATGAAGATTTTCTTGACGCGCCATTTCAAGCTTCTTAAAAGCATTTTAAATGCGCGGATTTTTCTCTAGAGAAGCTATAAATGTTTCAATTAAATGATTTCACTTTTTTGATTTGATTATTCCAAGCAGGAACAAGATTTATAAGGGATTTTTCATATATTTACAAATATACCAAGACTTAGAGTACTTGAAATTATTTTAACGAATTTTTACTTTGGTGAAATTGCTTGAGAGGATTGCGATGAATTTTCAAAGTACTAAGATCCTTTTTTTTGTGTTTCCTTTCAACAGAAACATGGGTTCAGTCACAAGGGTATCGGTCTAACGCAGTTAGTCGTTAAAATCGGACGCGTCTCTAAATATAGAAAAATAAAATACTCTTTTCACACTGAGCCGGTCTTTTCTGCGCATAAGCACACGGAGAAAAATAGGTAATCAAACTTTGAGTGTCAAAATTTAAATGGTCAGTTTGACCTTCCAGACAGTATCATGTACAATCCATAATTTTTTCTTTTGCAATATTGGAGACTAGTAATGCTCTTGCTGGAATATATGCATATAATAATCGCAGAACAAGACGGGCAAAAATTAACATGGAAAGCGGCTCTGTTACCCGATTGACCGAAGAAGAAATTATTGAAACTCCAGTCGGCGCCAGCCGCCCAATCACAAATTATTTTCTAGTACAGCGGAAAAACTACGTTTAAACCGCAATCTAAATAGCTAAAGGGAAATATTAAGTGCCTCTACTTTATGAAAGAGACTATTATAACACCTAATACTGCAATCGATTCAGATTTTTTATGTGTTTACCGAAAATGAAGTTTAATTATATTGAAATTATTTTTTTATTCAGCATCTAAATAAAGTGAAACTATAATGTTAGAATTTTAGTTCTAAGATAATAATTAAGTATTATTTAATAGTTATGTTGATTGTAAGAGACCGAATTATAATCTTGAGGCAAGATACTCGCAGACACAGCAACGCTAAAAAAATGAGTGTTTTCCAAACAAGTTTGGAAAATTTTCTTACAATTAGATACCCACAAGTTTTAGGAAACTTCCCCTAAACTTTTGATAATGTCTGTAACGCTTGAGGAATATTCCCTGACACATTCTCCGGTATAGATTCGGATCACTTTTACGTCATATTGATATTGAAGCGAGAAAAGCGTCAAAACAATAAGGATAAGAGATAAGTGAAGGCAAAAAGAACGCGAAGAAGGAATTTGTCAAAAGAAGAAAAATAACAGTTTAAGGAAAAGGTAAATAATACCAAATGTGAAAGCGAAATGTAGACTAAGAGTTCAAAATTCTGATAGCAAAAATAAAATGAGTATTAGAGGGCAAAGGCACAAAAAAGTCAGTGAAGAAAGGGGTAGAAGTATATGAGATAAGGAATGTACAAAGAAGAAGGACGGTGTGAGAAGGAAATGAAGAAAATGGAGAAACGGAAATGAAGGGAAGGCGGGTTATATGAAATTATTTTAACGTGGAATAGAGAGAGTGATAGTAGAGTGAAGAGATTTAGATCAGGCAGTATTTTGCACGCTGTCATGTTAGAAAAATGAGAGCAAGGTCACGGGAATGTTTAGAAAAAAGCTAGGGAAGAAGGGACACAGTAAGGACTAGAGGACAGAGAGACTAGTGGGACTAGAGTCAGAAGGCGAAGGTAGAAAATAGAGGCAGTAGGAAGGAAGAAAGAGAAGAGTATACAGAATGTAGCACGGGTGTAACAAAAGAAATAGGAATATAAGAGAGTACCGGCGACGAAGAAGAGGGCGGTATATGGAAGCTCCGCAAGAAAAGAGGATGATTTGACATGGGTGGGAAGGAATATGCAGGTTGGTTCAGGAAAATAGCGGAAGGGGCAAAGAAGGGAAAAAGAAAGAGGAGAAGTATGGTAAAATAAAGATAGAAGGTACCAGATCAGACTTGGAAAGAAGGGATGGAAAAATTATAAGAAATTTTCAATAATGGGAGGTGGTAGTAATCATGCAGACGTTGTTAGTTGCAAAGTTTTGGGAAAGAGTACCTGCGTGGGTGGGACACCCTGATAGTATGTGTTCTAGGTACTCAATGTGTGTATGACACGCTCTGCACCTATCGCTTGGAACTTCTTGACTTCTTTCAAAAAAAAAAAAAAGTCCTTTCAAAAAAAAAATTCCTTTTTTGGGGAAATAAAAAACTGAATGAAATTCACTTTTTGTTCCATCAGAAAAATTGTCCCCTATTTTGGACAATGTATTTTCAACCCTCATGCTGCAAAACATCCCTACATAATTTTCAATATTATAATCATTAGGGTGGCTCAACTAAATTAAAGTTCCTTTGATTTGTCGGTTCACCCCACCAAAAAGCTTCCATTTGGTGAAAAAACAACTGCAAATTTTTCTAAAAATGTTTTAACAAGGGGATCTTTGATCCAACGGGGGTTAAACCACCTTAATCGTAAAAAAATCCATACTTTCTCACAGGTTTGATAAACAAATTTTTAGTTTTGCCTAAATATCGTAGAAAATGGTCAGACAAGGGAATAAAATGAGAAAGTATAGGAATGTGGAAAAACCTTCCCAGAAATTAAAAAAACACACCTTTTATGAACATAAAATGAATTTTCGAACCCAGATTGATAAAGGACAGGGGAAAAACTTTCACGAACAGCTCCTCGACAAGAGGATACATGGCCTCCAACGTTTGCTTTCCTTAAATCACTCGGATTGAAGTCGGGCACGGATGGTTTCATTTCGGCGTGTCAAAGCAATGTCATTTCCACTTTAGCATACCGTCGCCACATTTTGAGCCAATACATTCACGCTGATAGCTGCAGAGCGTGTCATACGCACCCTGAGCATCTAGGACACATACTATCTAGTTGCCCAACTCATGCGGGAACGACGTACTTCCAAAAGCACAATGTGGCACTAAAAGTAAGATTGCTCTATGACCATTTCTGTCACTCTCAGGTCATTAGCCCTGATACTTTTCCGCCAACGCTTCTAGCGAGATAAAGTCAACTGTCAAAAGTGAGAAGTGCCGTATATACTTTACTTCATATTCTCGGCAATTGTTTCTATTGCGCACTTGAGGCCTGACATAGTTCTCCTTGACTTTGTGAAGCGAACCATGTTCGTTATCGAATTTTCGGCATCAGCTAAAAAACATCATAAACAAGGAGAAAGAAAAGAAAGAGGTATAAGGACCTCATAACGGTGTTGCGACGATAATACCCGGGATATTCTGTTTAGCTAGTCTTCCTGATCATCGGTGTTCTTGGAGATGCCAATCTTTCACTGGTTGAGAGCAAAAGATGGTCGTTCTTGGGTTGCTCCGTGTCCTTAAGGTATACGAGACCTTCGCTGCATCGTCATATTGCGTTCAACGCAGACTGTAACGACCTATCTCACGCTCTTGAGACGTGGTTACACCTGAAACATGCCCGTCATTTCGCAAGAAGCGAGTGCAGTTTCGTAGAATGGCACCCACTCGCGGTGAGATCCCGCGGTTGATCTAATGACAAACGTTCAACTATATATATATATATATATATATATATAAGAGAATATTTATAAAGATTTCGAAAGATTTTCCGAATTGTACAAAAAATAATCTGAAAGATTTTGAGGCAATTTTTTTTTTTTTTAGGATTAATTGAAAGTTTTAGAAACAATCTGCATCATTTTAGAAAATATTAGGAAGTTTTTAGAAAATTTATAAGATAATTTCAAATTTAAAAAGATTCCAAAAAATGTTATATAAATGTAAATTTTTGAAGATTTTGAAATAGAATTTTGAAGCTTTTTAAGGATTTTCAAAAATTTCATGATAGTACAAAATTTTGTTTAAGATTACTAGGAGAATTAAAGTGATTTTTCATTTTGAATCAATTTTAAGGGAATATTTAAAAACATTTCAAACCAATTTTAGTGTATAAATAACAATTGAACCATTATTAATTTATAACGAATAAAAATAAAAATAATTTAACTTCTAATTTTGAAAGTGTTCAGTTAAATGTTAACAATATTTACGCCAACGTAACCTCAATTTTCAGTTATCATTAAACACGGCGCTCACTCGCACACTTCTCGACCTCCGTGAAGATAGCACTACATTTAAAAAAAAAAGTTTTTTCTTTATATGGAATCGTTTCGAAATCGTTTGGAATTGGCTGGAATTAAATTTTTATAGCTTGGTCGAGAAAATCCAAAAAGTTATCGGCTTTTCAAAAATTGTGTGCTAACGTCACACTTGCACAGCACTTTTAATGTTTTCCAAAAATTTCTTGATGAATCGTTTGGAAATCGTTTGGAAACGTTTGGAACCCCATTTTTATCGTTTAGACGTGAAAATTCAAAAAGTTATTGATTTTTCAAAAAAAAGTACTTGCGCTACAAATTAAAATTTTTTTCTTTGCCAATCGTTTGGAAATCGTTTGAATTGTTTTGGAAACCCATAAATAAACATGAATAATTATAAATAATAAGGTAAAACTAACTTTTTTATAACAGACCTTCCTAGCCCCTCACCTGAAATATAACCACTGATTATTTATAATTGAAAATTGCTGTCAAAATTGTTTTTAATTTGTAGAAAGTGCAAATATATATGACTTTTCTGATAAATGATCGATATGGGGTATATGAAATTTAATAACATAGCCTCTTAATGTCGATTTCGTATACCTATGTTTGAGATTTAATATACAAATGTATATTAAATGTATATTAAAATTGCGAACATTTTCAACAGTTATATACATATTACATACATATGTATACCTAAACATATTATTTGCTTTTCAGACTGCAAACTATAGTTTTAACACATTATTTATTATTCTATATTGAATATGTATATGTAGGGGAGAGCGGGGCACGGGCGGCACCCTAACTTTGAGTGAATTTTTTACCATTAATATTATTTTTTACACTGTCAAAAAAAAGCATCAATTAAAATGAATGTTTATAAATGAAATTCAATTCGAATAAAAATTTAAACGAACGCGTTTAATTTATAGAAATAAAAATAAGCAGGCGTCAAAGTGGGGCACAGAAGGTCTCTGCGGAGCAGGCAATGTCATTCATACCTTTTGTTGAAAATGCAACTATTTTGTTTCAAATTGGTTTCTTTTTGGGACTGCGAATGCAATTATGTTGTTAGAAAAGTGAACTGTTTCGTTGAAAATTATATACATATATTTTTTTGATGATATTTCACACTTTTCTGTAGAATTTGTCTATTTGGTTTGAAAATGGTCAGAATACAACTATTTGACTGAAAATGAACTTTCCTGCTTAAAAGTAATATTTTCCGTCAAAAAATTCAACCATATGCTAGAAAATGAATGAATTCTATTAAAAATTCAATAACTTTCCTGGAAAGTCAAGAAATATTTGGTTGAAAAGTAACTTTCTTATTAAAAAATCATCCGTTCGGCTTAAACATTAAACTCTTCCTTTCTGGTTTGTGAATTCTCTTTTGTTAAAGCTCCTTCGGCTTTGGCGAACACATTCTTACCACGTATCTCGTGCTTCGCACTGGAAGAAAGTTTGTCCAATACGGTAATTTTCGTAGATTATGTTCCACTAAAATATATGAAATGTGTAGTATATCAATATCCGTATCTCGGCTCGGAACTGCTCATTCAGATATAGCACAATTAAGTAAAAATTTTATTTTTCATTATAACTGTAATATTCGTTTCTTATTTGTCATTACTCTATGGTCGTTTGTACAGAAATTTAACTTGTTTATCTGTAATGTTATTTTTCATGAATAAATCATGAACTGCATGTCCTATAAAAAATGTATCAAAGCAATCTTGTAGTTATAGTTTAGAGAACAAAATTATGACATCACTTCAAGACCGATTTTAAGAGAAAAGTGTAGTACGCATTCTGTCAAATCTTACGAATTGAAAAATTATTTTCCCTTCGTGTAAGCTTAGAATATTTGTAAAACATTTTTTTTAATATTGTTCCTCTCTTTGCAACTGTTGAATTGGACAATACAAAATGAAGCAAATGTATTTTGTTATATGCTCTTTACTTCACGATAAGAAAAAAGCTAAATCCTCAGTAAAATTTGAATAATTTTCTACCACAATGATTGAATCTTCATCCACAAAAAGTGCGCTTTTTTTACCAAACGAGATAAATTTTGAAATTAACCAAATATCGAAAAAGTGTCTACTAAGTTTTACTGAATCAATAAATAAAATCCTGAAGGAAAATAGTCTTTTGAGAAGGCAGGAATTGAAGAATGAATTTGAATAGTGAAAACAGGAGAGTTAGTAAAAAATTAAGTTAACCCAAGTCTTACAAAGTAATCGAGTAAATTGTGATAAATCCATAAAACTCTAGTTCAATACGATGATTATCATCTTTTCGAATCACCGAGCGCTATTCAATTCGACCGAATCATATTTACATTACGAGAATCTTTTTTAATCAAAAAAATCGAACAAAAATTGTACTACATTGATGAATTTCCAAGGAAAAAGACTACTTTTCTTCAAAGCAGTTGTATGGTCAAACTAACAATATCATTTTTCAAGAAAAGACATAATTTCAAACCAAATAGTAATTACATTTTCAACCAAAAGCCACTTTAGGGCCTCGATAGAAAATAGGAAATCTAGACAGGGCCTTTTAAGAACCAAGCTTCAATTTCTACCCGGGTATCAATTCATTGCTACTCACTGAATTAGTAAGTCGGCACTACTAAACAGATTAGTAAAACACCCTTACTAATTCATTTAGTAGAAACTGATAAAATTGCTAATTTAAGTCATATCAATGCTACTAATTGCATTACTAAAATTTCTACTAATTCGGATTTAGAGAGTATCTTCAAGCCTACAAAATTTGTAAAAAGCAGAGATCATAAATCTGAGAAATGACAAAAATGCAGCTAACTCATAAAAGCATTCTGACCACCCAAACCGAATAAGGAATAATAATTTGTCGCTGAAGTCTTTGAAATGCCGATCGCTACCGGAGATAGGGACCTGCATGGGGGTTGGTCGCAACTCACGACTCAGCGGCAGAGGGAGGAAGGAACGAGGAACGAGGAAAAGAGGATCAGAAAGATGGAGAAAGAGGAGTAAGTCTCTTGTAAATGTAAAGGGTCTGTGCAGGTCGCGGTGGCGCGAACGCGCGCAAGAAGTGTAGTAATGCTGCCGGCGGGCAGGCAGCAGACTATTACGAGTGCATGAATATGAATGAGAGAAGGGAGTGAAGGAGAGAGAGGAGAATATGAGAGAGAAAGAGAGAGAGAGGATGAGAATAAGAGAAAGAGAGAAGAGGAGAATAAGAGAGAGAGAGAGAGAGAGAGAGAAATATTATGGGGTGGAAAGGGGGAGGCATGGCGTCGAACCGAAGAGACCCGGGCGGCGAGTGCGAGGTGAGCAGCGAACGTCTTGGAAGCGACTCTCCAGGAGGAGAAGAAGATGGAGGAGAGAGGAGCGGCATTCAATTAGTCTCCTAGTAATTAGCCGGGAAATCTTCGGCTTTGTCGGCAAGATACTCTTCTGACCGATACCCGAGACCCGCCCGACTGGCAAGAAGCTGCCATGCTATATACTGCATATATGCAGTATACAGGTACCCAACTATAGTTGGGTACCTCCACGAGAGGCTCAGTACCTTCGTGTCGAAAGTCACATACTTTGGTGCACAACACGTTAGGGACCCTTTCAAAATGATTCGCTTTTACAAGGTTCTTGAATGATTAACGATGACTCTGTGAAGCTTTCCGCCTGGGGTGATTGCTAGAGAGATTGATCTGCGAGGTGGGTTGGAGCAGTGTTTGAATAATTATGCGACTGAGTAAAAAGAATCTTGGATTGGAAACGCCCCTACTATGTCATACTGCTAGTGTTTGTGTGGGGGGGGGGGGAAACTGATATTGTGACGATTTGTGATCTAAGGGGGAATCTTTTTGATTGACTTTCGACTTTTTTAAGTTCATGTTTTTTTTTTTAAATTATTTTTGGAAACATACTTTTCTATAAGAATTTTTGTGCAATTCTGATCCAGAAGTTGACTTCCTTTAAGGCCATGTGACGAGTGGGTCACGTGACCGGCTTCCTACCTTACCGACACTTTTTTTATTTGTAAACTTATTTCCGTACGTGGAAAGGTTTAATGAGTTAATAATAAAACTATTTGTCGCTGGTTTTGATTCCAAATGGTTCAGTAGCCTAGGTTTCGAGACAACCACAGAAAATCACAATATGAAAGAGGAACAAGAAAGCACCAATGTGAATTCACGTTGGCAACTACTTTTTATTGTCTCAATAGGATATGGACTTTCATGTTGCATTTTTATTGTCGAACTGATTGGAGGACGATTTAGGATCTAGAAAAAGCATACAGACTCTTCACTGTCTCAAGTGATGGCAAATCAGCAGGGTTGTCGCACATGCATTCAGGTCACTTTTAATAACTTTATTTTTTTAAGTCACTTTTTGAAATAAGAATATCGCTTACGTCATTTCTGCAATAAATTAAAACAGAGAAACCAAAGCTTGACCACTATTGAGTTTAGATCTATACCTATTTCTGAATTTGGTTGAACTCTTTTGAAGTTTTTTGCATTTACTCTCAATTTATTGAATTTTACTGAATTTATTGAAATTAATTGAAACAAGTAAGCTGCTAAATTATTGTATGTTGTGATGTTGTAAAAAAGTGATCATAGAGATTAAGTTATATTTACCGATAATATTCCCTTGTTTATACTTATCAATCCTTATTGGACGACTCAGAATAAGCGATCTGGAAAATACAGAAATCCATACTGCTACCAGAGGTTTTGAAAATAGTCCAGATTTTGTAGATAAGTTTGTATCGATTTAAAGTTGTTTGCTCCGCAATAGTACTTGTGTTATATTACCACTGTAATTTTACATTAGCAATATTGTATATATGTTAAAAAAAGAATAAATTTTTTCTTCAAACATAAGAATGGTAGTCACTATAATGTCTTGTATACTAATAACCAGAAATAACAACTTTTCGTTAAAAGATACTTCTTTTTGGTAGAAAAGACTATCATTATATTTTTGTTTCAGAATTCATATATTTTGGTTACTAATTCTACTATTTGGTTGAAATGTAACTATTTCATTTAATATTTTTTGGTTGAAATGTCAATTATTATATTTTTAATTGAATATTAATCTCCTGTTTTAAACATTAAACTGCTTGTTTGAAGGATGAACCATTGTGTTAGAAATATATATATATATATTTTTAAATTTAAAATACATGTTTTCTGTTGAAAATTTATCTGCTTTTGCAGAAATTCAATCATTTTGGATGCAATTCAACGTTTTGGTTGAAAATTAAAATCTTTTTCGTTTCAAATATCAATAATAATAAAATTAATAAAATAACTGTTCAAATTTCTCACCATAGAAATATACGAAATATATGTGACCCACCATTGATGATCAGCAGGATTTTTGAATCGACATGAGAGCTTTATCCTCATGAGATCTAGTTCATTCGTATTTTGATCAAGTTCTAGGGCTTAGTTCTCGTCCTCTTGTTCGACTTTTAATGAAGTATCTTGTATATATATATATATAATTAAAAACTAAAGGTTAATAACCACCGCAGGGTGCCACTGGGAGCAACTGTCATCCAGCCTGGGTCGGAGCAGTGTTGCGGAATGAACGTGTTATTTAAATAAGTAACACGAAAATTCTAGATCAATCTAAAGTATCTATACCTTAAACCTATATACCTATCTACACTCCACCTATATATCCATCCACACATCACTACTTTCCAAACGAGCAATTCACGCCTACCCCGACAGGGAAACGGCTCAATGATATAATAATAATAATAAAATAAGCGCGAGCCTTAACTAATCCGGTTATCGACGCGATACATGCAGTGAGAGTTGGGATTGGGAGTACCGTGGCTTAGACTCTAGAGCATTTTCGCAGTGAGTGCATGTCATTGAGCCGTTCAGCGTCAAATTTGATGTTTATTGAACTTAAACATGTTTTTCATCATCTTAAACTGCTTTTAGGTATTTCGAACATTCGTGGAGAGTGAAGTGCATAAGAACATGATGGAAAGTGAACTAAGCTTATCTTTTTGAATTGCAATAGTTTTTCTTGCAACGACAAAAACTTTTAAAAAATATAATACCTATCGACGACGTGGGCTGAAGACGACTTCAAGCGTCCATAATCAAGCATCCATAATCGTTTAAGCAGTACTGCTTAAACGATTATGGATGCGCTTAAAGTCGCCTTCAGCCCACGTTGTCGATAGGTATTATGTTTTTTTTCAAGTTTTTATCATTGCAAGAAAGCTATTGCAATTACTCCGTGACCGTCTAACGCAAAATTTCACGTAGAATCCAAATTTCAACAAGTTAAATGTTCATCTTCCTTTTTTAATGAGTTTTTCTTGCATGATACAAAAAGGATACTATGTTGATACTATAAGGATACGCTGTAGCGTATCCGTTGCGTTCATTCGGTCCGCTAGGGTCCTTTCAAACTGAAAACGTGCAAAAAGTGTCAGCATTCATTGATGATGCAGAAAGTAACGAGATGTGGGATATTGGTCTCTGAAGTCACTTTAATGTTTGAAATCTTACAATTCAGTGTGACACCGTGACGTGTCCTTAGCTTCTCGTGCTCCAAAAAATATATTATCAATGTGCACTGTTTTTGCATATCAAATTATGTCTCATACACCTCACTCTCGACAAAGAATACAAAATTCTTTCAGAATCCATGTATTTCATGTAAATTTTCAGGTTTTATAGGTTCCTCTTAATCTTATAATTTCCAATCTCTTATAAGAGAGAGACTGGAATAAGTAGGAAAAGGATAACAAATATGGAAAATGTAGGATAACCAAATCGACCCCCTAAGATGGCCAGGTCGCCCGTCCGAGGAGATCAATTCGACTATCTGATATGACCAAACCGATCCTCTATTATGAGCAGTTCGACCCTTTATAATGATCAATTCCGCCCTCTTTGATGATCGGTTCGACCCTCTATGACGCTTGAGTCGACCTTTCGAGATAACCAAGTCCACACTCTGAAATGATCAATTTGAAGTTCTTGTTTTAACCTTCTAGAGATAGTCGCTTTAGCCATCTTCAAGGGCTGTCCTATAGTTGACCCTGCAATATAGTCTATATATATATATATATATATATATATATAATTAAAAAAAAAGTTTAAAAAACCATCGCAGGGTCTCACTGGAAGCAACTGCCATCTAAAAATGAGATCGGCTCCTAGTAGGTCCCCGGTGATTCACACGCATTGCCACGTCTAACAAACGTGAGATGGGTGGTCACAGGACACAAAGAAATCACAACGACAGGCCGGCGAAACCCTCGTGTGTTTTAAGGACACGAAGAGACCCAAGGATGACAGCTTTCTGCATCAATTTCGCAAGTGCCGTGGCATATTTTTGGCATGCGGGTATGGCTAAAAAAGTTGTTTAGAATTTTTTTTCATGAATATTTTTGGTTCAAATAGAAGATAATGCAAAACTGAAGCAAACAAGCCTTGGTTCGTTTGGATAGGCCGTCTAGTTTTCTTGCAATCAAGCCCGCCAGTTTAGAAAAATCGTGACAACTAATACTCGAGAAAACGCGCTTCAAAGGCTTCAAAGTTTACTTTCTGAAAAACTGTTAATTTTGGATCACTTACAGTAATAAAAGCTAATCAGCTATTCCTGCTTCACTTTTGGGAATTGAAAATATGGATTCGAAGGACCGTTGAACTTTTTCAGGCACACAGTTCGAAGTTATTCGACCGAGGAGTGGAGCGCGCGCTCCATCTGCCCGAGCGTTCGTGTACCTGCTCGATACCTCACCCACTGCATTTAGTACAGTATCTTTGAAAATACTGCGAATCAGCCTCTATAACTTTAGATGCATATTCTTCGATATATTAGGAATAGATTAGAGCAATAAAAAAAATCGATTTTTTGAGCCTTCTAAAGCAGGATCCCCCCTTAAGGTTACGAACCAGTGATAGTTTCACACCTCCGAGAGCACCTATCACAAGGACCATTAATTGTACCGAATATTTTGGGTACAGTCGTTGCAGCTCCCTTGTAAGATCTTGATAACTTTCTTCCTTTTCTTTCTCCTTGGCAGTGATGTTGTATTCGGAAGGAACCGAAAATCGTAGTTCCAGAAAATTTGGCACTTCTCGTTTTGGACGATTCACTCTATCTCCCTTGGCGCGTTCGGCAGGGCAGGCTCGTGGCAAACACCGTGAGAGCGACAAAGATGGTAATCAAGCACTCTTAGGGCAGCAACTCAAGGATGACTTGCTAGTCTGCTACGATGCCAGCATTATCCCTGTTCACCGAGGCTTTGTGGCACGTACGCATACTCTGTGGTGCCAAAAACACCCGGACCTTCAGCACGTTTCCCTTCAATCCTTGCGAAATCAACGAGCCTACCTCTCGAAAAATGGATATGTACGCGTAGCACTTCCCCAACCGCTGCTTGATCAAGCTGCAGCCAAAGATGAGGAAGCGTCATTAATACTAACCGCGGAAAGCAGGCACCTTCTGAGAGATGATCACGATTTCAGGACAAGAAGTAACATTAACATGCATGTTCCTCCTAAGCCCCAAGATCTGGCTGAAATGGATGCCTCCCTTCGTGGAGAAATCTCGCAAGAGTCCGACCTCTGTAAATAATGAAAAAAAGAAACTGCAGAATCGGATAGTCTAAAACATTCCACAATAATTCCTGAAAAACATAATCATTGAATATCTCAAGACTTCATTACAGTTTTTGAAGTCTTTCTTCAAGGTGTCAATTTTTGCAATCCGAAATCAACTCAAACCTTCTAATAGACGCCAAAAGTGAATCGTGAAGTCGGGGTCGGGCCTCGGGCGAGCTCAGGTGCGTGCTCGTGCCTCGGTCGATCTCGGTTTCGGGATCGAGCCTCGTTCATTTTCGGCTTTACACGAGGCTGGCCGACTCACCGACGCTAGGCTTGCATGCATTCTCCCACATGGGAAAGTGGTGGGGGCCGAAAAATCTCAAAAATCCCACGTTCTGGAGACACTGGTGCGAATTCACAGCAAAATCACACTGTGACTTCTAATGTTGTCAAGGAAAGACGGCTTTTAAATGTTTATGCGAGCTATTCTCTGACAATTGAAAAGAGGCATTTTTAACCAAATAGTTGAATTAAGTTTTTACCAAAACACAACGAAACAAAAATATATGTAGTTAAACTATAGTTAAACTAATTTTCATTACACATTTTTAATTTTCTACCTTTTCTCGCCGTGATGTATTAAAATAATAAAAACTTACTCAGTTATAATTAAGACTCTTAAATGAAATCGAGCAGCTATAAGAGATATTTAAAAGTATTCAAAAGATTAAATAATATTTTTTGATTACAAAAGATTTAAAAAAGAATTGAAACAAAATGTGGATTTTTAAAGATTTCGGACAGCAAGTTTAGGAACTTTTAGAGAATTTCGAATGGTTCCAAGAGCATATTCTTAAGATTCATAGGAAAATTTAAAAATAACTTTTCTTTTCAAAGATAAATTTTTCGAGAAAATTTAAAAAGATTTTAAAACATTTCAAGAGATTTTTATAAATTCCGAGAAAAAAAATCCGAAGTAAGTTGTAAGAATAGTTAATTTTTCAACCAATGAACAACGAATTTTCAAAAAAAGTTCAATCCTCAATCAAAAAGATGAATTTTTAACCCATAAAATTAATTTTCTTCTAAAAAAACAACGAATTTCAAAAAAAAATTTCCTGATTTTCTTTACATTGTACAATATTATAAAAATTGCCTTAAAATCTTCTAGAACCTTTTTTGACAATTTTTCAAACGCTTTTTAAATGTTGTAAAATGTTTTTGAATATTCGATTCAAGATAATTATCCAAAATAAAAAATTATTTTCAATTTCCCAGGAACTGTAAGAAAATGTTTGTATTGTTACATCCCAAAATTTTACAAAATTTGATGTAACGCCTAGCTAGGCGCAACCTACCTTATCCCACATCTTTCCGGCTAACTCTATTAACTACAAGCAAGAACATTACCGATCTTCTCTGAGTTTGAACTTATCTATGGTAACTGCACTACGGTCGGTAAGATAGAAACCATAAGATATATAAAGTGTATTACCATGGAGGCATAATAACTCAGAGAATACCGATAACTTAACGTATGAAAATAGCCAACTCATCGACGTTCCATTTTACTGCACCAAACGTGTAGAGCAGTATAGGAACGGCCAGCATATTAGTCGCCTGGAAAAAACATAAAACACTTTATTATTATTATCATTATTATTATTATTATTATTATTAGTAATATTCAATTTGAATAATGCTAGAAACTTGCGGTTTGTTATGCAATTAAAAACTACTTGTCTACTTTTCACATAGGGTGAGTTAATAGTTAATTCAATTTAGCAAAAATAATTATTCAAACAAATTATTATTGCTTATAACTATCTTCTTCTTTATTAATGTAATATAGTTGTAGTTTCTTCTGAACTGTTTATCTTTTTACCCACTATTCACTTAGTAAAGTAATAAATAATGGAGTTTAACAGACATAGTTGTTTGAACAATTTATAATTATTTATATCTATCTTTTCTCAGGTAAGTACTCAAAAGTTGCGGTTTTTCCTGAACTCTTAAACTGTTTGTCCACTTTTGACTTAGTGAGGCAATAAATAATGCAAGTCAACAAACATGCTTATTTAAAAAATTGATTATTGTTTATAACTATGTTCTCTTAGAATAATGCTAGAAAGTTTTTTTTTCTGAAATCTTTAGTTTTGCTTCGACTTTTTAGTTATGACTAAATAATAAGTTAACCTCAACAAGAATAATTTTTTAATAGTATTTTACTTTTTTAAATTAATTATTTTGGCTCTTTTCCCAATGTTTAACCAAATTAATTTAAACAAAAAAGCTATATTGCACAGTAGACAAAAACAAAGAAGGGAATAATTAGTAGTAGGTGGGAGAACTAGGTGCGTAAATAACTTGTAAAAGTTTTGTTTTAAATTGCAACAAGAAGTTTATTGCAAAGCGTAAAAGAAAAATTTGGATTTAAACATATTTATCAGCCCCCCTCCACCAAAATATATTCACGAAAAAAAAATGGTTTAAAATATTTTTCTCTCTAACTTATCTAAGAGAAAATAGTTATAAACTATAATAAATTATTTAAGCAACTATTTTTATTAACTTGCATTAATTATTACTTCACTAAGTAAAAAGTGGACAGAAAGTTAGAATATTAAATAAAAAAACAGCAACTGTCTGGCATTAATATAGATCAAGATAGTTAATAACAATAATAACTTGTTTAAACAATTATTTTTGCTGAACTTAAATAACTAATCAGTCACTGCAAGTGTAAAATAGACAAATAGTTAACAATTTCGGGGAAAACCGCAACTTTCTACTATCAAGAAAAGAGAATATTATTAACAATAATAGTAAATTGTTTAAACAATAATTTTTGTTAATTTGAATTAATTATTACTTCACTCTAGTTGAAAAATGGACAAAACTTGAAAAGTTCAGAAAAAAACCACAACTATCTAGTATTAATATAGAAGAAGATATATATAGACAATAATAATTTGTTTAAACGAATATTTTTTATATAGAATAGAATAGAATTTTATTTCTCCATGTACATCCTCATTGGACTTTTACATATACTACATTTATACCTTCTTAATTCATTCCAATTTTAAACTTCTAAAAAAAAGTTAGATATCTGAAATTATCGAAGCCCGTAGATTCTGAATTTCTAATTTTCGCAGCGGTAATTTCAAAATTTTCCAAATTTTAATTTCTAATTTTTAATCCCTTTCAGCTCGTCTACTTGGTAGCCTAATCGCAGGTATAAAGGGAACTTCGCCACGCATTTAAATCTTTAATCTGAGTAGCTTTAAACGAGCAGTACTGAAACGGCACTGGGCAGTGCCGTTCAATCGGCAGGGTGACGGACCCCATAAGTTTTATATAACAAGGTTATATAAGCAGTTTACACACGAGAAATGCATTCTTCATTTATTCAACGCACGCAAACCTATTTCTATTCTATCTATAAGCTGAGTGTATCGGTCGAAACGGTCCTTATATACTAACCAAGAAAATTTTTATCGCTTGTGAGAAACGACCAGTGCCGGACCGAAAATTGTTGGTGCCCCGAGTCATATTTGATTTTTTATTTGCGGAATCCGTACCTTATCCGAAATTTTTAGCTGGGTTATGTATACGGTCTGGTGGATGTGATTAGTCCAAATCGTGTTCGGTCAAGTTCGTCCTTTGTCCGGTTTGTCGGATGCGGTAAATCCGGATTGTGTTTGGTTTATTCCATGTTTTGTACGGTCTGAAGGATGCGGTCAATCCGGATTGTGTGCGAGCATGTCCGTGTTTTGTACGGTTTGTCGGATGTGATGAATCCGGATAGTGTCCGGTCATGTCCGTGTATTGTACGGTCTGGCGGATGCGTTTAATCCGGTTAAAAAAAAAAGTAGTGCAGAAGATTAGAGGAGAAAAAAGAAGGAGTACACTGAGTTGTGTGATCAAAAGAAAGAGGAGGAGAATAAAAGGTCTGAGGAAGAGGCGGAGAAAGCTAGGACGGAAGAAGAGGTTTGGAAAGTAGTAAATTGAGAGAGAAAAAGAGTAAACCAGGATATTTAAATGTGAGAATGGAAAAATTATATAATGGATTTGCTAGGAGGGGTAGACAGAAAAGTTAGGAACGGAGGAAAATATGGTAGAGAAAGAGATGAGGAAGAGAACATAACAAGGAAAGAAATAGTCTAGATGTTAGGAATAATGAAAGATGGAAAGGCACCTCGTATAGATGAGATTCCAAATGAAGTCTGAAAATATATGGGAATAGAACTAAAGGAATGTACGAGGACTGTTTGATAAGTCAGTGAATTTTCGACTAAAAGATTTTCTTTTCGGCAAATGAGCGTTTTACTTCTCAACATAATCTCCTTTCAGCTCGATACATTGAATCCATTTCTTCAGGTTTGGAAACAGGAAATAGTCGCAGAGGGCTAAATCTGGAGAATATGCTGAATGAGGTAGCAGTTCGTAGCCCAATTCATGGATTCCCAGATAACAATCATGCGACGCACGCTTCAAGCACGCGTGCGAGTCGCAGGATGCGACCCATATCGCACGCAAATGGCAGGCACATTCCGCGACAAAGTGATGGGTAAATGCGTGCGTGCACAATGAACTTCCATATTTTTCCAAAGACGAGACATTCCAGTTTGAAAAATCGTTTGTGCCTTAAAATCCCCTGTGTGTAAACGTAGGATTAAAAATGTTTTTTAATCATTTTGAAATCATTAGAATACACATTGAATTATTTTACCTTTCTTTGACTATTTTTGATTCTGTAGAATTCACACGAATTCTACAGAAATTTTATAGTTTTTTTCTTAATTCTCTTGAAATCTTTCTAAAACACCATGAATTGATCTGAATTTCTGCAAGTCTTTTGTATTCTATGAACTCTCCTGAATTATTCTGCATTCCCTGATGATTTTTGAATTGTCTGAATTCTTTTGAATTCTGTAACATATTTTTAATTCTATAAATTCTTTTCTATTATCTAAATTTTTTGAAATTATCTAAATTTATTTTGAATTTTGTCAATTCTTTTGAAATCTGTGAATTTTTCGGAATTCTCTGAATGCTTCTAAGCTTTCTAAATTCTTCTGAATTCTCTAAATTGTTTCGAAATTTTATGAACTCTTGAAACTACTCAGAATTCGTCGAATTCTCACGATATCACTGAATGTTTTAAAAATGTTTTTTAATTATCTTCAAATCATTAGAATACACCTTGAGTTAGTTTGAACTACTTCGTTTGAATATTTTTAATTCACTTAAAATCTTTAGAATACACGTCAAATAACTTTAACTTTCTTTGAATATTTTGAATCCTATGGAATTCTACAGAATTCAAAAAACTTGAAGGAATTTAAAATAATTCAACGCGTATTCTGAAGATATCAAAAGAATTCAGAAACTGAATTCAGAAGACTAGTTAAATACAAAATATTTCAGAGAATTTAAAACAATTCAAGAGAATTCAGATCATACGAAATAATTATATAAATTCAAAATAATTGATGGTGTATTATGAAGGTTTTTTAGAAAGTTCAAAAAAACTTCAAAATATGTCAAAGGAGTTCATGGGGCATAATTTCTGAAGTGTACACACCTCCAAAATGAAAGTTGTCCAATCGGGCTAAGAATTGGCCTAATTGTAGTTCTACTAGATAGTACTTCTCACACCAAACATTAAATAATTTTGATAATTATTTATCAAAGTAGAAGGGGTATAATTTTTGGGGTTTTGAAGCAAAGCCTTACTTTCAAACATTTGTAACTTTTTTCCTATAGTCTTAAACAGAATTTAACTCGAAATGTTTTTGATAGATTTTTTCACAAACTTACTGGTGGTCATAACAATTTTCAAAAAAGTCAAAATTTGACCCTAATTTTTGAAAATCAAGAATAAATTGGACTTTTTTCTCAAATTTTGACACTTTTTTTTCTTCAAAATAGTTTTAAAAGAAAGCTGAGATTTTTTCCTATAAGACCTCCAATTTTTAAAGTGGCAAATTGATATGTCTTTGAGTAATAGAACGATACGTAAACAAGATGCCACGAGAGGGCGGGTGGCGCGCGATCTCCCCTAGTGTGCTCACGCCGAGGATCTTTGTGCAACGCTTTAGTGCCAGTTTTTTAATAAGGAAAAAAATTTCAATTAGTACAAAATTACCCGAAATTCAGAACTACCCGTTTTTTTTCGGAACTACCCGATTTAGCAGAGCTGCCCGTTACGATATACTCTAGATTTCTCTTCCGTCCGAGAACAGTAGCGCTACCTGATGCTCGAGCATTCCTTAGCCCAGCTTGTAAACCTTGCACGTGCTCATCGAGCACCTTTGCCGTATCAAGGTTAGCCTACCTGAGTGACAGGTCCTAAAATAATTATTAACGCTTAGTGTGAAAATTAGTCTATTAAGGGATTAACCCTATATGTACACAGTGCCGATTGTAAAGAATTTACCACATTTTGACTTGCGGTTTTTGGGTTAACAAGACGACCCTAAATATTTAAATGTCTTACCAGTAAATTGCCTCTTCATTGAGATATATGCTATAACGTGTGAATAGTAAGAATAAGAAGAAAGAGTATCGAAAATTCAACAAAAATAATTATTTTACAGATTTGTTTCATACAATCTAATAATTTCTTCATTTAGGTGTAGATGATTCTTAGCGTGTGTTGAAACTCCCCGATATAATGATTTCCCCTACTTTTAGTGAGCGAAATACGTTATCGAAATACGTTATTTTACTTGTACTTTTACTCCGAAAGTTTTTTCAATAGGTGTCGAAAAATTAGATTCTCAGCATAGGCTAAAACTGCCCTAGGTGCAGAATTCTTAGTAATAGGAATCTTATTTTTTTCTGCGCATGCAACCCTTCTTTATTTTACAAATCTCTTAATTACTGATGAAAATTAATCAAATTCATTCGATAGTTAACTAAGCCGAAAGCCGGCGATTGCAGTATATTGCCGAGAAAGAAACAGAAAACTTAAAATATTGTAACCATCAAAATGAAAGCACCTTTATAAATTATTAGATAAAAGTTGTAGATGAAACTTGAAAGGATAAGATTTTGTCCGAAATTGTAAATTACACATTAAATAGATAGCCGGCAGACTCCAAATGTTTATCACTTGAATTAAGAAACTTTGAGAAAGAGAAATTAGAATTACATGTAATACAAGGAGTCTCACTATGGGGATACAGTGTGGTAATTCGAAAACCTTGCGACAGTTGATGTTAAACGAATTACATTTAAGTTATATGGGGATGGTTGAAATGAAAAATCTAGCTAGATCATATATTTGGTGGCCTGAGATGGATAAGGAAATTGAGGAGATTGGAAGAACATATGAAGCATGTACTTCGTTACAACAAACTCCACCCAAGGCCCCATTGCATTCATCGCCCTGGCCGGATCAGCCTTGGGATAGAATCCACTCGGATTTTTTAAGTTATTATGTTCTAGTCAGTTGTATCTAGTAAAAATGTGAGATTTATAATAAATAGAGGATTGTAAAGAAATGTGTGCGTATATCAAGTATGGGAGAGTGTAATATATATATATATATATATAAAATTAAAAACTAAAGGTTAACAACCCCCGCAGGGTCCCACTGGGAGCAACTGTCATCTAAAAAATGACATCGGCTCCGACGATACTTTCAATTTATGACATACGTTTGGCCCTATCCTAGAGTGGTTGACTCAGTCATTTAAAATTTCAACAACGAATTTTTTCCGTGTATACATGGTAAACAAATCTAATTAATTTTGATGAATTCATTTAAAAATTTGCTTTTCGGCATAACTATTTTCATGAAATTTAGCTTAAGATTTGCGACGAAAAGGGAATTTTCATTATATAGTTGTTTTTAAATTAAATATGAGCTCAAGTTATTTGAAGCTAAAAAGAAGAACTTCATTGAAACACATAATTTATTTTATTAAAATATTGGAAAATCCGAAATGAATTTAAATTATTAAATAAATAAATTAACCTTATATATTATATACTATAATAAGAAATATTAAGTTTAGACTATTTTCTTTTCGGATATTTAAAAATTACACTAATAATTATATGTCTGATTTAATTGCGCATGAATAATAATTTGTTGTTGTTAGTAGGACTGCAATGAGATTTACGTCTAAAAGCAGTGACAATACTCTCCACAGGCTTCCAGAGAAAAGTGGCATAAGGCTGCTATCAACATCAAGTGTTTACAGATGAGTTGTTGTCAGCCGTTGTGTTGCGGAGACTCATTTAGCAAGGAAAGGAAAGTTTGGAAGTAGATATTATCTCCTCCTAATGAATAATCGATCTTGACCTACAAAATAAAGAAGAAGTTTTGTCAAAAAACATTTAGAGGTCATGTTGCTTCGACTTGTGCAACATTGTTAAAACTGCTTACAAAAATATAAATCTATTAAAGAATACTGAATTTCAGAATAATAATAAAGTACTTAACAGGAGATAATATCTACTTACAAACTTTCCTTCCCTTGCTAAATAAAAGACTCCGCAAGACACAACGACTCACAACTCATCGCCGTAAAGACTTAATAGTGTTTGAAATCTGAAATACTCATTTCATGGTAGGGCATTTTCTCTATTTTTACATTATATTATAAACATAAACTCATAATTTTCAATTTGAACTATAAAAAACTCGGTTTATTTTATTAAAAAATTTAACAATATTTACAATTCCCGCGCCATTTTAAATTTTCCGCGGTCAAAAATCCTCGGAAAATTGGTCGTATGAATAGCCTGGGATAATTGTCTGTCTGCACCGGGCAGGCAGACAGACTGAGGTATAAATCACGAAGGAATAATAAGGAAACCGAACTGTCATGGGAAACTTTTTTGGATCTGCTAGGAGCAACGGCACCGTAAGTGCCAGGCCTGTAAGTCGTAATCACTCTTCTGGGAGTGCACAAGCACAATGTGTCCTCTTCTCACGCACAGAAAAAAAACGAGTGAGACAGCATTTGAAATTAAACAGAATAAAGCATGTTTAGCAGGTTATGAGAGTTTCTTTTCTTTTTGGAACCGGCAATTTTTTTCGCGACATGAAAAAAAATTATACTCATAAAATAGTTACTTATACTCACTTATATAAAGAGTTTTTTAAGATTGCAAAAGGAGTGCATCATAAAAGTGGTAAGTATAGCAAAATGCATTTGCATGATGCAAATAAAGTACCGTTTTGAGGTTATGATCTCGTACGGCTGGCTTTGCAAAGCTTTTGCGTTGCTTCCTCTGCACCCCGCACCCCGAATTTTTGCCCATGGGAGTTGACCTAGCCTGCTGTGCGAGTAACCCTGTGCGACTCACGTTGCACGCATATCGCCTTCACTTGTCGCATTGAAGTGACAGATGAGCAGGTGCGCGCGCAATGAGTCTCATTTCGTCATCATGAGTGCGAGTGTCATTTTTGCGTTTGTATAAACAAAATGCATGAAGTGATGAGTAAATTACCTAGAAAACAGTTAATAAATAAACAATGATAGTTACCGTTGTCGTCCATGTATATAAGGTAGAATATTATATATAATTATAAGATATGTAAAAACAAAGTATTGATATGAAATTAATATACTTTTCAATTTTTTATCTAAATTATTACAGAAAAAAATCAATAAAGAAAATAATTCATTACAAATTTATTTATTAAACCAACAAGATTTATTAGTTTTTTTGTATGTATATAATTGATTTTTAATGAAGCTGTAGCATTAAAAATTGTATTTCTTACTTTACGTATTTTAAAATTAATTTATAAGTTAATTATATTTGAGCTTCGATTTTGCATTTTTATTTCAAGCTTGAAATTCTAATCACGAAAACAATATTTTTAACAATCGTGAAACAAAGAAAAAAGGTGAATTTGAAGTTGCGCGCGCAATACGTAATTCAAGTAGAACGGCGCATTCTCCAGTTCCGATTCCAAGCTAACGGTCGCCGCCACGTCGTGTCAGTGTCACCGCCGTGCTTCGATCGATTTTGCTAAATCATTTGAAATTACTATCTGTTTACGAACTTGTGTGTCCATAAGTGTTTTCGTAGCCGATTATTGTTTACCCCAGTTATTAGGTGTTTTATAACAAAACAGTACAAGCACGAAATTCAATCGTGGTAAGTAATGCACAATATAAACATTTTCATACATAACCTCTCTCTTTTCGCATCTTTTCGCAAAAGTCGAATTTTCTTCTTAATTAAATGAAACAAATAAAAAATATACAGCATACGTTTTTTTGTTGGAAAATCATTTTTTTTAACTGAAAATTTAACTATTCCATTTTTGGTTGAAAATTAATCTTTTTGGTAGAAAATTAATCTTCTTGGCGGAAATTCCTTCTTGTCGGTGGTAAAGGAGGTGAGTGTAGTAAAGGGTGTGTGTGGTAGTGTGGGGGAGCTTTTTTGTAAGGTTGAAAGGTTTCAGAGGGAAGTCAAAAGTGCTAATTTGGAGGTTAGTTGCCGAGGACGGAAAAGAGAGAGGGAAGGTAGAGAACAGTAGATCGGTAAGGTACGCACTAGGCCAGCATGTTTGTTGCGAGGAGCCCAGTGGGGTCCAGTACAGGGCAGCAGCAGGTAGAAAACAACCCTGGTGCTGATAAGCTCACGGAGATTGGCGAAACAGGGAGGGGGAAGGGTGATGCAGGAGATAGTACCGATGATGATGGCGAGGTGCAGTGTGTTTTACTATACATGTATATTAATTCTACAAGATGATGGTATATTAAATTTACTACACGTATATGCATATTGCTGCCATTACATTTATAGTAAAATCGCTATAGAAATTTCTAACAGTGTAGCCTGTGTAATGCGTGTAGTAGATTTAGTGAATGTTGCAGTGAAAAAGTGTACGATGAAGATTATGTTTAATACAGTAGTATACGAACACTAATATAGCTCAGAAAGCGAATTTTATCCGCATTCAAGAGCAGCACGTGCAAGCTCAATTGTTATGACATAGACGCGAGGGTGCTTGGTCGGAGCAAACGTTTCCCATGGTCCTTGCATCGCATTTAAGGTCCTGCATGCGGGAACGTAAAAGATTCTATCAGCGGATCGGACCCTTTTCAACCGGTCAGTAAAGCGTCAAAAAGGAGTGTTTTTGGGGGCAAAATTTCAGAATGGAAGCGATATGGATATTCGTGTGGTTTTGATGCCTGGGATGAAGGCCAGTATGTTTTCAACGGCGATTTCGCAAACGCAAGAAAATACGCACTGTTCAAAGTGTGCAAAATCATGTTTTATTAAGATTGCCATCAAGATATTAATCTACCAAAAAAATGTACAATTTTGTTTGCAGAATTTCGAGATTGATTTATTTGTTTACTTGGAAAAAATAAAAATCGGCAGAATTAGCCACTTTACAATTTTGACAATAATGCAATTATGCCCGCACATCCTTTAAAATATGTGAAAATATGTATTCTTACAAGCTGAAAGCTTGTGTAAAATTTTAGTTCAAAATAGTAAATATTTTGGCAGGAAATCTGTTTATAGTTAAGAGGTTGTCTGTTTTTTCAGGTGCTGTACTTTTGATAACAAATGTTGAAAAACAGTGCAAGTGTAGAATCTTAATCCAAACATTTGCAGTATCCTAAACATAGTTATCAGTTCAAAGTACAAAGATTATGGTATTTAAAGGAAAAAGTGAGAAAACAATGTGCAACATTGTCCTAAACGATGAGAGAATAGGGCAAGTTGACAAAAACATATATCTGGGTAGCCTATTCACTAGCGACGGAAAAGTAGATGAGGAGTTAGATAGGCGCATTAATGATGATAAGAAGGTTATCGGTGGAACAGGGTCCATTTTTAGAAATAAAAACAAATAAAAAAACTAAAATGACCATATATAAATCTTTATTTGTACCGGCTGTACTCTACGGTAGCGAGACATGGACATGTTAAGAAAATGACAAGAGTAAAATCAAAGCGATTGACATGAAACCTCTGCGCACAATATGCGGAAAAACACTGATAGACAAAGTCCGCAACGAGATAATCCTCAAAGAATGTGATACAGGGGAGACCAGGCCAGGTCGACTATGTGGGGAAAAAATGGTTCCGTTTTTAGCGCCATCTGTGTCGGGCAGAGAAACTAAGTCAGCGTCCATGTTAGTGGACGTGTACATGTATACATTGCTCTTGTGTGCGCCAGAATTTTCTTATTTTTAGGAAAAGAGAGATAATAAATGCAAAAAAGATCTTCTCCTTTCACTCCGCTGGGATTCGAACACCAGGTCAACTGATTTCCGGTCAGGTGCTCTAACCACTGAACTACAGAGATATCAGAGGAAGAATTCTTTTTTCTGAAATGGAGTGAAAGGAGAAGACCTTTTTCCTGAATAAAATTTAATTAAAACCTTCATAGGACTGAATATACTAAAAAAAAGTCAGGAATCATCAGAAAACAAGCCAGGACTTCTGACCATTTCTATCCACTTTTGGTACGTTTCTCGACAAAAATCGTCAGCAAAAGCCAGAATTCGTGAGAAAATATTCAGAAATCGTCAGAACATGGGTTGGAAGGGTAATCCTTTTATTTGGGTTCCAAAAGTAGAATACCATAAAACCTAATCCCTTTTATATTCCTTGGGTTATTTATATTATTTGTTTATGCATATTCTCTTTTTACTCATATTTAATTATTAATACTTATATACAAAATCACTCTGAAGGTGAATCTGAAATGTTTTTCGTTTCAACGTATCTCTTTCTCATTACGAGATAAATTATATTTATTGTAATTTTAAGTTTTTTTTAGCAAATTTGTAGGTATCTGAAATCTTTGTCTTTGAACCCCTAGATTCTGAATTTCTAACTTTTAAGTCTGTATATGCAATATTGAAAGAAAATATTTTTTATTTTGCATTCGTTTCGGTTTGCCTACCTGCGGTGCTAGCTGCTGAACTACCTGGTAGTTTGTGAATTAACATATTTTCCAAAATAGTCAGAAAGTTTTGTATAAATATTCCATAAGATTTTTGTACTCCATTTTTTGTTGTTGTAAAATAGCCCTCACGAAAGAAAAACTTAGGAATTTAAAAAAAAATCAAATTTTCCATGTTTAAAAAAAATCCTCCAGCAGTTTCTTTTATTTCGCACCTAAAGTATTATTAGGTCATTAGACAATCATATATAGCAAAGAAATGCCGAGTATTCAAGCTTTTCAATAACCCTTTGGGTGAAAAGGACTTGTTGACACTATAAGACTCTTCGCAGAAATCTAGGTAATAATTTTATAGAAATACTTCATAAAAAAGTTTTACCTTATCTTTCATGCAAAATAACTGACACGTATCATCAATTAAAAGTTTTGAGAAAAAAGTTCGATTTTCGAAATACGGATTTTCTTCAAAAGCCCTGCTCGTGAAAGGAAATATCAACTTAAGACTACGGTATAGAAACGTATAAGCCGGACTTAAACCTGTCTTTTCTGCTCCCCAGAAGACTTTTATGGTCCTTTTGCCCCCGGCAGTTAAAACCCCCATTTCAGGTATCTACTCTGTTGATACAGACTGCTATCCTTATATGAGGGGCTGCTGGCAAAAGTGGACTAAGAAAAGAGTTGGAGCAAAAGCGGGTTGATTATTTCTCCGCGCAAGAACGAATTAGGTCGCGCGCTACGAGCAAAAACGAGTGAAAAATTTAACTCGTTTTTGCCCGTAGCGCGCCGTCTAACCCATTTTTGCCCGCACTCATATTTCGATTCGGTTCGACTCCTGTCGAGAATGAGAAGTGTCGGATATACTGGAACTTCATATTCTCGACAATTGTTTCTGTTGCGCACTCGAGGCCTGGCATAGTCCTTCTTGACTTCGAGATACGAACCATGTTCATTATCGAATTTTCGGCACCAGCTGACAAAAACATCATAGCCAAGGAGAACCAGGCCTATACGACTGTGTGTAATAGAAATGGCCGAAGAGTGTACTTGGGCGGGGCACAGAAGGGCGCAAATTAGTTCAAAAAGTGGTGGTAGATGGCGCAAATTGTTTGAAGATGAGGGACGTAGAGAGGCAAGATGATTGCGCATTCATAAAAGTGACATAAAAGTGAGTTTATATTTTGTTATGGCTTACGTGCTAGTCGTGTTATTTGTAACTGATTATTATAAGAATAAATGAAATGTCAACAATTGATCGCAAGGAATGCATTGTGCACGGTTGTAAAGAAGACAAGTGCCTGGTCATGAATCTGTAGGTCACCAGTTTCCTAGAAGAAAAAGTCGGGGAAGTTCGTGGGTTGAATTTTTCAAAATCCATACTTTCATAACAAAATATAATTTTCAGTAATGCTACTAAGCTCATGGATTTTTGCGCACGCTTGTATACATTGATAGTTTGAATGTGTTGAATTAAATTTTTAGTTCAAGATACATTAAATAATTCATGCAAAATCCAGGAAATATTAAGAAGAAAATATGTCGAAATTATAACACACATTTTTTCTGTATTTCCGGTGTGATACATCCAGAATCTTGCATCTTTTCTTCAATTTATTGTCAACTACAAATTTTAATGACATTTTCAAAAAGTAAGTCAGGCAAAATATAACTATAATATACGCATATTTTTTAAACTTGGTTAATTTCTTTGCAACTTTTTCAAACAGAAATACAGATTTGAGTGAATAAATAGTGGCCTATACAAAATGAAATTAATTTTAGGAAAACCTTGTATTAAATTTTCCATTTCTATTTGTGAAAATTGCAAAAAAGTAATCAGTTTCAATTTGAAAAATATGCGTGAGGTCTTTATTATAAGAATTGCTTTTTGAAAGCGTGAATAAAATTTCTAATCGAAAATAAATTGAAGACTCGATGAGAAATTCTGGAAGTAACACACAAAATGTACACAAGAGTCTTAGTTACTAAAACGGTGATAGGTGGCGCTGAATTCCGCCATTTCTTTTACACACAGTCGTATAGGCCTGAGGAGAATGAAAAAAGAGAGGTATAAGGGAGTTGTGACGGTTATATCCGGAATATTCTTTTAAGCTAATCGTCTTAATCATCGGCGCTCTTGGAGGTGTCAAGGTTTCACTGGTTGATACTCTGAAAAGCATCCCTGCGTGTCAAGAAAATACTTAGACACTTGCGTGGAAAGTGCAGAAGGCGGTCGTCCTTGGGTCGCTCCGTGTCCTCAGGGTCCAAGAGACTTTTGCCGGACATGGTATTGAATTCCTCTCAGACTGCAAACACCTATCTCACGGTCGTGAGGCGTGGTTACAGCTGAGATTTTACTGATTGAGCTACCATTTTTTCTTCACTTACTTTTTCAACGTCAAAGCCAGAGGACTCGAATTTTCTCGCCGATAGTAGTTGTCTGAGACAGCCACTTTTAATGGACACGTGGTGTTGGTTGTGTCAGCGAACTGATTTGGTGCGGTGAAGCAGCGGGATGACTGCCTCATCCAACTACCTGAGTTATAGCAACTACTCAAAATGTTACCTTGCATTGTGTTGTCTGACTCACCTATTTCAGATGGTTCGTACAACTATCTCGGTTTGCAGCCTGTACCATGTACTTAGCAGTAATAACTTGCGAGAATTTAGATAAATTGATGATAAAATCATTCTTACGCAAGAAATAGCATTATGAATATTTCTGACTTTAATCAGTGTGTGCGTGTGGCCAGCACAGCAAGACAAGTGGAAGATAAAAATGTACCCTTTTTGATGACAATTATAGTAACGGATTCCGCTTACTTCTAGAGTTACTATTGTCATTGAAAGGGTACTTTTTCTGCTACTTGTCCTGCTGTGCCCGCCAACACTGATTACAGTCAAAAATATTCAAAATGATATTTCTTGCGTAAGAATGATTTATCATAAATTTAATTATTGCATTGCACTCGCATTACCAAACTGCACATTTGGAGCCATTATATGGCTTCCTGTCTTCATTCGTTCTCAAGATAAGTTTTTGTAAATAAATCATCCTGAAAAGAAAATTATTGAATATTGCAGAATTTTGAAAAATGCATTGCATTATAAAATGTTGAAAGAATGTCTGTGAATTTTTTCAGATTTTTCCTAACGTCGCCCTCTCTCTAGGAACAGGTACAAGTGGACGCTTGAAAAAGGAGGCCGAAAACCCCTGTTTTTTGGAATGTTTTGCCCTCCAACTATTGACAACAATTTTTTTAGGATACAAGTGATCATATCGTTGAATTTGGAAGACCCGAAGCTTTCAGAAGCTTTTTATTAGACAATTCCAAGATTTTTTGTGTGCGAGTTGCAAACAAAAGAAGTGCGGGGCCTCGACATTTGTCCCCGACTTTAGTAGACTCTACGCGAGAAGATTCGAGTCCTCTGGCTTTGACGTTAAAAAAGTGAGTGAAGAAAAAATCGTAGCTCAATAAATGAATGATCATTTTAAAGGTCAAAATGTTGTATGTTAATGAGCCTGAAACGAAAATGCCAAAAAAATTTGTATAGCTTACAGACCCGCAAATCTGTTAAAAAGTAGGGAAATTTGACAGTTTTTTAAGACAGTGAACCTTGGAACCTAGTTTTTTATTTAAAAAATAATAGAAAAAATCTGAAAAAATTCATAGTGGTACCTTCAACATTTCTAAACAAATTGCGTTGAAAAATTTGCAGAATATAACAAATTTTTCATTTTTTGTACATAAATATACAACTGTACTATCTTCAGTTCTAATGATGATAATGAAGTGATTTAAATTAAAGGTATATACTTAAACTATTTGTAATTATTTGCAATTTGAAAGAAGTATGTGCTTCTTTTTTCTTTCGTGCAAATAAGGCTGTACCAAGGCTACAAAGTCCATCTTGTAGTTCTCATAATCGGCTGTCTTGGAGGTATGAAAGCTTCATTTCTCAGCGAACTCAACAAGATTCCGGTTTGCCAGCGTCAGGCTCATGCCATCGCGAACCGGATGCAAAAGGCTGTTCTTGTGGGATCACTTCATTTGGTCTGTTAACACCGTTCCTCACAACATTCTACAAAGAATGGTAGCGCTAAAAAAGTTTTTAAAGGTGAAACCTTTATCTCCAACTGTCCCGTCTGACGCGTAAGGTGATCCGCGGCTAGAGACCTGACTCCAAGGAACAGTGTTGAACGTTGTTGTCTCGCGTAAATTCCCCGCTCTTGCTTACATTCTAGGACCGAAGGAGCAGATGTGGATGATGTACACGTTCCAGTTGCGTCGGGATTGGTTTGCTGAAGTCTGAAAATTTTGTCGGTTTTAACGTATCTCTTACTTTTCACAAGATACAACATAGAAAACATTTATTTTTAATTTTTAATCCGTTTCGATTGGCCTACCTGCGGTTCTAGCAGATGAACTACCTGATAGTCTGTGAATTAAAATATCGTCAGAAATAGTCAGACTGGTCAGGAATGGTCAGGATGTTCAGAAATCGCCAGAACTCCTGACCATTTGTGACGATTCCTGACTTTTTTTAGTAGGGTAATAATCGAGAGGCGAGTATTGTCTCCTTCAACGCTCGCGACCGCTATGTAAGGATTCTGGTGGTGAAAGACGAACTCCAAATTACACCATGCTCCTAATTTTTAACTTACTACAACACCATCGCAAAAGATTTGAAACGTTGCGTTAAATTAATTTATGACATCCTCATCTCATCAAGCATCTTACTTAGTCCGTGGCTTATGATGAAAAACCGGGTTCACCCGAGAACAAGTTGAAAAAAAAAAATTTCCTATATCAGACAGGCAGAGAACGAAGAGGAAAGAGACTAAGAGGAGCACCAGCAACCCATGAATCCATGGAGAAGTTCTTAAGTAATTCTCGACGCTGGTCACTTCCCGAAGATTGTCGGGGTAACCCGAAAGGGTTACTGTTCAGCTAGAACATCGGCAACAAGCGGTAAGCAGCAGAAAATTAGCTGCGCTTGAGGAGAACGTTCCCGTTGGGAGACCTCAGCCGCCTACTTCCTTAGAAATGCCACGTCAGCGCATCAAATTTCAAACTTATCATGATGAGTACTTGACGCGCTGCCAATTCGAACACGAGACGGGAGCGACCACAAATTCTCTCGACGGGATGGCCTTTCGCGAAAAATTGGTAACGAATTGCCCAGAAATGCAAACAGTAACTGAATACGACCTTCAACGAGGAAGGCGTCAAATTTTACACGAGAACCTCCTCCATAGAATAACCATCAGCCGAATAAGGTCTGGGGACTTCCGTTTCCGGCATGAAAGGGTTAGGTGGCGGTGATAGAGTGGTGCAGATTTTAGCGAATTTGAAGTGGAATTTGAGGTGAGTTGATGGCAGAAGTGTGTTTGAGGGTTTTGTTAGTCACGGCAACTTATATTTCTGTTACCATTTAGGAATTTTAGGAAACTATTTGTAATTTTCAGATATCGTTTCTGAATTTTAATAAAAATTTAGTAAATTTACTATAAATGTTACTGAATTTCGTTCTCAGCAACATAATTTCATAAATTGTAGTTACTTTAGTATCCTCAATATGTAACAATTTTCCGAACATTTCGAACAGTGCAGGCGTACCTATCGCTCAGTAAATGACATCCTAATTTGTAAAGTGGCCCCCACCCACCTTGCCATTCGGCAGCCCCCCTTGTAGGCTTGGGTGGACAAAGTGATCCCTCTGAGGTCGTCAGTTAGATGCACAGATTCGAAGCACTGACCTGGTGTGTTATGTGAGTGTATGTGTATGTGTGTGTTTATCACTCGAAATTGTCCTGCGACCACCGAGCAAGAGTCCCCTGTACGTGCCTCAAGCACTGGAGTCCCCCGTAGGAGCTTCAAGCGCAAGAGTTCCCTGTAGGTGCCTTAAGCGCAAAAAGATCGCTGACTCATTTTCAAGTCTTTTCAAAATCGACTTCGGCCCTCAAGGCTAGTCCCCAAGACATGGGGCCTACACCTTGGTGCGCAACCAGCCTCTTCTGAGGGGACCCACAGCTTAAGGTAGGTTCCGAACTACCGGAGCCCCGTATATAATAGAAAAAAGTCCATTTGTGCCGGCTTAGGGATCGAACCTCAGTCCCCCTGCACGGAAGCCTGACGCTCTATCGTCTGAGTCAACGAGACTCCTAGGTATTATGATGATAATCGAATGATCTTTCCATCCATGACCTTTATTCCTTTAGGCATTTGCAGGTTTGAATAATTGCGGTTTGTTATTAAAGTCAAGTACTAGTTGTAAATAATTGTAGCACAAATAGAGAGAATGAAAAATCAGACTTGTAAGTGAAACACTTGACAGTTTAAAACACAAAACTTGGCTCATTTAATTCTCGAATTTAGCTGTCGATAATTGCATATTTTGCGATGAAACTGTCATGCCCGGGATCATCCGCTCACGCTAGCCGAAGTTAGCTTGTGTGCGTGCAGTATTCCTACATATGTCCACTCGACGCACACTTGTGTGCAGAGTCTATTCTCATTTATCTCATATCGGTGTTTCAGAACTTTGCACACCGACCGAGCCGTGGATCAGCCGTATTCAGTTTTTTCTCCAAACATCAACTGACGCAAATATATATAACATCGTGATCCTGGACCATCACCTATCTGTTAAAAAAAGTAAAATACTTACTTGGCAGGGTACTATGAATGGTATTACAATTTAATATTGCAGGGAGAACCTGTTAATAGACAGGTGTATTACACAAGATTCGATCAGGTATCGACGCAATCTGTCCACGGCTTGGATTAACTACCGTAAGGCATTCGATAACACGAGCCATGAGCTACTTATTAAGCTCCTTGAGTGCCTGGTGGTGCATCCAAAAATAGTGAGATGCATAAAAGAGCTTATGCTCTTGTGGCGGACAAGATTTGTCATAACATCTGATATTTTTATAGCAAGAGTTTATAACAAATTTGTAGATCTTTTTTGGTTGAACAACTTTTGTCTTTTCATTTTTTTTCGTTTCTTTATCGTTTTTAAGAAATTTAATTTTTTTCTTTTTATGCTTATTTTTTAAGATTGAAAAATATACTCGCCCTTCCTAAAAATTATAAATAACAAATTTGTACATCCTCTTTGAGTGAACAAGTCTGCCAATTTTTTTTCTTTCCTTGTGTCGTCTTCCAAAACATTAATTTTTTTTATTTTTAATGTTATTTTTCACGAATAAAACAAAGACTACGTGTCCTATCAAAAAGTGAATAATAACAAATTTGTAGATCTTTTTTGGGTGCACGATTTTTGTATCTTCATCTTTCTTTGTATCTTGCATAGTTTGACCGTAAAATGGAATTTTTCATTTTTGATCACTTTTTGTACGATCAAAACTTGAATTTTTGATTTTTCGAAAAAATTCAAACAGTTGTTATACTTATCTTGTAGGGCTCTCAAAAAGAAACGTTTTTCTTCTTTCCACTTTTTCTCATTGCGTGCATTTTTCGGCTTGAAATATTAATTTTCTTATGTTTTTTGGGATTTTGAAAATGCTATAACTCTAATAATTTCTATTTTATCGAAAAATTCCATTAGGATAAATCGTTGTCTTTTGGAGTACTACTAACAACCTTACACAGAATTTGCAAAATTGGAAGAAAGTGGTCTAAAAAATACTCAAAATGTGCTCACTTTTTGAATTCTGATCCAAAATCGCTGGTTAACGAACTCGTTCTTTCTTTTTAGACCTCCAAAGATTGTGCCAAAGAACAATCCAATCTGATCAACCTTTCGAAAGTTATCATGCCTACGCGATACTACAGGCTACAGACAGACGGAAAGTCATTTTTCACATAAAACCAATAACTTCTCATTGAGATGAGAATGTAAAAATGCCTACGACGTATTGGGCTATAACCGTCTTAAGTCTGAGGATTTATTTGTTATACATAATGATAATAAGTACGTTTTACAAGTATGTCCCAGCGGCTGTCCTCGAAAGCGAGAACTACTGCCTATACTGGGATCGGACTACTCTTACGTATTACACTATTATTCACAATAAGCCGGATAGAAATATCCAAGAGGGCTATACGACCAAGATCCAGAAGTATAGCCTACTAAGGTATGAAATCATATGAGGTTGTGAATATAGAAGATCATTCTTATAATTAGTCTCCATTTTATTTTGCAAATTTGACGGAAATGTATGTTTTTAATTTTATTGACTATATTGGTGTGATGTAGATTTTCTTTTACTAAAATAATAATAATAATAGTAGGGATGTGGCGACCCCATCGCCCGAGAGCTACGGCTCTTGCAGTCAACCATGTTGCATTGGGCTAACTCCCCAACGCAACGAATTACTCGGTTACGTCACCAGTGTCAGGCAGTGCCACCCACAATAAGCCTCTCTCGGATGGAGGCCATGGTTCAGTTGGGAGTGGCAATAGGACCGAACCGAGGCGACGACCAGACCATTAAATTAATCCCTTTCGTAATTAATTAATTAATTAGTTCCATTAAAAGTACTAAAATCAATTCAAAAATATAAATTGGTATAATCTACTTATCTAGCAAAGTACAGAAATGTGAGAAATGAAAGAGAGAAAGAGGAAAAGTGGGATAGAGAAAGGGAAGAAGACAAAACGTAGCTAAGTCCGGTTTAGTTAGGGTAGGTCAGGTCCAAGGACAGCCCCAAAACCGACTTTAAATCCGAGTTCGACTGTACATGCATCCAATTGACTCCGCCATATTGAGAATGGTTCTATGGGCTCTCGAATTTACAGGATGTTCGGAACCGAGAACGTTCGAACCTCCTTCAAGGATAACGTCGTTAGGAGGCTTTTATACGTGACCAAAATCTAGTACATAGTAGAAAATACAAGATATGGCATCCCAAGACCACTTCTCACGCTTGTCTCATTGAGTGAGAAGTTTGGGTTTTTGACATTATTTTGTCCAAAATAAAATACTACAAAACTTCATTACATTTGCTATGTCACGACTATTGAAGAGCGTGACTTATCTTGAATCTGAAAAAAATAGCTTTATAGTTCCAAACCAGGTACTAATCAGCTTTCCATGACATAAATATTTCGATCGTAAGTTTTGATTGCAATTTTTGTATGTTTTGAAAAATTGTCTTAGTTCCTGAATACGATTCAAAATAAGAAATTAAAATGATCCAAAAAAGGATTATTCCTATAAATTGAATAGTCTGAGCAAAACTTATCATGGTAGATTTATCAAAATGGTATATGAATTCAGCGTTCATTGACACAGCTTGAACGGAATAACCACAATAGTCAGTCTGCGATACGTATCAAATTATCCTCATAATAGAAAATAGTAGCAACGTTACACCTACCAGGTGTTGCTTCCAAGGAGAAATAGAGAGTGAGAGAGACAGGGAGAGAGAGAGAGAGAAAGAGAATATAACACAATGAATTATAATGCATTCTTGTCGCACAATAATAGGTGTACAATGCTTCTCCGTCGTACAAAAGGTGTTACTTTAATAGGAGTCCTCTTACATCATAGCACTCTAACATTTTCAAAATTTTTGTGACACTGGCTGAAGAACACACCACCCGTTTACGTATATATACTTACACATTAGGATTTGTTATTGTAATACTGAGCTCAAACTGCTTGTGAGAACCTTCTTTTTCTATATAAAATCAATACCGCTTTTCTTACTCTCTACATCGATACTGTATTAGATATACAAAAGATTTTTCAACAAAATAAGCACTGATATAGTATAATTACTGTATAAGATTTTTTAAATTCAAACATAACTCAGAATCAAACAAAAGTTTCGTTTATAGTTATTTATTTATTTAGACACGGATATTGAATTAAACTCAAACACAATACAAGACGGGTCCTTATCCGTTTCTTAATACATTGAGAGACTGTTTGTTAGAATAAATGATAAAAATGAATGAGAATTTAGTATAATATCGTTCCAAAATAGGGAAAACAGGGTTTGCGTCTAGGAATGTTATTGTCTTAATTATACCCATACTTGTATATATGTATATTTATCATTGCGATTAATTGTTCAACGCATCAACGAAAGATTAGTTAGGTCAGCTGTTACATATAGCGGAACGAGAACGTTCTGGATCAGTCTAAATCTTCTCGAGCAAGAGTCTTGGGTGCAAAAATCGATCATTCTATTTGAATATTTTCTTTGACCTAAATCAAAATATTATCCAGTTAAAAATTTAGTAAAATCACTTGTTGCTAACTATTAGTTCGTGATTTCTTTATATAGTTGGTTAAATAATAGTTGTGAAGGACAGAAGATACCATGAAATGTTTGGTCAACACTTCAAATTTAATTTCGTTGTAATTTTGAGTTTACCGTCCGACTTTTCGAAGCTCGAGAAGTTTGGAAACATTCCAAGTCTCCCGAAACTTTGATTCCGCTCAAGTTCAGCAAGCTTATGACAGGGATTTATAGTTAGATTTATATGGATACAAGAATTTTATCACGCCTATGTAGTTATTCCGAAAAATAGTTCTTATTTTCAGTAAGTACCTGTTTAGTCCACAGTTCCTCTACTAGGCGCGCTGTAGTCTGAAACTTGGTCAACTTCGATTTCCGATGTAAACTTTAAGATTTAGCGTAGAATATCGTGGTCTCAATAGTACCTATTAGATTTATGGTAATATTTTAGCGAATATTGTCACGGAAATCAGTTACACCGAAATCAGTTTGTCTACGATCAGTTTCAGTTCATCACTCCCCCGATAGTTGCCCAGTGACTTTATGTATGTGGACGCGCCTTCATGCGAGCACCCTTCGAGTTCACGGTCTTGGTGCCTCGTATGAAACTGTCAGTTTCACAGTGCGTTCACGCTAATGGCGAAAAATGAGATCGAGTTTAGTGTTTTCTATTCCCGATAGGCGGCCCGTACATTAAAAAAAAATCAAAAATGGTTGCGGACATACAGGAGCCTGGGGACTAGCCAACTTGGTGCATCTTAGCACGTGATAGCACGCCAGAATATTTTAAGATTTTGAGTATATTTTATATTAAAGAAGAGTGTTTATTAAAATATGTTTGCTCCTGATGATGTAAATTATAGTTTTAACTCTTTTTTGGTGACACAAGTTTCGCGGTACATATTTAAAGAGGTTCGAACATCATTGATAACCTCGAAGTGTGTTAACTGAAACGAAACTTGTAGTAGTATAAACGTTTATTCTTCAGCCTGTTGGCCTTAAAAAATTGACTTACCCACACTTTCCTTTTTTTACACAATTTTCCTCAAACTAAGCCTCAAAACTAGACTCTTATCAACTGGCCTCCCTTGCTTCGCCTCGCTCGCATGTACATACTCTCTCGCTTCCGCGTCTACTACCTAATGCTTATCTACTATTTACAATATTTACATGCTACTTATATCTACTTCCTCTCCTATTCACAATTTTTCCTTCTCCATTTCTCTTCCTCCTTCCTTCTCTTCTTCTCTATCCTACCCAACACTCCCTTCACCCATGCTACTGTCAAATTCTCTGAAATCTTTCGAATTCTATGAATTCTTTTGTATTCCCTAAATTCTTTTAAATTCTATGAATTTTGTTAATTCTGTGAATGCTTTGAAGTTTCTGTATTCTTTTGCAGTCAACAAATTCTTCTGAATTCCCTAAATTTTTCTTAATTCTTTGAATTCTTCTTAATTCTCTGAATTCTTCCGCTATTCTCCAATTTCTTGCGGATTCTCTGAATTCTTCCAAATTCTTTGAATTCCCTGATTTATTCTGAATTCTCTGAATTCTTTTAAAATTTTCTGATCTCTCTAAACTGTTTTGAATTTGTTGAATTCACGGTATCACTGAATTCTTTAAAATGTTTTTTAATTTTCTTGAAATCATTAGAATACACGGTGAATTATTTTAACCATCTTTGAATATTTTGAATCCTGTAGAATTCGAACGAATTCTTCAGAATCAAATTTTTTTAATTCTCTAGAAATCTTTACCATATACCATGAATTGTTCTAACTTTCTCCAAGTCTTTTGTATTCTTTGAAATATCCTGAATTATTCTAAATTCTCCTATAAATTTTGAAATGTCTGAATTCTTTCCAGTTCTCTGAAATATTTTGAATTTTATTAATTCTTTTGTATTGTCTTTTTTTTAAATTATCTGAATTCTTGTGAGATTTTCTGAATTATTTGAACTGTTCTGAATTTTTTAATTCTTACGAGTTCTTTTAATGATTTTTAATTATCTTAAATTATTAGAATACATTTCAAGCTACTTTGAACTCCTTCAGATCTTTTGAATTGTCTGAATTCTCTGAAAATCTTTAGAAGACACGTAGAATTATTTCAACTTCCAACGAGTATGTTGCACTGTGTAGAATTCAAACGAATTCCCAGAATCCACATGTACTCCTTTGACTTCTTTTGAAGTTTTTTTTAATTCTCTTGAAACCTTTACAATACACCATTAATTATTTTGAATTTCTACCATTCTTTCGTATTATCTGAATTCCCCTGAATTCTTGTGAATTCTCTTAAATATTTTGTATTCAAATATTCTTCTGAATTCTTTTTCAGTTTTCTGAATTCTTTCGATATCTTTAGAATACGCCTTAAATTATTTTGAATTCCTTCAAGCGTTTTGAATTTTGTAGAATTCTACAGGATTCAAAATATTCGAAGAAAGTTGAAGTAATTCAACGTGTATTATAAAGATTTCAAGATGATTAAAAACATTTTTAAAACATTCAGTGACAACGTGAGAATTGTGCGAATGTAGAGTAGTTTAAAGAGTTCATAAAATTTCGAGACATTTTAGAGAATTCAGAAGAATTTAGAGAACTTAGCAGAATTCAGAGGATTCCGAAGAATTCACAGATTTCAAAGGAATTCGCAGAATTAAAAATAAATTTAGATAATTTAAAAAAAATTAGATAATACAAAAGAAGTAATAGAATTTAAAATATGTCACAGAATTCAAAAGAATTCAGACAATTCAAAAATTATCAGAGAATTCAGAATAATTCAGGAGAGTTCATAGAAATTAGCGCACAATATTTTTTGTTTAACTTTTCATTACACACATTCAGCTGTGCAATGCAAAAAGTTTCATCAAAATCTGTGGAAAGCCCCCGGGTTAAAAGGTTTGAACCTTAGTTGACTCCTCTAATTAATGTACGACGAATTAGAAATATCACTAATTGGCCAAATATAACTAAAGACGTAGAAGAATTCATAGAAAATTGTATTATTTGTCAAAAATACAAATGGAGAAAGATGGACACCTCATACATCGAACCAGACATACCAGAAGCTCCCAACGATAAGATAAACATTGACCTTATGGGCCCTTTTAAAGCCACCAGTCAAGGAAACATATACATTGTCGTGATTCAAGATTATCTGACAAGGTATATCTCATTGGAGGCTATTAGGACCAAAGAAACAAAAAATGTAATAAAGGCTGTATGGAATGGATGGTTAAAACAAAATGGAAAAACCTAAGGCAATATTAACAGACAATGGAACCGAATTTACCTCAGAAGATTTGAAACAACTAATAAAGGATTTAAGAATTAAGCATACTTTTACAACTAGCCATCATCCACAGAGTAATGGGAAAAACGAAAGATCACATACGAAAATTGTGGAGTACATCTGAATGCATACACGTGATTTAGAAGACTAGAATGAAACTCTGGATGAAGCAACTATAACTTATAACATGACTTTGAATCTGATAATTGGATACACCCCTTACGAATTACATTTTGGACGAAAGGCAAGAGAAATATATGAAGAAGAAGAAAACGATATTATGGAAAATGGGAACGACAGAAATTACTAAATGAAAATAAATTAGAAGAAGCCCGAAGGAAAATAAAAGAAGCCCAAGAAATACAATCAGAATCCCTGAAAGAAAAACATTTTAAGCAAGGTGACAAAGTACTACAGAAAAATCATAGGTACACTAAGGGAAGTGCAAAATGGCTAGGCCCTTATGAAATTAAAGAAGTAGGACACACTCATTGAACTTTATTAAATAACAGTAAAATACACAAAGACGATTTGAAAATCTGTGTTGCAGATGAAAATCATATTAATAACATGGATAATTCTCATAATAACATCAGTAAACCTCAGCCAGGCACAAGTAACGCAACATAAATTAAAGGAAACTTATACAGAGAAGAATTAGGAAAAGCAGTTGTATATGACAACGAATGTACAATTATAATAGGAATAAATTCAAACAAGACTCATGTCAAAATGAACACAATAATCAGAATAAAAGAATTTCTATATTTCAACTGCGATGAATGTATTTTTAAACCAACAATCCTTAGCATAACGGCACAAATAAATAGACTGAAAACTAAGGAAATCATGTTACACAATATCATGGGTAAACAACGCTTTAAAAGAGGTTTGTTAAATATATTAGGAGATGCCTCTAAAATGCTTTTTGGTACTCTTTCACAGAATGATTTAGAAGGAATAAATAAAGAATTAGACCATCTTTACGAAAATAATAATAAAATATCAAGTGTCTTAACAAATCATACAGACTCAGGGTGGTCTCCCTCTCTCGCTTCCTATCACGGAGAGTGGGAGCTGCCACGGCTTCGTCAGTCTGAGAGCAGCTTTCGTCTGTGTTCTTCGTTGCCTTCTCCTCGCGGGTCGTCGCTCTCGTTCGGGCAGTTTGTCCAACATTTTCGATCAAATCACTATGAAGCCCTTCGGTCGTTGTAGAGTGATCGCGCAGTTCGTCCACGAGTTGCTCCGCTCGTTCCAGCCCATCCCTGATTGGCAGCCACATTTTCTTCATCATGCTGCTAAAATCCACCATTTCTTTGATGGTGCCTCGTAACTCTTCAAAGAGAGCATACGTCTCTGAGATTTTGGCATCCATTTCTGCGATGTCTGTCTTATTGACAGACACTTCCACCTCCTCTGTCACATCCAAAGGACCACCCAACTCGTCGCAGACGCTCCTGTCCAAGTATGATTGATTCCCCTCAAAATCCATGGAACCGACACTGACCACCGCGGCTGGAACCCGATCGGAATCAGTGGTGAGATTGCTACTCCCTTGGGGTATATTGTTTCTTTCATACTTTCTCATGGCTGGTTTCTTGTTCGGGGTTCCTTCTCCTGTCTTGTTTTTTGTCCGCCCGGGTATTTGATTTCCCCGGTACCACCCATATCTTGGGGGCGTTCCGCTATCCGCAACCTGGGGAGGCGCCCTATGGGGGACCAGCAACCCCACACGGGGCTCCCCTGATGATGATGACCACGATGATGGGGATGACGAAATTAGTAGCATCCATCGAACCATCTGTAACCAATATATTTAATAAGTTTCTATAACAACAATTAATAACTACTTGTAAATAAAATTTCAGAACTCACCTCAGTTGAATCATAATTATTCAATGATGAAGCCAATTGACGATTACTTTTTAATCAGTTCAGTTCAATTGTACTAGAATCCTAAATCTTTTGTTTTACTGGAGGTTTAAAGTCCCAAATTATGTAAAGCCCTCGTAATTCTCGTGTACCGGTAAGTGCAACGTATAACATTGACTTTGTTATTCTTTGATTTTTTCTTAAATTTAAATCCTCGAAGTCGTACGTTTGACCTTGACTCTTATGATGAGCTATAGTCTCTGCGGTGACTATAGTAAATTGTTCTCTAATTACTTGATAACTTTATATTTCCGAAATACACAACGGAGTTCGCTGTTTTGAAATGGGAGTAAGATTTTCATCAACATTATGTTTTATCATATATTCCTTACATTTATTTCGTGCATGCTTTCCTACTCTTTCAAAGCTAAACTCTATCTACATTTTAGATATTTCATTCGAATCTTCTTTAAATGTGATTTTTCTTGAAATACCACAAGTACCGTTCACGAATCCATTTTGACCGTCAATATTATTAGTAAGAATATATTTAATTGAAATTGGTGACTAAGCGCATTGGTTAATCTAGAACACTAAAATTTATCCCATAAACATGCGTGTGCTAGTGCACTCGTGCACGATAGAGGAGAGTACCAAAATATGAGATACCAACTGTCTTTGACGAATTAAAATTGATTAAATTCAAATTTACTCAGAAAAAAAGGATCTCTCTCCTCTCACTCCACTGGGATTCGAACACCAGATCAACTGCTTTCCGGTCAGGTGCCCTAACTATTCGACCTACAGAGAGAACAAAGAATGATACTATTTTTCTAATATACGCTAATTTTAGCAAGGAGCTACGCAATCAATATTTTAAGTAGGAATCTGTATTATCATCGGAGATTGTAATTATCGATCCGTTGAGAAATCCAATCGCACATACTGTGAATAATGGAAATCTACATTATCGACCAAAGTTAAATCCTTTCAAACAGAAAAAAAATTTCCGTCACGCAGACTAGATGGGGATACGAATTAAAATTTATTAAATTCAAATTTACTCAGAAAAAAAGGATCTCTCTCCTCTCACTCCACTGGTATTCGATCACCAGATCAACAGCTTTCCGGTCAGGTGCTCTAACCAATCGAGCTACAGAGAGATCAAAGAAAGATACTGTTTTTCTTATATACGCTAATTTTAGCAAGGTGATACACAATCAATATTTTACATAAGGATCGGTATTATCATCGAAAATTATGATTATCGATCCGTTGAGAAATCCAATCACACATACTGTGAATAGTGGAAATCTACATTATCGACCAAAGTTGAAGCCTTTAAAACAGAAAAATAATTTCCTTCATACAGACTAGTTGGGGATATAAATTTAAATTTATTCAGAAAAAAAGGATCTCTCTCTTCTCACTCTACTGGGATTCGAACACCAGATCAACTGCTTTCTGGTCAGGTGCTCTAACCAATCGAGCTACAGAGGGATCAAAGGAAGATACTGTTTTTCTGATATACGCTAATTTTAGCAAGGTGCTACACAATCAATATTTTAAATAAGGATCGGTATTATCATCGAAGATTATAATGATCGATCCGTTGAGAAATCCAATCACGCAGACTGTGAATAATGGAAATCTACATTATCGACCAAAGTTAGAGCCTTTAACACAGAAAAATAATTTCCTTCGTACAGACTAGATGGGGATATAAATTAAAATTTATTTAGAAAAAAAGGATCTCTCTCCTCTCACTCCACTGGAATTCGAACACCAGATCAACTTATTTCCGGTCAGGTGCTCTAACCAATTGTGCTACAGAGAGATCGAAGAAAGATACTGTTCTTCTGATATACGCTAGTTTTAGCAAGGTGCTGCACAGTCAATATTTTAAATAAGGATCGGTATTATCATCGAAGATTATAATTATTGATCCGTTGAGAAATCCAATCACACATACTGTGAATAATGGAAATCTACATTATCGACCAAGGTTAAAGCTTTTAATACAGAAAAATAATTTCCTTCATACAGTCTAGATGGGGATATAAATTAAAATTCATTAAATTAAAATTTAATCAGAAAAAAAGGATCCCTCTCCTCTCACTCCACTGGAATTCGAACACCAGATCAACTGATTTCCGGTCAGGTGCTCTAACCAATTGAGCTACAGAGAGATCAAAGAAAGATACTATTAGAATTGTGAAATACATATTGGAACCTTTAAAGGCTACATATTTGTAAAAAATAATTTTTCTGCAGATAAAAAAAGTGGTGTGAAATTGTAAAGATGACTAATGCATATTATGGTTACAAAATTATTATAAATTATAAAATAAAAATAATTATGAAGGGCCGACATGAGTTTTCATACTTCATAATAATTAATAATGTTCAAAAGGAATAAAACTCGTGTAGCATGTGTGCAAGTTAAATAATTAGTAATATTGATATTAGGCTAATAAAATTATGCAGTTCATCCATACGAAATTTAAATTATTGTTTGATAACAATAAAACTAGAAAAAAGTATGAGGTATAAATAATAGGGTGGTCCAAAGAATGCTTTTCGAGCTACAGGGCCACAAAAAAAATGTTTCCATTTCCGGAGAAAGATAATCCGTAATGCTTTTTTTCCAAATACAAATATAAACACGTGCCACCGGGCACTTGAAAATCCCATTTAATCAACACGGAGAAATTTTAGATATTCGAAAAATGAAACTCTTACTTCAGGGTTTGATTGAAACATGCCAAATTTCTTAGGGATTGAAGGGGAGTGTCTACGAAATAAAACCGTAGAGGGAAAATAGGTTTCCTGTATGAATAAACTATAGTAATAACTTTTATTTCAAACCCACCTTTTACCCTCTCCTCCCTCTACAGCGCCCTAAATATCAGCCTAAAATAAAAATACCACATTTTTATGTATTAACAATTAATTATTATTGTTTATTTTCAAAATATCTCAAATTTGAGCCAGAAATGTCCACTTTTTCTCAAATTTGTATCCTATGCTACTTTTTGTTGAATAATTACATAATTTTGATATATTTATTCTAATGTTCAACATATTTCTATTTCTTTAAACAATTTTTATTTGCTTAAGCAGTTTTCTTTCGAAAACTTTTGAAAAATGTATAAAATGGGAAACATACAATCATTTTTTTGATTGTATAGTGTATAGAAAGAATATGTTAACCATTTTTAAATTTTTTAAACAAACTGAATTTTTTTAAGCAATTTTTTCCCCGAAAATAATTTTAAAATCATATTTTATGAATTAAAAATAATACTGTATGAGTCTGTGGAGTAGCAAATTCGGCTATAAGCTCTATGTCATTTTTTCAAAAATTAACTGTTGTTTTTTTTCAAATTTTCTTTAAATTAAGTATAAATATTAATAAAATATATATGATAAAAATATATATGGTAAAAAGGTCATTTATTATTTCATTATTATTATTATATCATTAAGCCGTTTCCCTTTCGGGGTAGGCGTGAATTGCTCGGTTGGAAAGTAGGGATTTGTGGATGGGTATATAGGTATAAGGTAGATAGGTATATAGGTTTAAGATATAGATATTTTTGATTGATCTAGAATTCTCGTGTTACTTATTTAAATAACACGTTCATTCCGTAACACTGCTCCGACCCAGGCTGCTGATCAATCTCTCTAGCGATCACCCCACGTGGAGAGTCTCACAAAATTGTTATGCAGAAACTTTTTGCTGAAGAGCAAGACTTATTTAATCAATTTCAACAATCGTGCAGTTCAAAGCAGTTGTTCATGAAATATTTTGGAGGACAGTGCAACGAGATCAAATTTTCTGACAGTGCTTAAGCTTTTAAGCTTACATTTAAGACACTATGTCTTATACACCGCAAAATCTGTTGATTTTTGCAAAAACTTATAATTTAGATGCATCTTTTACGAAACAAATAATTGTTGGTGCAGAATTATCAAGTGATACAAATTTAATGCCAACTGTGAATCTGACAAGTAGTCACCGTAGAACGTACATTGCTCTACAACCCGATGGATGGAAACAGCTTCAAAGTTATTTTAAATATATATCATTATATTTAAATAGGCATTATAAGCAATTAAATGGGGAAAGAAGAATTGATTTCCCAAATTTTCGATTGAATTTTGTAATGAAAAATGATGATTATTTGGTACCACTGGAACAAGTAGAAAAATCAACTAGAGCGCATTATCCATTCACAATAAGGAAGACAACATTCAACATCATCAACGTAGTTGTTCTCTGTGTAAATCAGCATCTGCATCATCTGGTACACACACCACATAGAAGAGTGAAAGACTCTATTGTTGAAATTGTTGCGCAAGTGGTTTCTGGTGAAGTGAAATCACAGAATATTGAGAGTGTTGCATTATATGTGAAAACACATCATGAGAGTTTATTAGAAAGCGTTTAAAAAAAAAGATCATGTTCTGTGCATTCTGATAAACTGCTTTTAGAATTGATTACTTTTCACTTAAAAAGTATTTCTGCAGAAATCTTTAATTATATTTAACCTCAAAATTTCAAAGCAGCTTGAAACTTTTTATGTTTAAAAAGAAAAGCTTCTTGATTATACATTTTGTGTTTTGTATATAGTTCAACGATGACAAATTACTTCGATGCTTATTTATATAAGTCTTTTTTTTTAATAGTAGAAAAATAGCATTATTTTTTCAATAAACAAAAAATGAAAATTCTAAATTAATATGTTTTCCTTGTGTTTTTTTATTTTAGTATTATTTAAAAATATTGTTAAAACTATCTTAAAAGGGCAGGTGAATGAATCATTTATATCCGAAAACTTGAGGTAATCAAAAACAGTTAGATATTTATTCAAGGCAACGAAATTACACTCCTCTCTTCTCGGCGTCACGAGTCTACTCTCTTTTCCCTGGCAATTCGCAGGCTCTCTTAGCGCTCTCTCGCGGTGAGCGCCAATTCTGTTTAAATTCAAATCTCGACATCCTCCCACCTTGAGTCTGTGGCTCAACTTATTCAAAAAATATTTATTCTAGTGTGAAAAAATTTGGCGTATCTGGACATCGTAATTTTACAATTCATAGAATACAAAAATAAAAAAATCGCAAAAAATAATAAAAATGCAAACCTAACAATTATAGAATGTAGGTTTTTTGACCACCCGACCACTTCGGGTCCTTATCTCTTTTTCCTCCTGACTTTCCTTATCCTTAGGAGAAATTGTGTCTTCCGTTCTTTTTTTTCTATTTTGACTGAATAATTTTTTTGGTAGATGCTCAACTCTATCGTGAAAAATTCTCCTTTTTAAATTTGAAATTAGAATTTTTTGGATAAAATATTAGATTTTTTGTTAAAGATTAATCTTTTTTAGTTAAAAATTATTCTATTTGATTTAAAACTCATGTATGTTTTGAAAAAAATTTCTTTCATCTTCTCATTCTCCTTTTTAAATTTTAAATTAGAGTTTTTCTGATAAAATATTAACTTTTACATTTTTTGTTAAAAATTCAACTCAGTGGTTGAAAATTACCTTTTTGTAGAAAATTCATATTTGTGGTTAGGAAATTTCACTTTTTTGTAGAAAATTTGCCTTTTAGGCTTGAGAATTCAACAATCTTGTGAAAAATTTTTTTTTCTATTTTGGCTGAATCATTTTCTTTGGTAGATAATCAACTCTTTCATGAAAAATTCTCCTTTTTAAATTTAAAATTAGAATTTTTTTGATAAAATATTTATCTTTTTTAGTTAAAAATCATCTATTTGATTTGAAACTCATGTATTTTTATAAAAAAATTCCATTCCTGGTAGAAAATAAATATTTTTTGTTGAAAATTTATATTATTAGTTGAAAACTCATCTTATTGGTTAAAAGTTCAACTAAGTGGTTGAAAATCACCCTTTTTGTAGAAAATTCCTATTTGTGGTTAGGAAATTCCACATTTTTGTAGAAAAATTTGCCTTTCAGGTTTGAAAATTCCACAGTCTAGTTTGAATTTCTTTTTATTCTGACTGAAGAATTTTTTTTGTAGATCATCAACTCTCTCTTGAAAATTCTCCTTTTTTAAATTTGAAATAAAAATATTTTGCATAAAATATTAAATATTACATTTTTTTTAGTTCAACTATTTTAGTTAAAAATTAATCTTTTTGGTTTGAAATTCATGTATTTTGTTGAAAAATTTTCTTTTTTGGTAGAAGATAAATATTTTTTGTTAAAAAATCATCTTTTTCAGTTAAAAATTAATCTATTTGGTTTAAAATTCATGTATTTTGTCAATTTTTTTATGGTCGAGGATAAATATTTTTGGTTAAAAATTCATATTTTAAGTTGAAAACTCATCTCTGCAGTCAAACATTCAACGACTTGCATAAAATTGGAACTCTTTTGTTAAGAATTCGTTTTTTTCTTTCAAGTAAAAATTCACCATTTTAGTTGAAAATTCATTTTTTTTGGTGGAAAATTGAACAATTTGGTGGAAATTCGTTTCTTTTCTAAATTTAAAATCAATTTCTTTGATCGAACTGTTTGACTGAGTTCTTAAAATGGAAATTCTTCGAGAAAAGTTATTGTTTTGTTTAAAAATTCAACTACTTAGTTGCATTTTTAGGTATTCTGTATAAAAATCGTCTTTTTAGTGGAAAATTATTCTTCTTGTTTGAAATTTAGTGTTTTTTTAGTTTAAATTTACTTTTTTCAGTTAAAAACTCAACTATTTAGTTAAGAATTCGTCCTTTTCGGTTGGATTCAACTGTATTTAAGTTCAAGGACGACTGGAGGATGAGAGTGTGGATGTTTGATGTGTTAGTATGGTCAGTGATAAGCTATGGTGTGGGAATTTGGGGATGGAAAGAACATAAGAGGGTGGAAAGTTTGAATGAGAGATTTTTGAGATCGGCTATGGGAATGAGTTGGAGCTGCCCAGGTGATATGCTAAGGTAAGAAATAGGACGAGAAGAAATGGTGGTCAGGCAAGTGAAAAGAGCATGGAACTTAGAAGAGAAACTAAGAAGGGGAGAGGAGAGCAAAATTGCACAAGCGTGTGCTCGGGAGGTTATGGACAAAGAGAGGAGGGGTAACGTGAGACGTTCAAAATGGGAGAAGAAGAGATATTGAATAAAGTTTGAATGTGGTATGCAAGGGAGGGGTAGAGAGTGGGAGAAACTAGAGGAAAGGATGAAGACAAGGCTAGAGGAGGAAAGACGGGAAAAAATCGCAGATTCAAGATACAACAGGTCGTATAGAATGGTTAAGATGCAGGGGAACCAGATTACCTGAAAAAATCAAAAAGACTAAAAAGGAGAGCAAATGGAATAGATGGGTGAGATTCATAATTGGAGATGGTTTGAGAGCATGTAGGTATTGGATGAATGAAGAAGAGAATTTGTGCAGAGTATTTATGTATGTATGAGCAGGAAACATAGTTGCATGTGTTAGAGAGGTGTACAGGTGACGAAGGGGGAGGGGAGAGTATAGAAGAGGGAATGAAATGGATTCTGAATGGAAATGGTCAGGGGGAGGAATGGATGAAGAAGCTGAAAGATCTGAGAGAGAAAGCTGGTTGTAGAGAGTAGAAAAAGAAACCAAAAATTGACTCCTCAAGAAAGAGAATTATGGAGTAGTGTTGCAGAATGGAGTCCACTTTTTAGATTAACAATGGTAAGAGGAAATGGAAGCCCAGGGCAAGGTCACAAGTGTTTAGAGAAAAGAATAATAATTTAAGATGATGCGTAGCAAATAGTTAATAAGTTAGTATAAGGCTTGTTTGCAAGAATATATGTAATTGTTATGTAAAGACTCTCAAACACGTAAAAGGGAGAGAGTGTAAACAAAAATAGAGAAGGTTTTGACAAAAAATACGAATTTTCAACCAAAGACATGCATTTTTTGAAAATTAGTTGAAGTTTCAATAAAAAAGCTAATTTAAAACAAAATTGTTGAATTTTCTATAAAATAATTAAAATTTCATTCAAGTAATAATATAATAAATTAGTTTCATTTTTTACCAGACAAATGAATTTTCAAGTAAAGTGATGATACTTTAAACCAAATATTTGAATTTTCAACAAAATAGTTAAATTTTCAACAAAAGATCAATTTTCTACGAAAAAAAATATTGTTAACATAGGAAATAAATTTTTCAAATAAAAAAGCTACAATTTCGACAAAGTGGATCAAATTTGTAACCAAAGATATGAATTTTCAACTGAAAAGATGGATTTTCAACTCAAAAGAGAAGAAGAATTTGTAACTGAAATAATTTAATTATCAACCAAATATATGAATCAAAATAGTTAAATTGACAATCAAGTCAACCAAAGAGATGAATTTTCAGCTGAAAAAGAATAAATATCTAACAAAATAGTTCATGTTTACAATTTCAAATTATCAAATTTAAGCTTTAAAAATGAATAATTTTTAAAGAGTCCTTGGAAATGAAACTGTTTTAAAATTAAGCTTTCAAACTTCCACAAATTTTAACGCGGAAATCATATAAATTAATTGCTTCAAACTATCAATTTAAAAAAAATTAGACTAAAAGACTCCCCTTTTTCATCCCGAATGAAATGTTTTAAAAAATTCCCTCTTCGGGCTCATAAAAAAAAATTCAAAACCAAATTTACCAAAACCCAAGTTCAGAAAAAAATTCAAGAAACCTTCCCTTTTTCAATTCAGGCACAAATTTAATACCAAAATTTCCTCATGAATACATGAATTTTAAACCAAATACCTATTTGAATTTTATTTAAAAAGCTAAATTTTCGACCAAACATGGAATAGCTAAATTTTTAGTTTAAAATATAATTTACAAAAAAATAGTTCAATTTTCAACCAAAAAAATAAATATCCAATTAAAATGATGAAGCTTTTACCAAAAAGTGAATTTTTAACAAAGTATTTCGAATTTCTACTAAGTAGTTGAATTTTCAATCAAAAAGCTAGAACAGTTCAGTTAAATTTTTAGAATAAAATATTAATTTTCAACCAAGAAAATAAATTTTTAATAAAGTAGTTCAACTTTTACCCAAGCAGAGGGCCTTAGTAATATAGAAAGTTACTTCAAAAATATTCAATTATTATTATTTTTTTTTCATTTTTGAATTTTTATTCTTGCGTTTGAAAATATTTGAATCTTATATTTTAATGACTATGAATTTATATTGCAACAATTTTCAGCAATTAAAATACAACATTTTTCTGAATGTAAAATTCATTAATTTACAGCTTCCAATTCTTCGAAAGTATATAATTTTGAGTATTCCTCTTAAATTGTTTAATTTCCTTACAATATTGTGTTAATATAAAGTCAAATCTATGAAATTGTGGAAATTACAGGTAAAAATTATTTATTTAACTAATCATTAGTCTTAATGACTTTTTCAACTATAAAATCTAATTTTTGTCAAATGGGTACTCCGATTTATTGTCAAAGGATACATCCGTCTTTAATACATCTAAATTAGTCTAAATGGTCTGAATTATCGGAATTCCTTGAATTCCTGGAATTTCCTGAATTTTTAGAACTTCCTGAATTCCAAGGATTCCAAAATAACTTAAAGAACTCAGAGGAATTCAGAAGAATTGAAGGAATTTAAGAAATTCTATAAATTCCAGGAATTCAGAGAATTCAGAGAATTCAGAAAATTTCAAGGAATTCAGGGAATCTGGAGGATTCAAAGAATATCAGGAATTCAGAATATTCAATGTATTCAGGAAATTAGGGATTTTAAATTATTTCAGAGAATTTAGAGAATTCTGAATATTCAAGAAATTCTGAAAATTCAGGGGATTCAAGGAATTCAGAATATTAATTTTCAATTGTGGATATTAAAAGTTACTATTCCAAAATTTATTTCAAAATTGCATATCTTCAAAATATAAATATGGAAAATTTATTAATTTGCAATTCTATATTTTTTACATTCAAAAATTTTCAATTTATCTCTTCAAAATTATAGAACTTTGAATTATAAATCTTTCAAATTGAATATTTTTTTATTTTGAAACTTATTAATTCTAAATTATGCAATTACTAAGTTTAACAAACAAAAATTCTGTAATTTTGATGATTTACGTTTAAAATTTCATCAATTTGGAAGATTTAGAATTGAAAACTCTTGACTTTGGATCTTAAGAATCGACAAAATCATCACAATTTAAGCATTTTAATTTACATTTCTTCAAAATTGAAGAATTTATAACTTCGAATAGTTAAAATTGAAGAATTTTTCATTATAAATTTTCTAAATTGTAGAACTTTAAATTGAAAATCTTTAAAATCGAGAAAATTTTAATTTTGAAAATTCACAATTAAATATTATGCAAGTTTTAAGTTTTACAATTAAAAATTCTATAATTTTGATGATCTACATTTGAAATTTCTTCAATTTGCAAGATTTTGAATTGAAAACTTAACTTTTGATCTTCAAAATCACCGAAATTTAAACATTTTTATTGATAAATATTCAAAATAAATGTATTTTCTATTGTCAATCTTCAAAATTGAACTATTTCAAAATATAGTTCAAAATAAAGAATATAGTTAAGAACATAAATGTGGAAAATTCAATAATTTGCATTTTTCAATTCTATATTTTCAAAATTCAAAAATTTTCAGTAAAAATTATGGAACTGTGAACTAAGGAGTTTTCCATTGTAAATCTTCCAAATTAAAGAATTTTAATTTTTAAACCGTGAAAAATGGAGAAATTGTTATCTTCATAACTAAACTATTCCAAAAAAGTGTTCCAAATTACATACCTTCAAAACATACAGATTGAAAATTAATTATTTGTAATTCTATATTTTCAGTAAAGATGTTAACAATTTTATAATTTCCATTTTATTTTTGATTTTATACAAATATCTTTGAAATTGAAATATTTTAAATTGTAAATCGTTAAAATTGAAGAATTTTTAATTATCAATGTTAAAAATTCTATAACTTTAAATTGAAAATCTAAAATAAAAAAATAATGATACATTAATAATAAACATTATAATAAAATAAATAAATAACAATAAATAATAAAATAATACTAAACTAAAAACAATCAAAACTAAATAAGTTAAAAGATTTTTCATTGTAAACTTCTTCAAAATAAAACGATATAAATTCCCCCATAAACTTTTACATTTTTTTCCTTGCGTCTAAATCTTCCTGACATAAAATCTTACATTTAAATTTTAAATCAAAGTTACAGATAAGTTAAAGCCGATTCAAATCAAAATTAAAAGTAAATTAAAATGGTATGAAAGCCGATGTAGCTATTTAAATATGTATTTTAATTTATGATTATCAATCATATGTTATACAACTTTAAATTGAAGCATATCTCTTAATACGGTTTGAAATCCATTAAAATGCTTTCATATATTTGGAAATCTTAAGTAATTTCCTCCAATTCATTAAAGCTTTTTTAAATTTAGTAAAATCCTTGGAACTATTTCAAAATCTCTTGAAATCGGTCAAAATATTTTAAAATGTTTGGAAATTCTTTTGAAACTATTGAAATCCATTAAAATGACTTAAAATTGATCGAAATGCCGTAAATTCCTATTAAATGTTTGAAGATCTTTCGTAATACCTTTAAATCGATTAAAACTTTTTTAAGTTCCGTAAAATCTTTGGAAATCTTTCACAGTCTCTTGAAATCCTTCAAAATGTTTTAAAATGTTTGGAAATTCTTTTGAAAACTATTGAAATCCATTAAAATTACTTAAAATTGATCGAAATGCCGTAAAATTCTATTAAATATTTGAACATCTTTCGTAATCCCTTGAAATCGATTAAAACTTTTTTAAATTCTTCAAAAGTTTTTGCAATCCTTGGAAATCTTTGTAAACAAATCAAAATTTCTCCCAAATCTGTTGGGATCCATAAAAATCTCTTAAAAGTGTTTAAAATCCACTAAAATTCTTTCATATACTTGGAAATCTTACCTAATC
>JAABKJ010075445.1:171167913-171229456 GCA_011634705.1 Andricus grossulariae | reverse complement strand
TACCTAATCCCTTGAAATCCATTAAAACCTCTTGAAATTCCATAAAATCCTTTGAAATATTTTCAAGTCTCTTGAAATTCTTCAAAATACTTTGGAATCTTTGAGAATTGTGTGAAGACCTTTCAAATCTTTTTAAAACTTTTAGAAATCTTGAAAATTTCGTAAATTCCTTTAAAATTCTTCAAAAGTTTTTGCAATCCTTGTTAATCTTTGTAAATAATTCAAAAATTTTCTAAATTCCGTTGAAATCCATTTAAATCTATTAACATGGATCGAATTCCTGTAAAATCCTTTTAAATATTTGAAAATCTCACATAATCCGTTGAAATAGATTAAAACTTTTTAAATTCCGTAAAATCCTTGTAAGTCTTTCATAAACTCTTAGAATTCTTCAAAATGTTTTTAAATTTTTGGGAATTCTTTCAAGTCCATTGAAATCCTTTCAAATTTCTTAAAATTTGACGAAATCCCGTAAAATCCTTTGAATTACGTAAACTCCTTTCGAATCCATTAAAACTTTTTTAAATTCCGCAAAATCCTTGGAATTCTTTCACAATTTTTCGAAATCATTTAAAAACTAATAGAATTTCTTAAAATTTCGTAAAATCCTTTAAAATTTATAAGTTTTTGAAATTCTTGGAGATCTTTGTAAACAAATTAAAAGTCCTGAGAAATCTCTTGAAATGCATTAAAATCGCATACATTTTCTTGACATTGGGTAAAATTCTTTTAAATATTTGGAAATCGTACCTAATTCCACGAACTCTATTAAAACTTTTTTAAATTCCCTCTAATCCTTTGAAATCTTTAGAAATCTATGAAATTCTTCGCAATCTCTTAAGCTGGCTTAAAATTCCTAAAAATCGCTTGTTTTCCCGTCAAATCCATTGAAATATTTGGAAAATTCAACCAGTGACAATAGAGGTTCAGGTCTTGGCCGATTGTAGCGCTATATCACTGGTTGAATCTATCATTTTCCGTCACTGGTATATTCAGTCACTTACTGGTTCACCCAGTCAAAGTTTGAAAATCACTGGTTCACCAGTGATAATTCAAACTTTGAATTCAACCAGTTACGCTGGAGGCTCATGTCTTGGCCGAGTGGAGCGCTATATCACTGGTTGAATCTATCATTTGACTTCACTGGTATATTCAGTAACGCCGTTTTAGTTAAGTCACTCCCTGATTCAACCTGTGAAAGTGGAAAAATCACTGGTTCACCAGTGATAAGTTAAAACGCTAATTCAACCAGTGACAATAGAGGTTCAGGTCTTGGCCGATTGTAGCGCTATATCACTGGTTGAATCTATCATTTGACTTCACTGGTATATTCAGTAACGCTGTTTTAGTTAAGTCACTCACTGATTCAACCAGTGAAAGTGGAAAAATCACTGGTTCATCAGTGATAATTCAAAATACTGATTCAACCAGTGACAATTTCACTGGTTCAGTTTAAGAGAGAGATAAAAATATTTAATACTAGTATGTGAATACTTTTAAATAAATTGTTAGACATTTTTTTGTTTGCGAACTTTGATATAATTCAAAGGTTACACTTTTTTCCACATTTTTAAAGAATTCTTTTTTTTCCTTTTTTCAAGAAACTTCCCCTTTTTCTCGTTTGTTCACTTTAATTTAAAATGAGTGAATAGAATAGGTTAAAAATTTAATTATAATAATTTAATTTAACAGATACTACTCTAATAAAAATTAATCTTTTCGTTGAAGATTCACCTTTTTTTTGAAAATTTCACTATTTCGTTGAAAAATTGTTTCATTTTTGATTGCAAATTAATATTTTAACTGAAAATTTAACTATTTCATATTTTGTCCAAAATTGATCTTTTCTAGTTTGAAATTAAACTTTTTGTTTGAAAATTGAACTCGTTGGTTGAATGCTGAACTCTTTCCTTGAAAATTTATTTCATTTTTTGAAGATTTATAACTTTAGTTGAAAATTCATCTCTTTGGTTGAAAATGTATCTATTTTGTTAAAAATTGTTTTTCTTTCTTGGTTGAAAGTAAATTTTCGTCACTGAAAATGTAACCATTTCATTTTTCATTAAAAACTTATGTTTTAAATTGAAAATTGATCTTTCCTTGATGAAAATTCATGCATTTTGTTGATAATTCGTCATTTTTTTCGTAGGAAATTCGCCTTTTTGGTAGAAAATTAATCTTCTTGGTTGAAAATTATTTATTCTTTTTGGTTAAAATAAAATAATCTGCTTTGGTAGAGAATTCAACTAATTTGCTGAAACTTCATATTTTTTTATTGCATTAAACTGTTTCTTATTTTAAATTGAAATCGTCTTTTTGGTTGAAAATTAATTTTCTTGATTAAAAATACAACGATTTTGCGGAAAATGTATGTATGCTGTTGAGAATTAATCTTTTTCGTTAGAAAATTAATATTCAGTGTTGAAACTAATAGTAACTGATTCTATGTAAAATTAACAGTAAGCAATTGTTATCATTTATTGTTATTATGTAATTTCAAATATCACCAAAGTTTCATAGATTTAAAAAATATTGTAATTTTGGTTGAAAAGAAATGTTTCCTTTTTTGGAAGTACTTTAAATTATTGTGAGAGCGATCTTCGGTAACAATTTTTATGAAATATTAACAATTATAAAAATTATTAACCATTTTTGTGGAAAATTTTGGAATTAATGGATTTTCAATTTCGGATTTTCCTTCATCATCTAAATTGATGCAGATATTCTTTAAAATAATATACTGAGTTCAATTATATTTTTTAAAATAGAAAAATTGTTAATGTTGTAAACAAATTAAATAAATTCAAAGCTTTTTCACGTTGGCCTGGAAAAGAATTTTTTTCACTAAAACTGCGTTAAGTTTTTGTGAGCCAGATTTGCAGTCACCATTTTTATATAATTTTCATGTATTTAGAAAAGCTTTCTTGTATCTTTGAACTTCGTCATATACACAAAAATAGTTTATAAATATTATATTTATAATTATTATAATCACTCTCATAATAATTGAAAGTATTTCCGGATAAGAAAATTTTGTTTTCAACCAAAATTACAATATTTTTTTAATTCATGAAAATTTCGTGATATTTGAAATTAAATAATAACAATTGTTTATTGTTAATTTCACATAGAAACAGTGAGTGCAAATCTCTCGCACAAATATTTTAAGCATTTTTGGCTAAGAAAAAATGATTTTTAACCAAAATTACAATATTTGGCTATTTGCTAATTTAGTTTGTTTATAATATTAAAAACATACAATAATCAAATTATTTGTATTCTGGGAGTACTCTTGCGTTGATTTAAGATGATTTTCATTATATGCAAACGGTTGTTGAAGAGTAAATAATAATTATTTGCAAAATCACGATTTTCTCGTACTTTGAGTAAACATATAATAAATAAATAAATGAAAATTGAAAAATCTATGAGCAAGGTGTTCTCTGAAACCTATTTTTATGCCTTTGGTCCAACTGTGCGCCATCTCAAAAATCGAAATTTCAGAAAATTTCAAAAGATTCCAAGGGAGTTCAAATATTTGCAAAATTATAAAAGATTATAAGGGATTTAAACATTATTATGGAAAGTTTAAAATATATCAAGCTATTGTGCGGGTTTTCAAAATATTTCTAAGGATTCCACGAGATTTGAGGGATTTAAAAAATCTCAAATGATTTTGAAGAAGATAGTCTATTTTCAAATATTCCGAAGAATTTCATAGGATTTCAAAGAATTTCATGAGATGATAGAAAAATTGAAGAGATTTAAAAATTTCCATGGAATTGCAAATGATTTCGTGCGATTTCAGAAAATGTAAAATATTTCGAAGATAACAAAGATTTCTTCACGGTATTTACAAAATCTCAAGGGTTTTCAAGGAATTTTACAATATTTGAGAGATTCATATGATTTCAAAATAAATTAAAATATTTCATAAGATTATAAGGAATTTTCTTTGGTTGAAAATTCGTTTTTCAAATTAAATTTTTTTTTTTTTCAACTAAAAATGTAACTATTCTATTTTTTGTCGATTTTTTTTATAGAAATTTAATATTTTTGGTTGAAAATTCGTTTTTTAAATTAAAAATTAATTTTTTCAACTAAAAATGTAAGTATTCCATTTTTTGTCGATTTTTTTTTTGATAGACATTTAATTTTTTTGGTTGAAAATTTCACTATTTTGTTGAAAAATTATTTTATTTGGTTAAAAACTTATTTTTGTTAAAAATTTATTTATTTTGCTGAAAATTCATCTATTTTGTTAAAAATTTGACTTCATTTTTTGTGGAAAATTCATCCTTTGGGTTGAAAATTCATCTATTTTGTTGAAAATTTGTCTTTTTTTAGTAGAAAATTCAACTATTGGGTTAAAAATTAATTTTTTTGCTTGAAGATTCATTATTTTATTCAAAAAATTAACTAATTTGCTTAAAAATTGATTTATTTTGTTGAAAATTCATCTATTTTGTTAAAAATGTGTGAAGATTCATTATTTGAGTTAAAAATTAATTTCTTTGCTTAAAAATTAACTATTTTGTTGGAAAGTCATCTATTTTGTTAAAAATTTGTCTTTTGTGGTAAAATATTAATCTTCTTTGTGACTAATTCACTTTTTTGGTTGCCAATCCATTTCTTTGGTTCAAAATTCCTTTAAAAATTCAAAATTTGGTTGAAAATTCATTTATTTTGTAAAAAAATTCATTTCTTTCATTGAAAATTAGTTTTTCTTAATGGAAATTAATGTTTTTAACGGAAAATTTAATTATTCCATTTTTTGTTGAAAATTTATATTTCTTGACAAACATTTAATCCTCTTGGTTGAAAATTCATCTCTTTGGTTGAAAATTTAACTATGTTGTTGAAAATTCAAATATTAGGTTGAAAATTTCATAAAAAATTTTAATATTTGGTTGAAAATTCATGTATTTTGTTAAAAATTATTCTTTTTTGGCAGAAAATTAAACATTTTTGTTGAAATTTCATTTTTTTGGTTGAAAATTCGTTTTTCAAATTAAAAATTAATTTTTTTAACTAAATATGTAACTATTCCATTTTATTTCGAATTTTTTTTTGATAGAAATTTAATTCTTTTGGTTGAAAATTTCACTATTTTCTTGCAAATTTATATTATTTGGTTAAAAACTTATTTCTGTGACTTAAAATTAATCTATTCTATTTTTGGTTGAAAATTTTATCATTTAAATTTGAAAATTCATGTATTTTCTTGAAAATTTGTCTTTTTTTTTTAGTAGAAAATTCATCTTCGGGGTTGAAAATTCAAGTATTAGTTTGAAAATTCCATTAAAAATTAAAATATTAGGTTGAACATTGTTTTTTTTTTAAATTAAAAATTAATTTTTCAACTAAAAATTTAACTAAATTTTCTGTCGAAATTTTGTTCTTTTTGGTAGAAAATTCATTTGTTTTGTTGAAAATTAAACTATTTTGGTGAAACTATATTTTACTAGCTTAAAAACAAAGACGAATTAATTCTCGGAGAATTTCGTATTATTCGTCATTCATAAAATTTAATAATTGTTATAACATTCTTATCTATATATTTTCGGTTAACAAAATAAGTTCGACTACTAATTTATCAAAATTTATAACATTAACATCTACTTGACTAATTTAAACATCCGTTTAAAAAACATAGAAGAATTGTCATATTAATAATAAGAATATTGAAAAGTTTTTAATTTTAAATATTCAAATTAGACGAATTTCAAACTGAAAGTCGTTAACATAGAAGAATTTGTGATTTTAAATCTTAAAACTTAAACAAAACAAAAAAACTTTCAAGATTACATTCCTCCAAAATACAAGTCTTAATAATAGAGTTATTTAAAAGCCACTTTTGTTTGAAATCAAGAATTTTTAATTATAACTCTTCTAGATGGTAAAGATTTGAATGGTCGAACTGAAAAATTAAATATTTCCTTTTTTAAAACATTTATAATTACAAATTATAAGTGCTTTATTGAACGATAAAAAAGTTCCATATTTCATACCTTCAAAATTACATTTTTGAAAATTAAATAATTTGTAATTCCATATTTTCAAAATTTATGAATTGTCTATTGGAACTCTTCAAAATTGCAGAACTTTCAATTGTAAATATCTTATTATTGAGAAGTATTTAATTGTAACAATTGACAATTAAAAATTCAAAAATTATTGATATTAGTATGTAATATTTCACAATAATTATAATTTCATGACTAAGCAGTAATTTGTAATGATTCAATTATTTCATATTCGTTTATCATGCGTCCAGCAGAACTGTTAGTTAAAGTTACCAGTAAATGACTGCACATTTCCATGAATTTCCCGGAATGCCAATAAAATTCCACAAATTTTCATAAATTATCAATAATTTCCGCAAATTTCATAAACCTTAATACATTTTTTAAATTTACAGAAAGTTTTCTTTTAACGTGGTTTTCTGGTTTGCTTTGAAAACGGGGAAACCTACAACATTTTTGTATAATGAAAAAACATGCGCAATTAACTTTTCTAGAAGAATATGTAATTTTTAACTCAAAATTTGAAACTTGTTTCACAGCTCTCCAGGGGTCAACGCCGCCCATTAAGCGGGAAAAATTTATTGGCGGTTGAGAAGTAAAATTTGGATTTTTTTCTGAATCCCAGCGATTTTTTGTTATTTCAAAAAAATTATGATATACTAACATGGATTTGGTGTGTGATTAATCCGTCTTCTAGGATGCTGCCCCCTTGGCGTTTGATGTTCAAATGACTCATCATCAATTCCATCTGTAAGATACAATATAGGGATTTTTATTACAGAATTTTTTCAACGAACCCGAAAAATTTGCTATTGGTCCAAAATAAAGAGGGCCAAGTGAAATCCCAAATTTAGACAATTTTAAAAAATAACTGAAGGTTCCAAATTTCGATTATGTACATATATTTTGAGAATCTAGACAAGAAAATGCAAATACGTTTGTTTCAATGCCAATGAATATTGTGAAATTTAATAATATATATTTTCGTTGATCCAAGCAAATATTTTGGTTGATCAAAGTAAAACTTTTGGTTAATCCAATCAAATATTTTGGTCGATCCATGAGAATATTTTTGTTTACTATTTCAAATGAGTGTTTTGCTTTCATGAGAAAAGATTTTGGTTGATTATACCAAAACTGGTAGTTTATCTAACCACAAAGGACTTATTTATATAAAGGAATTATTTGGTAGTTTATTCAACTAGTAAATATCACAAGACGAGACGATTCCACGATAAGCCATTTGCAATATAAACTGTGCAGGATTCTTCAATTGTTTGATTCAAAAATTCGTTCTGCTGTTTTATCTAAAACTTAATCATACAATTTTCGGCGATCACAGGGATTCAAGCAATTGTTGGTATTTTTCACATGATCACTTAATCGCAACCGATTCATTTTTCCGATCAGTTATTTTCATACGGATCACCGACATGCAAACGAAAAAGGATTACATTTTTATGTTTTTTTCGTTACGCTCTCCTGAATCATCCAAGGGTAGATCCAACCAACAAATTTTATTGAAACCATAAAATATTTTCTAAAATCAACGAAATGATTCAACGAAAAACTTCGATTGATTTAAGCAAACGAATTTGTTTTAATGAACCAAAATGTTTTCTGAAATAAAATCAACCCAATGCGGTCAACGAAACAATTTGTTGAATAAAGGGAAAAATGTTCTGGGTAAAAGAGTTCATATTCTCTGATAAATTCTTTATTTCTTCAACTTACCTAAGTTTCTTATCCTGAAACAGTTTTTGTGAACTTCACCGAGCGAAATTTCCAAAAGCCCCCACGCACTTTTTCCGAGTCTCCTTGCAATTTACCTTTAGGCCACGCCTTCTGCCTGTTGACACATTCGCACCACTAAATGTTCGAAGGAAAATCGCAAGGAGACTCACCGATAAAGTCCGTGAAGGCTCTTGGAAATTTCGCTAGGCTAACTTCACGGTATTACAGCAAAACAGCGCTTGATATTCACCCAAGTAACCCTTGCCATTTTTGCATGTGAGCTGTGCTTATTTTCCGTGGTGCTTCATCGTGTGATTGATAGGAGCATCCATGAATGTATTCCAAGAGAAATGCTTGCTAATAAAGAGTGACAAATGTTCACGCGTTAATGACTAGATTTTTCTCTCCGTGTAGCGGCGAAACCAAGAACTTGCACTGTGAGCGCGAATTATGATTTAAATCTTAAGATTTTTCCTTGCAATCTTGTGCAATCTTGTGCAATCCCATGCAAACTTTGGCAATATTTGGCAATCTTGCAATTTCTTGCAATCTTTTGCAATCCCATGTAATCTTGCAATCTTGCAATCTGGTGTACATCATAAATTCGAGTAAGTAACCCCTCGGTTTGCCTCAAAATCCGAAACAAGTATCTAGCCTAAGTCAGGATTTGGTGTCGCTTTCGCCCCTAAGTTTGGCTGGATCCCAGACAAGCAATGCCTGGAGTGAAAATCCTATTACGAATATACGTACTGTAGGTGAAATCGAAGCGGGTCTAGCGCACGCGTCAGTCCTGCGGCAATATATATTTGAATTATTATCACGCAAAATTGAATAAATTCTGTCTGCACCGCAAAAATGATGACTATTTAATTTAATAAATAATGATTCTTAATTAAACATATTTTGAAATTTCAGTTGCAGCTATTTGTTACAAAAAAATGGCCGATGATTTGCGATTTTGGTACAAATTATAAAAAAAGTTATACTAATGTTGAAGAAGTTATTGATAACTTGTAAAGAAATAATATTTGAGGTTATATTAAGGCCAATATTTGCCGCATTCTTATTAATTATAAATTATTCTCTTTCTTTTATGTCTAGTACATAAGATTCATCGATTGTATTCAACTTATTTAAATTTTTCATTGTGACAACAAAATAAATAGAAAATGTGAGTTTCTTCTTCCTCCATAATCGCGAATCGTAGGCATGTATGTGAAGTGATAGTAGTGGAACTCAGAATACGCAATTAATTCATATTATGTAAAAGTGAAATTTATTTTCTATATTCAAATTTAATTGTAATATATTTGACTAAAATAAGAAATAGTGAATTATTTCAGAGTGGAATTGTTTGCTTACAAGTTTTGTCAATAAGTTCATATATAAATTGAGTGATAAAGTTATTATGAAAGTAATTAAATTTTTAACCGAATTCGTTGTAAATATCCTTTCAAGGTTGTCAATTTTTGGTGATGAGCTGTGCAGTAAAATTCAAATAAAAGTCAAACCATACACTTGCAATTTATAAACCTTAAAAGATTTTATTAACATTTAAATTAAAAGTAGAAACAAATTTACGTGCATATTTTTTATATTGCTTTTTACAAATAATATACAGCGTTTTTACATTTTGCACACCAAATTGAAACTAAATACTGCAAAATATTCTCCTTGAACTATTTTTTACCGCTGCTTTGAAAGAAGACTAGAATTTTGTTTAAAATCTTCTTATTTTTCACATCAGAAGGTTTATTATTGTTAAGATTTGATGGCAACAATTCTATGATTCCTTCTTCGGAAATAGTAAAAGAAGCAAGCTTTTCCAATACTTGTACATCGAATGTTGCGTCATGAAAAGTCCCATTTACATCTATTTTTGCAAAATCTCGAGCCAGCGTTGATAGCGTAAACATTCCTGGACCCTTTCTATCAGGGAATTGCTTTTTAGGAATACCTAAAGTGTCCGAAAAACCAACAATTACATTCTTAAAATCTTCAATCATCGAATTCTGATTGATAGCTCTGAGCAAACGAGGAACTTCGAATCCTGCGTTGTGAGCAATAAAAATGCACTGCCGAGACGAAAACTGTAAATATTTAAGGAATCCATCCAAAGCAACTTTTAAATGTATAGCTTGCATTCTCTTTCCATTGAAGAATAATTGTCGAGCAATATTTTCTAAACCTGTGACTTTAGTTGCACTAGAGGTGGTTATCTGGGTTGGATTTATATATGCTGAAAATACATGCTTCCCGCTTTTTGCTGCGATTTGTAGAATATCAGCACATACACTCCTATGTTGCAACATGACGAATCCCTTGCGGTGATTCTTTTTGATTAATTTTTTCAATTTCTAGCGAATCTGAATCAGTTGCGCTATTTTGGGTGAAGAAAAGCACTGTCAAGAACCTGTATGTAGATAATTTCTCAATGAAGAAAACAGGTAATTTTGTTTTCGTCATATATTCGTATAAGAATAAGATTTTTATTTCAAAAATCATAAAAGTATTATAACAATCCGACGGTTCTGCAAGGCTTTATGTCTTTTACATGGCTCAAGTCAGAAAAGTGTTTGTTCTATGCCAAAATTAAATATTCAGTACCAAATAAATAATTTGAAGCAATTGTAAGAAAAAAGAAACAACTGAAAAAACAACCAGTGTTTAAGCAATAGTGTGAAATAATAAAAAATATACGTAAATACAAAACCACATGTTACGTAGAAGAAAAATTTTACGATATAATATTTCTGAAGTATATAATGTCATCATTTAAATGTCATATAACATATCTCAAAATGTAAATAATATTTTTAAACGACTGCGCAAAAACACGAACGTTAAACCAACTGAAGAAATACATGTGAAATCAAAGACAGCAACAACTAACACTTTTATGATTCGTATTTATTAACAAAGAGCATAATAAATAATCAAACACCTGATTGATGGAATAGAAGTTATAGTTAGGACAAAGAATACGTAGACAGTAAATAGAAAAACAAAACGCAAAAAAAATTGAACAAATTAAAATACACGTTATTAATTCATATTGCATTGGTAATGATTATTAATACACCATCGTTGAGTTTTCAATTGAAAAACAAATTTTTAAAAATTTCTATGAAGATTCATCTTATTTGCTAAAAAGTTTAACTATTTGGTTGTTAGTCGAATTGTTTGGTTAAAAGTATTTTGATTTATTTTTCGAATTAGACTGTATCATAACCACTAAACAGAAAGAAAGGAATTGATTTTAAAATAATACTAGTAGTACCAATTGTCAAAGAACTCTACCCCCCAAATTACAAAATTTGTAAAAAATTAAACCTCTATACGATTTTTGCATAAAAAATAAATTCCACCAAACTTTACTGCATATACCAAAAAATCCTACACCAAAGTTAAGAAAAAAAACAATCTTTCATACATAATATCTGAACATCGATCAGATCAAAATCATCATCGAAAAAATATTTTATTTTAATGAGAAGAAAGTTGAATTTTCAGGAATAGAAAACAATTATCACAATACAAATATTATGGAAATGTTTCACATTGTTGAAAATATGAACTTAGTAAACTTACGAACAGACACAGAAAACTCAAGTGTAATTTATCATGATATAATAATATATGATATAATAATGATATAATGATGATATAATAATATAATTTTTAACAGTAAAATTAAAAAATAGCGATAATACCAAACTCAAAACCATTAAATACACCTTTTTTTAAATAACTCTATATACCTATTTTGCCGTTAGTGAGGTTATGAACACTTAAAGAAAAAGGACTTTTTGAATTACCCGCCGCCCAATTTCAGGGTCTTTTCGAGTAATCAATGTAAACCACATGTGAACCACAATCTTTCACACTACTAATTATGAAAAATAAAGCTTTTGCGATCCTATAGTTGATTAAAATATTGCATCTAACTGGTAATTATATAAAAAAGTCATTATGTTGAAGGTCAAGAGGCTGTAATCTTTCCTACCAACCAAATTATGAGGATGCTCAATTCAAATTTAAGTTTTTTAAATAAGACCCTTCAATTTTCTTGGTTTTCTTGAAAAATTATGGCCACGAGTCTTATTTTATTGAGAAAAGATGGATAAGATGTTGCGATAGGGCGTTCTAGGTCTGAAAATGATGTTCGTAGCTTTCGAATTAAACAAAAATACAAATTTAGGAATAAAAATTCTTCCACCTCTTGATAATATTTGTAGTAAATTATCATTAAATCATATCTTTTTTCAATAGAATTTAGGGCAAGTCCACCAAAATGTAAGTGAATCAAACTTTAATATTAAAAACACAATAATTAAATTCGAGAGCATTCAGAAGAATATAAGGGAAATGAGAAAAATTCAACAAAGATAAATAAATAAAAATTTAGCGTGGATTCAAAATATGTATTCAAAAAAATGAGTAAACTCTTGCTTCTCTCAGGCCCAAGATGGTTACAGCTCAAAGTGTCGAAGGCTTTTTTGTTGAAGATGCATTATCGAATAGTCTGCACCAGTCATGGACGCATTTTTGGAATGCAATCAAGTTATCTGATATGAGCAGAATTTCTAGTTTGACTCATTAGACAATGTCTAATTCATAACTACGAGATGAAGGGTTTTATTCTGCGACCGACACAAAAAAAACGGATCGACCAAAGGACGACCGCTTTCTGCGTTTTTCCCGCAAGTGTTCCGGCATTTCGTCATCACGTAGTGCTGCCTTTCAGGCTATAAATCAGGGAAAGCTTGACCGGTTTTTGGGCCGGTTTTTGGTACATCTACTGATTGGTCTGAAAAGTGTTTCATTTTATTTGTCTGACTAGGTCTTATAACCCCTTAAAAGGATTTTTCCTCAAAGGGATTTTATTTCAAGAAATAGGCATTTTTATATTCGTGTTTTACATGGGTTTTCGCACTTTCGTTCTAATTATTCTGGCTTTCTCATTGTTAGTATTGCTCGCGCAAGATTGCACTTTGCCAAAAACTGTGAACATATATGCGTTACAACATATGTAAAAGCCACCATTTTTCTCAAGGTACTCAGCCTTTAAAATAAGGCTTATTTTTCACTTTATTAGGTCTGGGACCATGGAAAGAGTACGAATGTCCTGCTTTATCAGATTTATTAGCAATGATTTCTATAAAATGATTGAAACAAACTTGGAGAGTCGTGTTTCTAAGAAAAGGTATATTAGATTAGGATCAATGAGAACTCATGGTTTATTGGTTTATTATCATTTGAATCACTTTCGAATTCACGTGAAGGTTTGGGAGTGTATTGTTGATATCTAGAGTAACCCAGATAACACAGAACACAGGCAACTAAATATCAACCTAAACTGGGCGAAGCATATGGTGACCAAATGCAGTAAGTTTGTCATGACTTTTTGGATGTGCAGGAGAGCCTATGGGTTGACGTGGGGTTTAGGGCCCAAAAATTCTTGCATGGCTCTATTCTGCTGTCCTAAAACCCTTGCATGTTTCGATAACCGACAGAGCGGCACACGTTATGTGCCGCCTGGCAAGAACAAATAGATGGACTCGGGGGACTAGGCACACTAGGCTCCCGAGTGATATCAGCGCACTGCCGATTCTACAGGTGTGGCAAGATAAAATAGCAAACCGCTTCCACTTTGCAAAAGCTTTCCGCATCTGCATCCCAAGCAAGAATCTTTGAAAAGCCAGTGGTAACCCACTTTCATAAGGGTCCCTGGTCACACAAGGATCAAGGGCAACGAAAAGGTGAACCAGGGTTGCCGTCACGCGAAATCCATATTGAGTTATACCTATAGGATGGACAGAGCCATGGAAATCCTGGGTTTACCCAAGAAGGATATAAGGACAGTGCTACGGATCCTAACTGGGCATCATATGCACAAAATGGGGTATAACCCCACAACAGAGTGCATGAAATGCGGCAGGGATGACTAAACATCACTGCATGTATTACGACAGTGCCCGGCATTAGCTAGGCTCAGGCAGCAGACCCTGAGGCCCATTTTATGGAACCAGAGGAAATTACAACGCGCTCAGTATTCGAAATACTAGGCTTCGTCAGGAAGTCCGGGGTCGACTGCTGAGAATGAATAGGTAAGGGTGTGGCACAATAGGTTTTAAAGTTTGAGCGGGAGGCTTCATAGGCTTCCCGCTTGTTTTAAAACTAACTACCTAACAGGTATAATATTAATAATAATAATAAGTAATTAATAAGTAATTAATCATAGATAATAAATAATACGTAATTCATACATTTCTTTTGGGCATATTTAATTATTTTTAATGTGTTTTCCACTATTTTTGGTTACGTAATGATATAGTGAAAATTTGGGAGTTTTTTGCTTCATTAAATACAAAGTTTTTCAATTTTGTTATAAACTCTTTAGTTATTTTTCAGTTTTTCGATGGTGAAACTTTTAGTTTTTATGATCATTCACCATGAATCTTGTTATCTTCCATTTGAAGTAAAAAAATCGGATAATTCTGTTTTGTCTTTAAAATGAGTTTGAACCATGGTCCGGAGGTCTTAAACAGACCCAATGTCCGATGAAAATATTTCATTCACATTTTTGTTGGTAGAGTAGTGATGTCACACCAGATTCTGAGGACACAATCATTAAATTGAAAAAGTAACATATATAGGGGTTATAATATCATATTCTGCTCTGCTGCAGGCATAGAATTTGTTCATTTTTCCATATCTTGTCAATTTATTTAAGAATATTTTTCACTTATTCCTTTGCAAGATCAAATTTACAATGTATTTATTCATTTAAAAAGTATAATATATAAGGTGAGTCAATAAATACATTAGGGATGCCCCTAACAAATATATGGACGTCTTCAGATAAATACGACGGCAACAACAATAACTACGAAGACGATGACAGACAGACACTATCATAATAACAGATTTTTCGGATTCAGAGGGGTTTTGAAACGTGGAGATTTAAATAAATTTGCGATAGCCAGTTTTCACATAAAACTAATATCTTCTCATTATGATGAGAATGTAAGGATTTTTTTTTGGAGAAAAAATAGAGGTGAAAAAATGCTTTCAAATTTCGATAATATTTTTTTTGAGGTTAAGTTTTATAAGTGCACCTCCAACTTTTTTCAAAACAAACCTTGAAGTGTCTGCTTCAACATACATTTTTGTCAGATTTTTCGTAGTGCTGCGTCATGGCGAAAAATGATGAAAATCATGCATGTCGCACAGCACACAGCACACTCGGTTCAGCTGGGCAAATCGAACCTCACTTTTCGGTTTACACTTTATTAGTTTAATTAGGCGGTCGGCTGGGATGATGGTGCACTTGTACTTTGATACATCGAGTTTCAAAGTATTGTAAAAAGTTTTAAATATTTAATGGAATTTCATAAGATTCCAAGGTATTTTCAATTGATTCAAGTAATTTAATGGGAACTAGAAGATTTAAAAAAAAAAGTATTTCAAATGTTTTAGCGAATTCAAAAAAATTCTTAGGAAATTTTAATTAATTTCAGTAATTCAATAGGATTTTGAAGAATTTAAAACATTTATTTTAAGAATAAAAGAAACTTCCGATCTTAAGCTTTAGGCGATGTTGTCGGGGTGGCCGGATCATACTCTTCTTATATCATAAATCAAATCACAATAAAACACTTCATTCGTACATCCGTTGGAAAATCCAAAAGTTGAACTATTTTGTGCCCGTCGCAATTTCGATGTGCACAGATGATAACCAAGCAATGGTTAACGAGCACAGATGGGAGACTTTCAACTGTGCACGTCAAAACTTAGTCGTGCACAGATGGTACACTAGCAACAGTCAAAAGTTTCATTTCAAAAGTGAACTAAGGTAAGCATTTTTTTAAATCTTATGTGTTTTAGTAGGTTATTGTCCTTTACGTACACGTATTACGTGTAAACTTCTTTTTTAATTAAAGGTAAAAAGCCTGAAAACTGTAATGCTCGATTCCTTTTTTGTTAGACTATTTGATTTGGAGAGAAAAAAATGAAGCACACGTATTTTATCACGTTATTGTTTCTTCTTTATTTCACACTGACTTCATCGGCAGTTTTAGATGATTCAAAGAACTTTCCTGTTTAGGTTCTTTTTCTGTTACATGCATAGTTTGAAACCAATTATAATTACAACTATACCTACGATTTGAGATGAAAATTTAATAATTATAATTATCATAATAAAAGATGTTAAGTGATATACTTATCTGTGAAGGACAATCTTAAAACTAATAACGTCGCCATCTTACATATGGGTAAGATAACCACTACTTATGTATGTATGTGTACTCTGATGATGCAATAGAATATTCTCTAGTTACATTTATTAACCCACTTATCCACTAAAGCATTAATCAGTTTTTTCTCTATGCAAGGATAAGGCTGCATACTCTGAGAGGTCGCCCGGTAACCCAGAGTCACCGTTTGAGACACCTCACCCAGGTGCCATTCAGCTTTCAGCACGGTTGCTACGCCTTTGCTCAGGGGTTATTCCTTTGGGACCATCCCTGGACAATTGTCCGCGACTGCTTATTAATGATCGTAACCATATTCAGCAGAAACCCTTGGTACAGAACCCTCTATCCGCAACCCGAGGACGCGTTCAGTGGCTTTGTCATAGGCCCTTCGGTTCGATTCCTAAGGAATCGAAACCGATATCGAATATATGCGAATCGAATATTCTAGAGTAATTTACAAGATTCCAAGGCATTTTCGAAAGCCATAAAATGTTTTAGGTGATTTTTAAAGTTTAAAAAGGTCTTGAAATATTTTGGGGAATTTCTAATGGCTCCAATGCATTTCTTCGTTTTTTTATATAATTTGAAGGAAATTCAAAGAATTTCAAATATTTTGGGCTGTTTTTGAAATTTTCATTTGATTTTAAAGACATTAACGAATCTCAAGAATTCAAGGAAAGTTTGATTGATTTCAGAGTATTTGACATATTTTAGAGTATTTTAAATAATTTTGAGGCATTGAACAAAATTTCAAGTTTCACGGAATTTAAAAAAAGTTTTAAGGATTTAAAAAGTTTTAGTTTATTTCAAAAGATTCCAAAGAGTTTTCAATTGATTTCAGAAATTTAATTTATTTCAGAGGATTTGAAATATTTTTGAGTATTTTAGAAGATTTTGAGGCTTTTTCGTGAACTCTAAAAATTGTATGCTTTCAAGTAATTTTAAAATATTTTAAATAAATATTTAAGGAATTTGAAAAGACTTCAAGGCATTTCCAAAAGATTTTAATAATTGAAAGGAATTTCCAAAAATTGTGAAGGATTTGAGAACTTTCAGAGTATTTTGAAAGATGCAAAGACATTTTCGAAAGCTTAAAAAAGTTTCAAGTGATTTTTAAAGAATAGAAGGATTTTTGTTTCATTTCAATTTCATTTCATTTCAATTTCATTTCATTTCAATTTCATTTCAATTTCCTAGATTTTTTCTAAATTCATTTCAAACTTACTGAATTCAATGCATTCATTTATATTTTTTATTTCTCTTAAATTTATTAAATTTCATTTATTAAATTGAAATTGATATACTCATATGCATGCCATAACGAACAAATAACAATTTATATTAGAAATAACATTTCTTTTAATTTATAAAATCTGAAAATTCATTGTGGCAATATAATTCCTGAATAAGTTAAATGTTAAACAAATTTGAAAGCCAATTTTAATACATTGAATTATAGTTATATTCACAATTTTTTTCATATGATAACGATGGCAGAATTTACCCACATATAAGATATGAGAAATCCATTATGTACTCCTTTAACAGAGAATAAAAAATTAAAAGGAGCTTCTTATTGGAGGCTACACACATCATCCTGTGGTGCCTTCTAATTATTTTATACGGATATTTTGTAACATTAATTAAATATAAATATATATATATATATATATAAATTGAAATGCGATCATAGAATTTCAGGTGTTACTTGTTTTAATAATGAGGAATTCAACTCGCCCTAAAATATTTTTGATATTTTTGCTACCTACTTTAAAAGTGTCTATAGGGATTTATCTGTTACTTCATTTATTTTTGATAGGCAACATAAACGTTTACTTGGAAATAATATTAAAATATTGAATTTTTCTGTCACTAAAGCAATAAAGAAGCTTCCAAATCAACAGACTGCTGATAAAAGGCCAGGGTTTGTCTGGTGCTTAAAAGGGCCTTAAATCAGAAGCAACGAACCATAGACCTATTGCGGTTCTAAATCATTTTTCTAACATTTTTGTAATACGTCTTCATGACATTATCTTTATGATAATTGCGTGGAAGATATCAACAGATTAATATGGATTTATTCCACGTGAATCTACGACTTTCAATTTGATAATTTTTACTCAGAAAATCTAGGATTTACTTGTTGACTATGACCAGGTTGATGTCATTTTTACTGATATTTCTAAAGCATTGAATAAAGTCAACCACAATATTCTAATAGAGAAAATGTATAACATAGGTATTCCGCACAAACTTTTACTTCTCATTGCATCATATCTGGCGAATAGATATCGTGTTGTACAATATAACTTTGGGTCTTTTCATAATATTTATGAATGATGTATCGCTTATCTTGGACTGCCACCACCTGCTATATGCAGATGAGGTAAACATATTTTTACCAATCGCGAATCTAAATTCTGGTTGATATCTCGAAGCAAATCTCAATGTTTTTAACAACTGAAATTTGAACAAATTTGAACAAATGGATAAATTCAGTGTAAATCCATCGAAATGCAAGATACTATCTTTTTTTAGATCCAAGCTTGAATATGCGTCTGTCTTATAGGTACCACAAACAATGAATCAAATAAATTCAATTCAGAGATGCGAAAGGCGATTTTAAAAGTATTAAGCACGGAAAGAGAATTTCTGGAACTCCTACCTATACATGCGCCAAAATACTTTTCTAGAGATTCGACAATGTCACTCGACGAATTCACTAGTGCTGTTCATAAATTTATTGTAAGCACGAACACTCTATAAAAGTTTGTAAAAGTCTGCCTGCGTGCTCACGCCTAAACCGTATCTATAGATACATTTTGTAGCCCCATCATTTGTTCTCTGAAGTGTTGGACTTACTGATATTCAAGTGAATGAATAAATAAGTGTGATGCAAAAAATAAAAGGGCTCATGGAATCGCCCTGAAAGATGTCCCTCTGAAGGGTGACGTTGTTCGTTGTCACACGATAATTTTCAGAAGTTCTTGATACAATCTGGTCGAGCAGCGGAAAAGTTCTTCGTGCCTCTGAGTGCTTTTTTCACCTTTTCGGCAGAGATTGATGGACATTCCTCCTCAGATTTTATGAGGTTGTCGAAAAAATCCTTGAAGCGGATGATATTGTCAGTATCTTCTTTCAACTTTAGTGTTTTCGGGATCTTGTATACCTCTCTCCAAAAGATATTGTTAGACATAGGATGGGATGAGATAAAGAAGAAGAGATTGAAAAAGATACAGGAATTCGGATTGACAGAGAGATAGAAGGACATCGGCTTGTATAGATAAAGGATAAAATAAAATATAAAAGACGGCTTTGAAAAAGATAGACGTGAATTTAGATTGGGAAAAGGTGAGTAGATATTGTTAGACATAGGATGGGATGAGATAAAGAAGAAGAGATTGAAAAAGATACAGGAATTCGGATTGACAGAGATATAGAAGGACAACGGCTTGTATAGATAAAGGATAAAATAAAATAGAAAAGACGGCTTTGAAAAAGATAGACGTGAATTTAGATTGACAAAGAGATGGTCAAAGTTTGATGTGGATGGGTGAAGGAAAGGGTGAAATAGAGAAGAGGGGATCAAAAAAAATAGACGTGAATTTCAATCTATAAAGAGGTAGAAAAATATAGACATTGATAGACGTAGTATAGGATGAAATAAAGAAGAGGAGATTGAAAAGGATAGATGGGAATTTAGATTGACAAAGAGATGAGAAGAATAGACTTTGATAGATATTGTATAAGAAAACATAGAGAAGAGATAGAGAAGAGATAGAGAAGAGATAGAGAAGAAATAGAGAAGAGATAGAGTAGAGATAGAGAAGAGATAAAGAAAAGATAGAGACGAGAAGATTGAAAAAGATTGACTCTAATAGATAAAGGATAAGATGAGATAGAAAAGATGGTATTGAGAAAGATAGATGGAAATTAGGATTGAAAGAGTTATAGTAAAAGTTTGATTGGATGGATGAAGGAAAGGGTGATATAGAAAAGAGGGAATTGAAAGAGATAGACGTGAATTTCAATTAACGAAGAGGTAGAAAAACATAGACATTGATAGACGTAGTATAGGATGAAATAAAGATGAGATGATTGAAAAGGATAGATGGGAATTTATATCGACAAAGAGATAACAAAAATATACATTAATAGATGTAGTACAGGATAAGATAGAAAAAAGATAGAGAAGAGATAGAGAATGAAAGATTGAAAAAGATTGACATTATTAGATGAAAGATAGTATGAGATAGAAAAGACGGTATTGAAAAAGATAGAAGAAAATTAAGATTGACAGAGAGATAGTAAAAGTTTGATTAGATGGATGACGGAAAGAGTGAAAAAGAGAAGAGGGGATTGATAAAGATAGACGTGAATTTAAATTAAGAAAGAGCTGGAAAAAGGTAAGTAGGTATTGTTAGACATAGGATAGGATGAGGTAAAGAAGAGAAGACTGAAAAAGATACAGAAATTCGTATTCACAGAGAGATAGAAGAAAGACGTGAATTTCAATGAATAAAGAGGTAGAAAAGGATAGACATTGATAGAAGTAGCATAGGATGAAATGAAGAAGAGGAGATTGAAAAGGATAGATGGAAATTTAGATTGACGATGAGATAACAAAATCAGACGTTGATAGATGTAGTATAGAATGAGATAGAGAAGAGATAGAGATGAGAAGATTGAAAAAGATTGACATTGATATTATAATTAATTATTATATTAAAAGTAGTGATATATATATTACTATTATTATTAGAAAGAGGAATATTTAATTGGTTCCAGAGGATTTGAAATATTTTAGAGTATTTGAAATGGTTTTTGAGCATTTTCAAGAGATTTCAAAAGATTTCAAAGTTATTGAAATATCTTAGGGTATTTTAAAAATATTTCAGTAATCTGAAGTGATTAAATTCTTCCTCTTTTTTTCCTTTGTTATTTATCTGTCTCTAATGAGCATTTTGAAGGATTTGGAATACCTAAGGGTATTTTAAAAAATTTTAATGAAGTTTCAAGAACTTTGCAAAGGTTCAAGTGATTTTAAGAGTTTCAAAGAATTTGAAAGATTGAAGGGAATTTTACAATATTGAAAAGTAGTTTATAACTAAAATTTTTCATTCATATGAAATTTTGTTATTAATTTATTATTTCATGATATTTTAAAATATTACAAGGGATATTATAAAATTTGCCAATTTATATAAATTCATCTGAATTCTACAGAATTTTGGGGATTTTTATTCTAATTCACGTGAATTCTTCAAAATTCAGTTAATATACGCAATTCAATGTATTCTTCTTATTTCTTTTTAGTTTTTGTTCAATTCGCCTTGAGGCTGGAACTTCATCAAAGCCTAGAGTTTTCCTAAACTCATTTCAAACTTACTGAATTCAATGCATTTTTTCATGTTTTTCATTTCACTTGAATTTCCTAAATTTAATTTATTAAATTGAAATTTATATACGCATATATATGTTATAACGAATAAATCACTATTTAATTCAGAAATAACATTTCTTTTCACTTATAAAATAAAAAGATTCATTACGGCGATATAATTTACAAATAAGTTAAGTGTTAAACAAGTTTGAGAGCCAATTATAATAAATAGAATCATGATCATATTCATAATTTTTCCAAATGATAACGATGGCATAATTTACATACAACTAAGATATAAGAAATCCATTGTACTTCTTTGAAACCGAGAAAATAATTGAAAAGGAGCTTCTTATTGGAGGTTACAGACATCTTCCTGTGGTGCCTTCTAATTCTTTTATAAAGATAGTTCGCTGAAGAACTGAAGAGCCTATGACAAAGCCACCGAACGCGTCCTCGGGTTGCGAATAGGTGGCCCCTGTGCCAAGGGTTTCTGCTAAATATGGTTACAATAATTTATAAGAAGTCGCAGACAATTGTCCTGGGATGGTCCCAAAGGAATACCCCCTAAGCGCAGGCGTAGCAACCGTGCCGGAAGCTGAATGGCACCTGGGTTAGGTGTCTTAAACGGTGACTCTGGGATACCCGGCGAATTCTTAGAGTATGCAGCCTTATTCTTGCACGCGGGGCTCTACAAGGATGGACGAACCCTTTCCCTAGCTACTCGTGGGACAACCATGACACCACCAAAACACCAAAAATCTGTAAGTACGGTTCAAAACGATCGAACGCGCAGAGCACCCGACAATGGGTCGGCAAACAATGCCGATCATCCTAGAGTTCAGGGTTGTATTGATTGAACGCATCTCTAATCTTAGTTTGAACTAGATTCCTGAGTTTACGAAATTGAGCTAGTATTATACTGCTTTTTGTTCTTTTTGCAATTCGTCAATTACCATCACATTCCCTCATCAGATTTTTAATTTCGGTTGTGATCCAGGGGGCAGCTTTATCAAAGTTTTTCGGAACGTGTAACGGAAAAAACTTATTGTATGCAAAGACCAGGTAGGTCATAACGTCGATTTCATTATTTATATCTTCATCTAGTAATATTTTTTCCCAAACATACGTCCTCAGATATTCATGGAATATATTTACATCAATTTTAGAGAGATTCCGCACAGTTCGTAAGAGAGAACCTTATCAATATCGTCTACAATCATTAAGTCAATACGAGTACACGAACTATCAGGTGAGTAGAATCATGAGGTACAATCAAGAGTCCCGAAGAGTGTACCAAAGATGTTAGATATTTAGAATGATTGGAAGTGATATTCAAATTAGTGTTAAAATCTCTAGTAAGGCTAATGTTATTAAAGTTAGCAATGAATGAAAAAATTACCGATTCAAGTTCTGTGCCATAGGAGGCATTGGGTGGTGTATAAACTACTCCGACTAAAACACTATTAGAAGTTGACTTAACTTCAACAAAGAGAAATTTCGTCGTGTGGCAAGTAGCTACTGACCTCACACCAACCACAGTCCCATTCAGACTAACAAGCAGAAAAAGACAAACTCCACCACCCCTTCTCTGTTATCTGTCTCTTCGAAACAGCGAATAGGTGTCGATTGCAACGAGGCTAGAGGGTATATTTGGAACTGACCAGGATTCAGAAACAGCTCTTATGTGGTAGGAACGTATACTGAAAAAATGTTTAAAATCTAGAAAATGTGCCAAGAGAGACAGGGCGTTACATGGCAAATACTTAAGGTATCCATTGATATATAAAAAGAAACATTTTATAGAAAAACAATTTACAAATAAGAAGCTCGTGAAGCACGTGTAAAGAGTAACTAAGCAAATGAACTATAAAGAACACACCCCAAACTAAGTAATTACAGTTAAAATTAGAAAATCGGTAATGAATACGAGTAAGGAAGATATTAAAGGGATAATTAACAATGTCAAAAACAGTGAAGTAGATTTCCAGACAAATTCTCAACAAAAGTGGACATGACATACAATTAGTAAATCGATATTCGGATATCCGGAGAGCTTTAAATATTGGAAAGGTATTAGAACAATTAAGATATCTAAGATATACAATTAAGCCTAATATTATACAATCATTCTCAAAAAGACCAAAATCAAAATTTAAAGCTACTATTAGTTTAAATATGAGATCAAGTTTGCTATCACCTGTGTGTACTCACCTCGAAAATGAAAGTTGTTCGATCGGGCTAAAAATTGGCCTAATTGTAGTTCTATTAGATAGTACTTTTTACACCAAAAATCAATTCATTTTGATAATTATTTATCAAAGTAGAGGGGGTATAATTTTTGGGTTTTTGAAGCAAAGCCTTACTTTCAAATTATCTATTTTTTCAAAATTGATGTATCTTGTTAAAAATTCATCTTTCTTGGTAGAAAATTATTCCTGTTGGTTGAATTCGTTTGTTTGTTTTTTTAGACAATTAATCTTTATGGTTGAAAATTTAACTATATCTTTCAAATTTAATTTTTTTATTGAAGATTCATCATCATATGTAGTTGAAAATTGATTTCTTTAAATAAAAATTTAACTACTATTTTGTTGAAGATTCATCATCATATGTAGTTGAAAATTGATTTCTTTGAATAAAAATTTAACTAGTATTTTGTTGAAAATTGATGTCTGTGAGTAAAAATTTATCTATTTTTTCAAAATTGATGTATCTTGTTAAAAATTCATCTTTCTTGGTAGAAAATTATTCCTGTTGGTTGAAGATTTATCTTTTTGTTCGAACGTTAATTTCTTTGTTTGAAAATTTATCTTTTGTGGTTGAAAATTCATCTTTTTTGGTAGAACATTAATTTGTATGGTTGAAAATTCATCTATTTTGTTGAAGATTCTTTTTTTTTGTTCGAAATTAATTTTTTTTTAAGTGATCATTTAACTAGTCCGTGTTTGGTTGAAAATTTATCTTCTTCAATTGAAAATTCACTATTTGGTTGGAAATTCATGCCTTTTGTTAAAAATTCATCTTTCTTGTTAGAAAATTAATCTTATTGGTTGAAGATATATCTTTTTGGTCGAACATTTGTTTATTGTTCTGGAAATTTATCTTTTTTGTTAGAAAATTAATTTTTAAGGTTGAAAATTCAACTATTTTGTTAAAAATTCATTTTTTTTTCATTGAAGATTCATCACTGTCTGTAGTTGAAAATTGATTTTCTTCAGTAAAAATTTAACTATTTTGTTAAGAAATTATGTATCTTGTTAAAAATTCACCTTTTTTGATAGAAAATTAATCTTATTGGTAGAAAATAAATTAATAATTAATAGATAAATCTTCTTGAATTGATAATTCAACTATTTGGTTGAAAATTCATCTTTTGTGGTACAATTTAATCTTCTTGGCGAAAAAGTCATCTTTTTGCTTGACAATTTATATCTTTGCATGAAAATTTAACTTTTGTTGAAAATTCTTTTTTTTATGGTTAACAATTTTTTTTTTTTTAACTGTAAATATAAATTTTCTATTTCGGATTAAAATATTATCTTTTTTGGTTGAAAATTCATGTATTTTGTTGAAAATTCGTTCTTTTTTTTTTTAGTAAATTAATATTATTGGTTGAAAATTTATCTTTTTAGTTGACCAATAATTTCTGTGTTTGAAAATGTATATTTTGCGGTTGAAAATTCATCCTTTTTGGTCGAAAATTAATTTTTATGGTTTGAAATTCAACTATTTTGTTCAAAATTAATTTTTTTCATTGAAGGTTCATCATAATTGAAAATTCATTACTTTGAGTAAAAATTCAACCAATTTATTGAAAATAATTGTTTTGTTTTTTTTGCTTCAAAATTAATTTTTTTCAAGACAAAATTTAATTAGTCTATGTTTGTTGTAATATCCACTTTTAGGCGGGGCAAGAGTTTTGTGCGTATGAAGTGTATATATGTAAATTGTTGGGTATCGTGTAGGTATATATGTTTTGTTAAGTTACTAATATAGGTTGTATATAGTTTTATATAGTGTACATGAAGTAAGGGATACTATCCTGGGCAAACATTAGATTAGTTTGGCGAATGTTAGCAGTAAACGAAGAGAAGTATTTTTCTATCTACCTAGAAGCAATTGACACTGTGACTCGATAATTCACGAGAAAATGTGCTTTTAATGGAATAATTATATTGCATTTTGTTTGTTGTACACTATTGCGTATAACTTATTGCGTCATAAGCTAAAAATAAAGTTGGACCCTCATTATCATGGAATTGCATACATCTGAGGGGCAAACAAGTAGTTTTTTTTTCAACTATGAACTAATGCTCTGATCATCTCCGCAAAAATATATATTGCAACCTTTAATATGAGCATGATATAGGGGAAAAATGGTTGGTGTACCAAAAGTACTTTTTATAGAAAAAATTATTTAAAAATGTAAATAATTTTTTTTATCCTCTTAAAATAAACAGAATTGGTTCTTGAATTTTATGCAGAACCTCTTCAGTACCCACTATAACATATATTTCTCTCATTTCAAATTCAAAGCGTCCAGAATTGAATAATTTTATTTTGAATTCAAGATTCTCGAAATTGAATGATTTTAGATAAAAATTTCAAAAGAGGACAATTTCAAAACGTTAAAACGGAATATTTTTCGATTAGAATGTTCAAAAATAGATCATTTGAGATTCAGAGGATTGAAAGTTGTATTATTTATAATTAAAAGCATTCAAAATTAAATAATTCAAAAGTGAAAACTTTTGAATTTTAATAAACTTAAATTCGAAACCATTAAAATTTTACAATTAGAAATTGAAAACTAAATTGAATATTACAAAGTAGGAGCTTCTGAAATTCTATAAATCTAAATTTTTATTAAATTAGAAAAATGATGATTTAACATAAAAATTTATTAAACAAATTTTTCTGAAATCAAAAAATAAATTCACTTTTATTTTCACTATTCAAAATGGACAATTTTTCAATTCTAAACCTTTAAAATTGAATTATTCTAAAAAAAACGTTCAAAATAAAAAGTAATTTTAAATCGAAAATATTAAAAAATGAAAAATGTATAGTCCAGAAACTTGAAACTTAAAGAAATCGGAACTTTATCTAAATTAAAAAAAATGTATGCGGGAAGTATTGTGATAGTAAAACTGTTTTGTACTCAAACCCTTAAAAATCCTGATTGCTGTAAGTAAATGTAATCGTTTAGAAATTAACAATTTTGAAATTATCAATTGTACTTTTAAAAATTCAACCATTTCAATGTTAATCGAAAAATTGAAATTACTTAAATTACTTTAAGTAAATTTAAATCGTTTCGAAATTAACCATTTTTAAATTGTCAATTATTATGAGAGAAGTTTTAGGCTCCGGAAGCTACGATCATGGTTCCTTAAAGCAACCAATCCCGACGCAACTGGTGGATACTAATGGGCCCAAGTGGGGAACCACACATAACAATTTTGTGAGGCTCTCCACGTGGGGTGATCGCTAGAGAATTCTAGATCAATCTAAAGTATCTATACCTTACACCTATATACCTATCTACCCTATACCTATATATTCATCCACACATTACTACTTTCCAACCGAGCAATTCACGCCTAACCCGAAAGGGAAACGGCTTAACGATATAATAAGGATAATAATAATAAAAAGTTCAATTCTACCTTGATGATTAGTTCATCCGGGCATACTTGGATAATCTATGTTTTGTTTTCTAAATGTTAAAAAAAATATTCAAAGTACGGTGTCGGATTATAACATATGCGGTGAGTCATATTTTGTTAATAAGATAAATAATATGCTAATTTTAAAGAATGGTAAGTAAATGAAAAAATGGTCTCATTCATATTGAATTTACCGGAATTTTCTCGCTATAATAAAGAAACTTCCGTAAATCATACAAAGAGTTATTTTTATTAAGAAAGGGCAATTAATGCGTGCATAATGTTCTAGTTATATAAATTAAACATATAAAAATGTGTTCCTTACGGCCGATAGAGCCTTAACTAAATTAGCATTCTTTTTAATCTAAAATAAAAAAATGTAACAATCTCTTTAAAAATAGAAGTTTCGATAAAATCTTAAGTAGAAAGTCTGTAGAATTTTAAAGATGCATTTTAATTTTGGCATAAAAGTGTTTTTACGATTATTTTGTTTATCTTAAAACAATTATTGAATAGCAAAAATAAGTCTTCATTCAAAAGAAAGCGTTTCGGATAGTTTCCATCTTATACATGTGAAAAAACACACTTCTTGTCATTTTTTAGATATTATATATTTGGTGCAATTGCAGAATAGGGGCGTCCCCCTCTGTTTTGGCAGAAAAATTTGTTGTCGTCAAACAAACTATTAGAATCTTTAATTGAACGATAAATGAAACGATTTGACGAGGCAAAAGTTTCAAATTATTGTTACTTTTGTTATTAAGATGTCTCAAATATGGGTCTGTCATGATATATAATAATTAATATATATATATATAATTAATTAAAACCTCTTTGACTACTCACAAAAATAATGTTGGTAAAATCCCTACCCCTTTCCAACGTCTCGTGAGGGCGGGAAGGCACCCCTTTGACTGGACACAAAAATAATGTTAATAATGTCGATCATAATATGATCATTCCGATATCGTGACAGACCCAGATTTGAGACATCGTAGAAACAAAAGTAACAATAATTTTAAACATTTACTTTGTCTAATCACTTCATTTATCGTTCAATTAAAGCAGACATGCCCAACCCGGGGAAATTTGCTCTGGGACCACATGTTCCGCTTCCACCACTTATTCTCATGGAGAGCGGGAGTGGTGGTAGGCGCATGCGCGAATATCTACTCTGCGACGTACGCTGCACCGTAGACATGAAATATCTGTTGGGGTGCTTGGGGGCAACTGACTTTTCAACATCAAATTTTAATAGTAACTAGAGTCTTCATTATTTTCGTACCTTGTGTCGCTTTTCAACAAAATTTAATTTTTTTACATTGCATGTTATCTTTTACGATTAAAACAAAATTACGCGTCATATCAAGAAATTATTGATGACAAATTTGGATTTTTCGATTTTTCAAGAAAATTCAAAAGGTTCTTTTAATAGTCTTAAAAAATTATCCCGTATACACACGAGGACGACAACGACGACGACAACGACAGACATACAGACACCGACGTAAAATCTATTTTTTCTGAATCAGGGGGCCTCAAAACGTCGACATTCCATGAAATCCGCCAAAGTCATTTTTCACATAAAACCAATATCTTCTCATTATGCTGAGAATGTAATAATTCATTACGTTATGTGCCAATAAAATTTGAATTGTCGATTTTTTAGGAAAACTCGAAAAGAGATCATAAGTATCTTTTAGGACTATCAAAAAGTAATACTTTTCTCTTAGTTACTTTTTTTTATACCATGCTCCAATTGGCTTAAAAAGTTAACTTTCGCTTTTTTTGGGAGATTTTGAAAATGCTGTAGCTCTGTCAATTTTCTTTGTATTGAAAAAAGATGTCAGAATAATTTATTTTAATTTTCGAGTCCTACGGACCGCCGTCCATGGAATTTATAAATTTGAAAAAAAAATGGTCTACAAAATTTTGAAAGTGCCCTAACTTTTTCAATTTCCATCCAAAATAGCTGGTTAACGAACTCGATCTTTCTTTTGCGTCCCTGAAACAGTATGCCAAAGCACAATCCAATCAGATTAGTCTTTCGCAAGTTATCCGATATAAAGACGACGACGACGGACGACGGACGACAGACGAACAGACACCGACGTAAAAACTATTTTTTCTGACTAAGGGGGCCTCAAGACGTCGACATTTCATGGAATCCACGAAAGTGGATAAATAAAATTTGAATTTTCGATTTTTGAGGAAAACTCAAAAAGTGATCATTAGAATCTTGTAGCACTATCAAAAAGTAACACTTTTCTTCTTGTGACTTTTTTTCATATCATGCTTTAATTGGCTTAAAATATTAATTTTGCTTTTTTTGGAAGATTTTGAAAATGCTGTAGCTCTGTCAATTTTCTCTGTATTGAAAAAAGTTGTGAGGATAACTTGTTTTAATTTTCGAGTACTACAGGCGGCCGTCCATGGAATTTATGAATTTTGAAAAAAATGGTCTAAAAGTTTTTGAAAGTGCCCTAACTTTTTGAATTTCTATCTAAAATAGCTGGTTAACGAACTTGATCTTTCTTTTTCGTCCCTGAAACTGTGTGCCAAAGCACAATCCAATCCGATTTGTCTTTTGAGAGTTATCCGATATACAGACGACGACGACCACAGACGGACATACACCGACGAAAAACTATTTTTTCTGACGCAGGGGGCCTCAAAACGTTGACATTTCTGGAAATCCACGAAAGTCATTTTTCACATAAAACAAATACCTTCTCATTATGATGAGAATGTAATAATTCATTATGTTTTGTGCCAATAAAATTTGAATTTTCGATTTTTTAAATTCTGTTTTACTGATCTAATAAATCTTTAAATTATACTTTTGAAATAATAATTCATCTAGCATCCGTAAGTACGTCTTTGATAAATTTACGGCTCTTAAAAAATTCTTAATTTCTACAAAAAAAAAGTTTCCTGACCAGTACCCGGACGGCTCCCGACCATGAAATGTAACCAGGGTTGGCCCGGCTGGTAACCGGGCGGCTCCCGACCATGAAATCCAACCAGGGGTAGCCCGGCCGGGATCCGACCAGAAACCTTGTAAGGCCAACCGGGGCAATTTCTGCACGGGGTCTGCCGAAATTTCAAGAAAAAATGTTTTTTTAACAGTGCAGAATGTCTCACAATAATTTGCTGAAACGTCAAGAAACAAAATTTTTATTAACAGTGCAGAATAACTCACCAATATGCAAAATAACGTAATGAAGGATATATTTAAACAATTATCAATAGGGAAAATTTTTGAACAATTCTTTATATTAAAGTTCCGGATGCGCCAAATTAGTCGCATGTGAACAGTATTTAATAAAGATTTTTATATAAAAGTTTATTAATTTTAGTCAAAATGTCAAACTTTAAAGCATTCAAGAAACTCAAAACAGTACATTTCCAAAGAACTGTATAAGTTTACACGAAACTTCTGTAACTTTTTACTTGTTTTGAGCTACTCTGACAATAATTTAATTATCCCAATTTTTTAATAATGTAACGTTGAAAACAAATATACATGCAATAAAACTCCCTCCACAAGCAGAAAATGCGTTAATATTCGAAAACTCGAACGCGCCACATTAGCGACACATTTAGCTGGACGAGAATTTGTGCGTTGACATGCGAAAAAAGAAAACAACCAATTTTGAAATCGGTTAATATCTTCTGTTCTCTTTTCTGATTTGAAAATTAAATTTTTTGAAAATTCCATAAGATTTCCCTATTGCTTCGAATATTATGGCAAATCTTGTCTACGTACAGTTTTTGCTAGTGAATAATAATCAAAAATTATAAATTAAAAAAAAAAAATGTTTCACTTAATTTGTCATAAGAGGTAGATTTGTGGTGAATTCCACATGCAGTAGAGGAATTAAACTATTTGATGGTGCTCTTGGGATAAAATGCTGCAGTAATCTTTTTAACTATTTTGACATTTCAAATTAGTGTATTTGTACCGGATTTTTTTAACTTAAGGGTTTGATTTCGGATGGGTTCCGTAACCATGAAATTGATTTAGTGCGGTGATGTTCCATAAAAAAAAATTATCTTTCCAAGATATTTCTGTATATTAAAAATAAAATTATATAAGCGAATTAACTATTCGGCCAGTTGATTGCAGAAATGCATTCTGCTTTCACGGAAGCTACATATTGCGAATTGTCCTTACAACCTATTTCAATAGATGAATGGTCGAAACTTGCATTGGTCCATACGATTTGTACTAAACATTGAGGGGACGTACCATCTCACATGCGGCAAGTCTCTGCAGCAAGTCACAACTGCGGCATCTCTACCTAGCGGCATCTCTCCCTCATGAATTCGCAATCATCAAATTACAGTTGTTCACGCTTTGACCTTTAATTTTAAAGAGTCTGTCCAGAAATGTGTGGAAATTCAAAGACCGAGCGCGTATCGCGAGATAAATGCATTATCGAGCGCGGAGCGTGAGATAAATGTATTCTCGAGCGCGAAGCGCGAGAACCAACAGTCGCGCGCCCTAGGCGCGCTCAAACATTTAAAATATAATTAATATATACAATATAAAACATTTTCTTTATATTGAAAAGTAATTACTTCAATGTAAATAAAAAAATATGTTCACATACTTGATCCATTCAGCCTTAATTCAAAGAAACAATCAAAATGAAAAATCGTTATTTTCGGAGAAAAAAATAACGCGGAATTCACAGGCTGATTAATTTAAACATTGATTTAAATATCCTGAAAATCACGGATGTATTAGTTTTTCTCCCTAAGAGATAACTTCTCTCAAATGATACTAATAATAGTTATAATTGTTTTTTTATTAGAGATTCCACATAGTATTTCAGTTACATAAATAGATAATGGATATGTTCTAATTTATTTACTACAGAAAAAAAAGTATAAGCAATGATATTATTTTATTATCTGCTTACCAACAGAATTGAGAATAACGTCCAGGTCTAAGAACAGAGTATGGAGGATCTTCATTTTTTTAAATGTAGGAAAAACTTATTAACGCAGAATTTTATAAACTGCGTAACTAATAAGTAATCGAATGTTTCGTGTATGTATACGTTTCTGAGATATCTGTGTATTACCCTTTCCGATCATACATCACGTATGTGGAAATATTCGAACTAGTATCACGCAATTTATTTATTAAAAGTTAAACTATCGCCCGTCTATAACTATTTTTCCTTGAGGATACTTGGATAATTTATGTCTAAAACAAACGTATGATTTTTTGTTATTATTCCACCTTGAGAAGCTCAGAGAACCTCATATAATGTATACAGAATAAACATAAAATCGCTCTTTGACAAATATTTTTCAGGCTCTCTCAATCTCAATCTGACGTTTCCTCCCAAAAAAAGATTTTTTCTTCAATTTTTTTTTGTGTTAGCTTAATTATGAAAACTTCAGCGTGAAGTGTAATGACTGTCTGTGTTTATATGTATTATCCATAAATAACAAATAATAATAAATAACTCCAAAACCAACCAACTCGGTCTTTGTACTTTCTCCAAATTTTTACAGAGACCTTTTGAAGTTAAAGGTCATAAGGTGATTGTGAATTCTCTTTTGTTAAAGCTCCTCCGGCTTTATCGAACATATCCTCATCATGTATCTCGTGCTTCGCACTCGATTTTTTCAGAATGCGAACTTTTCCTAATTGCGTTCCACACTATTATATCAAATGTATACTACATTTATTTAAATACCTTGGCCTGGGATTGCTTATTCAGAATCAAACTTACAATTTTCAGTATCATTTCTTTTTTTTTGCATTCTCATCTCAATGAGAAGGTATTGGTTTTATGTGAAAAATGACTTTCGCGGATTCAATCAAATGTCGAATCGGTAGTTGGTACATAAATATTGAAATGTTCACAAATATTATTTCGGTGATGATTAACCTACGTCTTTGAATGAAAAGAATAACTGTTACTCGACAGATATTAATGAAGTTGTGTAAAAATTATTCCATTATCTTCGTAGCAGAGATGGCGCAGTGGTTCTGATTTCTAAAGAATCGAGCATCATCCTGCACGATATGTAAATCATAGTTGGGTTAAAGTGGGCACTGCTGTTCTACTTAGTGTCCTCTTATTATTGTTGTCCTGTCCATTTGTTTCTATGATTTGATCTACGAAGCAGAGCCAGAATAGCTGTTTGCAGTCCTAGTCAAGAGTTCTCGAGACTTGATCTACGTAGCGGAGGCAGAGTAGCCGCATGCAGTCATGTACACTTGCTCCTGAGATTTGGTATACGAAAGAGGGCCAGAGTAGCTGTTTGCAGTCCTAGTCAACTGTTACCAAGACTGTATCTACGTAGCAGAGGCAGAGTAGCAGCTTGCTGTCCTGTTCACCTATTCCTGAGATTTGATCTACCAAGAAGAGCCAGAATAGCTGTTTGCATTCCTAGCCAACTGTAACTGAGACTTGATCTACACAGCAGAGGCAGAATAGCAGCTTGCATACCTGTTCACCTGTTTATGAAATTTGATCTGCGAAACAGAGCCAGAGTAGTTGTTTGCAGTCCTAGTCAACCGTTCCCGAAACTTGATCTACAAAGCAGAGGCAGAGTAGTTGCTTGCAGTCTTGTTCACCTGCTCCTGAGATTTGATCTACGAAACAGAGCCAGAATAGCTGTTTGCAGTCCTAATCAACTGTAAGCGAGACATAATCTAAGTAGCAGAGGCAGAATAGCAGCTTACAGACCTGTTCACCTGTTTCTGAGATTTGATCTACGAAGCAGAGCCAAAGTAGATGCTGGCCGTCCAAACCAACTGTTCCCGAGACTCGATCTACAAAGCAGAGGCAGAGTAGCTGCTTGCAGTCTTCTTCGCCTGTTCCGGAGATTTGATCTACGAAGAAGAGCCAGAATAGATGTTCGCAGTCCTAGTCAACTCCAACCGAGACTTGATTTACGTAGCAGAGGCAGAGTAGCAGCTTGCAGTTCTGTTCACCTATTCCTGAGATTTGATTGCGAAGCAGAGGTTTCAGAGTGGTTGTTTGCTATCCTGTTGAGCGATTCCAGAGACTTATCTTTGTAGCATAGCAATTTTTCTTTCAATGTCAAGTTATTGTATATGCGTCAGTGCTCTTTTTCCTAATTTTCAAGAAATTAAAAAAATATATATGTTTTGAACACGAGTTACTTTGGTGTTCCTGAATGTATATCTTTTGTACTAAGTTACCTCAATAAAAAAACATTATCATCATTTCTTGAATTTGTCTTTCATCCTTCAAAAAGCAATTGAAGTTTCATAATGTCAAAAATTTGAATTAAATTGAATGTCCTTCTCTACAAGTCCAGTCACTTAGGTCATGTTGCATTCATACTTCCGAATGCGTTGACTTGGCATCTCGGACGGAGGACAAAGTTTAAGAGCTTTTATCGCTGACTCAAAGTCTTCAGCTCCAATTATATAATCGTCAATATAGGCTTCAATTATCATTTTATCTTTTAGAGGTTTTAGAATTTTTTGAGTCATACGAGAACACACGGCCGGCGCGTTAGCTAAACCGAATGGTGTGTATAAATACTCATAATGCCCGTCTGGTGTTACAAATGCGGCTTTTTCAACATCCTTTTCTGCGACGGGTATTTGCAAATATCCGAACGCTAAGTCAAAAGAGGAAAAGATTTTAGCCCCTTCTAAATTGTTAACTTGCTCCTCTATTACGGGTAAAGGGAATCGTTGTTTCTTCATTTTAGCGTTAAGAGCACGATAATCAACACATATTCTTATCTCGCCATTCTTTTCCCGAACCAAGAGAATCGAACTCGCGTAGGGTGAGTCAGATTCTCTTATTCTCCCACCTTCTTTCAATTCGCCAACAAGTCCTCGAACTTGGTTCCTCTCGGCGTAAGAAAGGCGATACGGTTTGTAATACACCGGCATTGAGTCACTTAGTTCGATCTCCGTCTCCGCAAGTTTAGTTTTACCCAGTTCGTTTACGCTTAGAGCAAAACAATCGCGGTATTTCTTAAGTATTTCTATCACCCTTTGTCTCTGCGAATCTGATAACTGCCCGCCTGTTATTATTTTGTCGTCTGGTAACTTTTCATCTTTAGTATTTTTAATCGACAAGACTGAAATCTCTCTTTCGTCGACTTCACTCGTAATTTCGGCACGTGCAATTATTTGGGACTCTTTTATAATAAGTGAAAAATCGGATAGATTAACAACGGGTAAAACCACCACCGCCGTGTTCAAAATACATAATGGTATACAATGCTCTTCGTTGGGCTTAGAACGAATACTTAGATCTATGAACAAATCTCCCTCGTAATTATAATTGCCAAATTTTACCTTCACATCTGCTGCTTCGTTCGAAGGTATTACGGTCGCCTCGGCTGCCCAAACGGCCATTTTACGGGCTGGTAGCTGGTCGACTTGCGGTCATCCGGGACGATGTATGCGTCGACATCCGCTTCTGCCAGATCAACCTTGAGCTTCACTCTGCAAACTCCACATGGCCATACAGTAGAGCCGCCAAATCCTCGCAGTACTCAATCCGTTGCGCAACTCTTTATCTCCGCTTGGAGAGCATCACTTCGCCGCAAAGTAACGCCTTCGCTGCCGAGATCGACATATGCACGCATTTGTTTCCCGTTAACAAAAGCGTCAGAGAAACGAGGATCGTTGCTTTTCAGGCCAGAGCCTATACTCAAAACACTTGGCTTCTTCTTTTCCTGGGTTTTACAGTTTCTGGCGTAATGCCCCGGCTGATTACATTTGAAGCAATTGCCCTTGTTAGTGCGCTGTTTTTGTGCCTCCGTATCTTCTTCCGCTCTTGGATGCTTGTTATTCCCGAAAAGGCGATTATTTTTGCGATCTCTATTATCTTTATTTTTGTTCGAATTTTCATTCATATCGTATCTCGCCAAGAATCCGCGTGGAAAACTCGTATTGAAAAAACGTCCTTTCTCAGCATTGTCCAATTTAAACGTGAAAGAGATCCCTTCCAAAAAAAGGGCCGAGCTCCCGGTAGCCATAGGCGTAGGCTGAATCTCCTCTTCACTGTACATGAGACATTATGAATTTTCGAAGCGTCATTCAGCCTTTAAATTTCAAATTGTTTCAACGTCTAGTCTAATCAAACCAATGTTTATTATAAAAATTGAAAAAGTTTATTATTATTATTGTATAAAAAATCAATGGTAATTTTTTTAACATTTTTTATTTTTTCAAACAATGTTATCCTTCCACAGTAATGTAAATATATTATTTTATTTTCAAAATTTTTTCAAGTCTTTAAACAATCATTATTTGTTTGAACAATTTGTTCGCTCTTAAAATCGTGTAAAGTTTTCATCTTTCGGTATAAATGTTATAAATTTCGGAAATACTAACAGTAAAACTTCTTGTTTAACATATTTGGTAATTTTGCTAACAATTTTTATTTGTTTAAACAATGTTTTCCTTCCACAATAATGTAATGCTATTATTTTAGTTTTAAAATTTTTTCAAGTGTTTAATCAATCATTATTTGTTTGAACAATTTGTTCGCTCCGCAAATCGTGTGAAGTTTTCATCTTTCGGAATAAATGTTATAAATTTCATGAATACTAAGAGTAGGACTTCTTGTTTAACATATTTTTCTAAATTTTGTTAACAATTTTCATTTGTTCAAACAATTTTTTCCAACAAAGTCGTGAAATATTTTCTAGAACCAACAGCACAATCAGCGAATGTTGAGCGTAATATAGATTTTAAGGATATTTGTTAATTATTCAAATAATATTTATTTGTTTCGAAAATGTTTTACCCTGCAAAGCTTTAAAAAAATTTGAAAATAAAATAGTATCATTACATTATTGTGGAAGGAAAACATTGTTTAAAGAAATGAAAAATGTTAAAAAAATTACTAAATATGTTAAACAAGAAGTTCTACTGTTAGAATTAATAAAATTTATAACATTTATCCCGAAAGGTGAAACCTTTACACGATTTGCGGAGGGAACAAATTGTTCAAACAAATAATGATTGATTAAACACTTGAAACATTTTTTTAAATAAAATAATATCTTTACGTGATTGTGGAAGAAAAAAATTATTCAAACAAATATAAATTTTTAACAAAATTACCAAATATGTTAAGCAAGAAGTTCTACTGTTAGTATTAATGAAATTTATAACATTTATCCCGAAAGATGAAAACTTTACACGATTTGCAGAGGAAACAAATTGTTCAAACAAATAATGATTGATTAAACACTTAAAACATTTGTTTAAATAAAATAATATCTTTACGTGATTGTGGAAGGTGAAAATTGTTAACAAAATTACCAAATATATTAAACAAGAAGTTCTACTGTTAGTATTTCTGACATTTATAACATTTATCCCGAAAGATGAAAACTTTACACGATTTGCAGAGGGAACAAATTGTTCAAACAAATAATGATTGATTAAACACTTGACGAAGATTACATCTTCCAATCCTGTTCGAAAAAGGTTTCTCCTTTGAACGGAACTTTGTGCAGTTGCACGTTATAGCGTCAACTTTTCTTGGCAATCTTTCAAGGCATTTGTCCTTGCACTATTTGTGCGATTTGTACTTCGAGCTTGTTAAGATTTAAAGATTTCTAAACTCTTCTAAGACAGTTGCCAAAAGGCGAAGAGATATTTTATTCTGAATGAAATTAAATTGTGAGAACAGGCGAGCTAAGCAAGATTGTATCTTGTTCCCGGGTCCAAGAAGTTTCATAATTTAATTTACGATCGGCAATAAGGATTAGCTTCTTACAAGAGCACGGGAATTGTATTCCCCCATCCTGTTGAAAAAGCGACTAAGTTCGTATTGCAGATAGACGAGAATATCTTGCTTAAAGATAGAGTCTAAGACCTGAGAAAAGGTTTCACTTCAAGAATTGAAAACCTTCGGCCAAGAAGCCCTTGAAATATTGTATTTGCCTCCGGCTTATTCTGCTCTCTCTCTCTCTTTAAAAAGGAGCGCGCACACCTGCAATCTGAGGCTCGCTCGACTGAGGTTAGTTTAAAGTGACGTAGCATTGCGTATTCTGCACTACGATAGATTTACCTGTGTAGGGTCGTAATAACGGCAATATAAGTTTTTGTATTAACACAATAGGATTACAATAAAATGATGATTGCTTGGGAATTAGAATACGAAATAAATATAAAGTTAATTATAACCAATACTGGTGTATCCTGGTTTGTACAGGTGACCGTACACCGCACTTTTCTATTACGTAAAGCGAATAATTATGTATAGAATAATACATTTATTGAAATGATATATTTTTGGCTCGTATTATTATTATTATTATCGTATTATTTATTAAATGACCCTATATTTTATGTATTATCTATTATTCAAATTTCCCTTGTGGGAAATTCTTACACTTTTAGATCGGTCATTGACCTGAAGCCAAAGAATATAATTATCTACCTGCCTGTTTGCAGAAGACAAATGAATGTACTATTTATATAGAGTTTCTACAAAGAGAATATAAGTTTTACGGATTATCTTTTTAGGATTACTTGCCGCGACAAATATAATTAATAAGAGAAAGAGAGAGTGAAAGAGATAGAAAGAGAGAAAATTTAGTAAGCGTCGAATTAAATCACGTTACATCGAAAAATCAGAAAAAGAAATTGTATAGCTAATAAAGCTTTTATCGAATAGTAGTTTGATAAGAAAATATAATGAATAGGAGCACATATTAGAAATTTGAGGTAAAATTAAGCGTGAATATTACAATATATTGAGAGCCTAGGGCTAGATTTAAGATAGCTAGGTGATAGGGAAGAAAATTGTATTACCAAGCAGAATAGGTTCTGATGAATAAATCCACTTTTATGAGAAGATAGAATTTTATGTTTTCTCCAAAAGTCCCTTACTTTTATATATTTTAATTGACTAAAAATACTTAAGTAAGAATTTGCTTACATACAGTTAACCTGCACACATATGCACATGTGTGTCAAGAATTATAGTAGAGAATTTTCGATCATAGAAATCAATAAATCAGATCTAGCGGGAATAAATATATCCTTCCGAACAATTTCAGCGGCCAAACAAGAGACCAATACAAAAAATAAGAGATACAAGGGTCAGGAGGGGTTCTGAGTGCAATGCTGATCATTACTTTTTAGTCTCCAAAATAAACTCAGATCAGGGATGGAGGAGAAAGAGAACGAAAAAAACGAAACAAGCACGAATCAAAATCGAAAATTTACAGGAACCGGAAGTACGATTAAACTTTAAGAATGCGATAAACGAACATGCATTAGAAATTGCAAGGGTAAAATGCTATATGATACATACGGGATCCTAGACGCTTTGAAAGACTCTTTTAAAGAATTATTAGGAGATGAAGCTATAGGGCACCAGAACTGCGATATAGAACATGATGCGTTAGAAAACTCAATTGAGAAAGTCTGTATCACTGAGTTTAGAGATATAATTAGGAATTAAAAAAACGGTCAGGCTGCTGGTTCCCGTGTGGAAATTGCTAAATGTTTTTCCAGTTACAAGTTTGGCCCCAGCTTTGAAAATCATTTTATGGCTACAACAGGGTTAATATCTTAAATTTAGTTTAGACCAACTCTGTTTCACAGCTCTTGATTGCAAAGCCATCAACTTGGTTGTGCATTTCTTTTCAGTCGAGCTCCGTCTTGAACCTCTTGAACAGAAGTAGGTGGGTTGAGGTTATGTTACGGAGTGTTTTTGTGATTTCGTCTGTATTAATTATTAAAGTGTGATTCTAATGATCAAAAATTCCGAAAGTAAAAAGCACTTGCCACGTTCAAAATTATAATTAAAATTGCTTCAATGACTAATTGTTTATTTAATAAACTATGCATTATTTTACAAAATTACACTTTCTGGAATATTGTTCACAGTATAGTAACTAACCAGTTAACTGATGATTTAAAGATCAAAAATGAAAGAAGAAATCTGAAACGTAGATTACCTAAAAGCAAAATTGAAATAAGTAAATATTTCAATTATCAAATAATTGTGAATAATTTTATTTCAAATTAATTCTAACAGCTCTGTTACCCTGATCTTTTTTCAATTTATAGTATCGAATCATTTAAATTTTCAAAACGTCAACATGATCTGGCTCCACTGCTTTCATTCAGTTTCATTAAAATTTGAATTTGCGCGCCGAACTGTAATATCGATTGTCGCTCTTTTCGATTCATTCTTTGGTAATGCGGCAACTTCGCTATAATAAAACAATTAAATTTCGTAGTTAAAAATTGCAAGGGTAATTCTGATTCGCTTTGAAAGAAGTTTATTTGAGTGCGATATTACAATGAGAATTTTTTGACAATTTGAAGTGCAAAATAAATCCTCTTGGAGAAAAATTAAGTTCCTCTATGTATTTTACCTTATTTTAAAGTTTGAAAAACATAACCTCAATTAGGTTTCACATGTTAGCATAGGTCTTCACTAATTCCAAAGATTGTGATGGCAACCGATAGATGAGGCTGACTACACCAGAGGGCGTAAATTAAGCGCGCCTAAAGTAAGCTAACTTAAATACGAGAGTGCCTCAGTTTCGCGTCGGCGCAAAAGCGTTTTCGGCAGTGGCTTTCTGTCGTACACGTGAAGTCCTTGCGGCTTCTGCGCCGACGCGAATCTGGGCTCTCTCATTTAAGCTAGCTTATAGTAAGCCGGCCTACTGTAGGCTCGTCAGTGTAACTCGGTCCTCTGAAATTCAACTGAGGAGCTGCGTGTGTTGTAGGAGACAACTGCGCAGTCATGACCGTGCCATAATAATACCGCGCAGCGCTATATATGGTAGAAAAATACTGCGACGCCCTTAATGTAATATGTAGATCTGCATTGCTCACTTTTTAGAATTCCCTGTGCAGTTTTACGCGATTAGAAACTGTATTAAGCTTTTTTACAAGAGTAGATCAAATATAATCGAGACTTTGTTTATAGAAGTTTATTTTGGCATGAAAAAAAAATGCAAAGGGGTGTTATTATTTTTGCACATAATCTCCCCTTTTGGAAACACACTTTGAACACCTGATAGGAAACTTCTTGATGCCCTCTTTGTAAAAAGAAGACGAGCGTGTCATGAACCAATTGCGCACGTCAACCTCCAACCCTGCATGGTTCACAGAACGCTGCCCTCTCAACGCTTCTTTCATGGGTCTAAACATGTGGTAGCTACATGGCCTTAAGTCTGCACTTTAGGCAGGGTTTTTCTGTGTAGTTCAGCAAATTTCATCAAATTTTTTACGCTTTATATTCGTTGTATGTGGCCTGGCGTTGTCGTTGAGTAAAATCACGTCATTTATCGATTGGAGTCGTCTTTTTGTGCGGTAAGCATTCTTAATATCTGTAAGATAATGATTTTTTCAGCACTGCCATAACTGATTTCAAGTTCAGCAGCAATTTCAGCGATTGTGATGCAACAGTCGCCCTCCACAAGGTCCCGAACTGCGGAAATGTTGCTTTGGTTCAAGTCATCTTGGGACGGCGGTCGCGTCTCTCGTTTTCAACCTTCTGTCGTCCCTCGGAGAAAGTCTTGCTAGAAGTACATGGGGGCCTTTGAGAGGGTGGATTCCCCGAACTGTTTACACAATCTTCGGAGAATTTCAGCTTTGTCCACTATATATAAATTATACCGAGTGTCACAAAAGTCCCGGGACGACTGAATATTTCCTCAGGTAAGATATTTTTCGGGAAGGTCATGGTCATTCTTGAAGTAACTTTCAACGATGAATTCAATGGTGACCTTCATTTTGATTTTGAACATGACCTTCAAAGTCATTTGAAGGTCAACTTTTTTACATTCTCATTATAATGAGAAGTTATTGGTTTTATGCCTGCATATATTGTTTGTATTGCTTGCAGGAGCCATCCATGTACTCCGTACTCTTTAACGACCTACTTTATTACCTACTCTCAAGCTTTTTTCTGTGATCCGTCTTAAGCTGAATATCTGATCTGTACATGATCTTCCTGGCATAAATCCACTTTGGACTTCCCATATCTTTTCTTCTCGACTAAAAACCTATAGAGTGATACATGGTAGCTCTAAGAAAGCATCCAGAGGCGACTGTTGTCACCTCCAACACTCACGGCCGCCGTGTAAGCATAACAGCGGTAAAAGACGACCTGCAAACAACACCATGTTCCTAATTTTGTACTTTGAACATCATCGCGAATGATTTCATACATCGTAGTAATTTAACTAATTATATCCTTATCTCATCAGTCACTTGACTTAGTCCGTGGCTATGATGGAAAACCAGGTTCTTTTTAACCCGAAAACGAGTTAAAAAAAACATAATAATAAGTGGGAGATGTTCGACCGATAGTTGTCTTTCAACAATATATAAATTTCTTACAGCTATCATAGCAGATAAGGTATATTCTCATTGCGACGAGAATGACATCCTCACAGAAGAACAAAAAGCATGTTGTAAAAACTCGCAAGGCAGCAAAGATCTAGTCACCATAGAGGCTGTTGCCATGACGCAAGCTCGTAAATATCCAAGAAACTTGCACATGGCATACACTGACTACAAGCAAGCGTTTCCGTCCGTACTACATGACTATTTGCTTGAAGTCTAAAAATATACAAAATTTGCCCATGCATCATTGAGTTCCTAAGTCGTGCGATGTTGCTTTGCGGTAAAAGAATCAAGTATTTTGATCATGGACAATCTAGGATAACTAAATCAATACGCACGGGTATATTCCAAGGAGACTCCTTCAGTGCATTATGGTTCTGCTTAGCGTTCAACCTGAAGCTATACTCTAGTTCGGACCAGAAACTGCAGCAAGTGATCGATGTCACAAATCAGTTTTCCAATGATATCCACATAGAGTTGGGACAAGATAAGTGCATAACAGTGTATTTAGCCAGAGGAGAATTAGGGACCGTAGAGCTAGAGAACTATTTCGAGAATGACATCGAGGCAATAGCTGACGGGGAGTCCTATAAATACCTGGGTATTCTCGAATAATATAAGGGTATTAGTCATAAGTTAGTTAAGAAAAACCTAGCGACTGCCTTCACTACAAGACTCAGATTGGTTCTGAAGAGCTCTCTTAATTTGGCAAATAAGATCAGGGCAATCAACACCTGTGACACCCCTGTCCTCACGTACTCCTTTAGGCTCATCAAATGGTCGAATATCGACCTCGAACGATTAAACAGAATCATCCGCGTAAAAATGATGAAGCACCGAATGCACCACAGTAATTCGGCGATTGAAAGGGTAGTTCTACCACGACATAGAGGGGTCGAAGCATTGTAGATGTCAGGAAACTGTGTGAGTCACAAGTTATACAGTTGCGAGACTATTTCAAACAGCAAACGAGATATTACGCTTTATAACACCATCTGTAAAACTGGTCTTGACTACACGCCCTTGAATTTGTCATCAGATGAGGCCATGAGTACCAGGACAGAAACCATAGAGGAATTATAAACGCAATGGAAACAGAAAGCCATCCACGGCGAGCACCCCAAAACGTTAGATCAAAATGAAGTGGATAGTGAGGCATCCAATATTTGGCCGAGCTTCAAGCGTCAGGCAAATGTGTCCGAGCGCGTAGCGCGAGGTGAATACATTATCGAGCGCGAAGCGCGAGATCTAACAGGTGCGCGCCCTAGGCGCGCTCAAACTTGCGAGCGAAGCGAGCCGCGCTCAAAGCGGGCAGATCTTTTATGATAGATTTAATGCTTGCACGATGATTCATTTTAATAAATTTAAAGAAGTTGTTTCGGGTTTCAATCGTGTGTAAACGTGTCAAACAAATTCTAATACAAAAACAAACAAATTGATGATGCAATAAGAAAATACACTCAAAAAAGCAAGTCAACACAACCCACTAAAGAAAGAGAGAGAAAAACGACTACCATCCTACCCTACATTCAAGGTATCACAGAACAAATGGAAAGAATTCCGAACAAACACAATATCCAAACCATATTTAAACCACCTACGAAAACAGGACAACTTCTAAACAACCCTAAAGATAAAAAGGCACCTCTCAGTGATCCTGGAGTATGTAAAATCCCTCGTTCTTGTGGCAAAGTCTATATTGGAGAAACCGGGAGGGCGGTGAGTCAACGTGAAAAGAAAAATGAGAGTAATGTCATGCTAAAACATTTCACGCAATCAGCACTAGCTGAACATCATATCAAAACAGGACATAACATTTTATTTCACAAAACAACCGTTATCGCAAAAACGCACAATATTTTTCCAAGAAAACATAGAGAAGCAATCGAAATCTTAAAACACCCTAATAACATCAATAGGGACAATGCATAACAATCCGATTTGGCTTTCCGTCCTCCCGGTTTTTAAAAAAAGACTTCATTGGCCAATCAAGTTCGACCAGTTCCCACGATGGGGCAATGCAATGTTCACGAAACGTCGGCAGGATTCGTAATTTTGCACATGGTTGAAAACCGAAAAAACTTCTTTAAATTTATTAATCCGTTTTTTTGTTTATTTTTAGTGAAAAATTTAAGTATTTGTTTTAAAATTAATTAATTTTGCAATTTTTTGCTCTGTCGTGTACGTTCTAAATTAAAATAAATTTTTGCGTTTTGCGGAAAATATTATTATGTTACTTTTAGTTGACCGGGAAATTTGAAAAACTTGACCGCGAAAAACCGGGAATTTGAAATCTTTCGGCAAATCCCCACCCTGTTAATGACATATATTTCAAATTTTAGAGCATGAAAAATAGCTTTCTATCTTAATTTTCCAATTTTACATTTTTTAAATAATGTTCATTAAGGCCTATTCCGCTACTTTTGGTGTTAAAAAATTTTTTTATTAAAAATTTGCCAACATGTTTCAATCTGTATTTCAGGTCCTTTTCGATGCTTATTCTAGAAGGAAAAATACATGCATTAAATAAAAATAAACTGGAGAGTATTCAATCTATATATAATCCAGACTGCATAATCTCCATGTTCTTCGTTTATTCGTTTGTAAAATCCTTCGTTGTCCATATTTGATGTTTAAATTTTAAGGCCAATATATAGATAAATGTATTTTTGCGGTATATAATAAATAATGTTCATTACCCATCCACACATCACTACTTTACCACCGAGCAATTCACGCCTACCCCGGAAGGGAAACGGCTTAATGATATAATTAATTAAAAAAGTATATTGGATTTTTGATATTTAATTGCGGAAAAAAGTATTAGATCTAATACTCACTACAGTAGACTCTTATAAAGCTCCCTCCTTGCTGATGCAAAAATATATTTCATTTGAGGATTATCATTTCCTAAAATAACCGCCGTGTCCGTGCTGGTTATCGCAATAATGAACTATTGTTTTAGATGCGTCTGCGGTTATGAAAGCAGATGAGCTCTGCTCATCTATTTTCTCTCCATCTGCAGGAAAGCAGACATCTGTTACTTTCCGCAGCATCAGAAAGGTAGCCAGCCAGGTACCAGTTAACTGTATAACGCGCATTTATGATTTTTTTTTTATTTTTCGCTAAAAGTTTCCTGCTACTGGTAGGAGAATTCTCGCTGGGGAGTAGAGATTAAGTGTTGTAATTTGTTGGAGCACTCGATACGTGACCGCAGGTCGGACATTGTACCAGTGGCAATACTTTTTTTTTAAATCAGAGCATTTTGTAGTAGTTCGCACACGTCATGCCAGTCAATACAATCACATGTGCCAGCAATAACAAATTGGTGTTCTTATATAAACGAGGCAAGGAAGCCGGCTTTGCTTGTTGGCGCGACCCAGAGGACATTTTTCATTTGCCCACTTTTTGCAGAATTGAGGCAGTATGTACATACGTATGAGCGCCATAATGTCTACGGTACACATATAGGTATAGTGTTCTTCGAAAGTCAGCCAACAGAATGCCACTCCATTTTTTAAATCATATTTTTATAGCACGGAAGTGATTATTAATATTTGAGTTGCTACTTTGTGACGTGTTTCTTTTTCCTTTTGTTGTCCTCGGAAAGATTTATCAATTGAATTAGATTATTATATCTTCAAGCCATTTCCCTTTTGGGGTAGGCGTGAATTGCTTGGTTGGAAAGTAGTAGTGTGTGGATGGGTATATAGGGTGGATAGGTATGAGGTAGATAGGTATACAGGTGTGAGGTATGGATATTGTAGATTGATCTAGAATTCTGGCGTTATTTATTTAAATGACACGTTCGTTCCGCAACACTGCTCCGACCCAAGTTGCTGATCAATCTCTCCAGTCTTTGTTTTAGGCGTCATTCACTCTACTCAAATTCTTTTTATAAAATATTTGTCCCCACACTTTTCTCTCCTGGCATACTTCTCTAGCTTGCTTCACGTCCATGCATCTTTTCATGCAAGCTCTCGTGTTTCTACGGCTTCTTATGTCCCTTCGGATTAATGTTTCATTCACAGATTCTAACCATTCTTTCGGCGGTCTTCCTCTGGGCATTCTGCCATTTATTTTACCTTCATACACCTGTTTGGTTAGTCGTTCATCTTTCATTCTTTCAACGTGTCCGCACCAACTTAACTGATTTCTTTCCCATATATCAACTAGTGTCTCCCCTGCACCACATTCTTTGAGGATTATCTCGTTTCGGACAAAATGATTCGGAGTTAAACTTTCTTCGTCCGTGTGGTTTACAGACACATGAGTTAGTGGTCGGGAATTTATAATGTGTTCAACTTCGGCGAGTAAAGTTGATAAGGTTTCTTCCTTAGGGGCTCTTTCCTTTAGCACTGTTGACAGAGTAACCTTGACACTTCGAACCAGTCGTTCCCAACTCCCACCCATGTTCGAAGTTACTGGTGGAATAAAACGCCACTTTATTCTTCGGTTGGTCATTTCATTGCGAATAATGTCGTTATCCATTTCGTTTATGGCATTTCGTAATTCCTTGTCAGCCCCTCTGAAGTTTGTTCCATTATCAGAATATATTTCAGTTGGCGTTCCATGGCGTGCTATCATTCGTCTAATAGCCATGATTGCTGAATCCGTTGGAAGAGATGCGGCTATTTCTATGTGAACTGCACGAGTTGTTAAACAAGTTATTAAAACTCCCCAACGTTTTTCACGACTTTGCCTGACAGTTACATACATAGGACCAAAATAATCTAGACCGCAATAGGTGAACGGACGTTGATGGTGTCCTAACCAACCCTTTCATGATGATACTGTATTAACAACTTTGTGTATGGATGTCGACCGTTCAATACGATGGGTGACTTAATTTCGTTCGATACTTCTTTAGCGGCAGTTATTCGTTCGTCTATTCTCTCCCTACGTATTCGACTTTCCTCTCTTCATCGCGTTCTGTTAGCTCTTTGTTCCGCAAACGTGATGGCCACTTTTGTCTCTCTTCATGTAAAAACTGCGGTCCAAATAATCACCGGTTCATTTGCTCTCCAATACGTCCGTGACCTCTGGTAGCATCATCTGCTGGATTTCGTTTTGTCGGAATCCATCTCCATTCATCAGCGTTATTTAATTCGTCGATTTCCCCAAGCCTATGTGCAACAAAGGCTTGGTATTTTCTAGGATCTGCTCTAATCCAACTCAGAGTATTTTTAGAATCCGTCAATAACACACGTTTACTTGTTTTTTCATCATGTTCTTCTGTGATAGTTTAAGCGAGTCGACTGGCTAGCTCCATCCTCGGGATGGATATCAGTTTTAAAGGAGCTACGCGACTTTTACCAGCTATGAACGATGTAGTATACCCTTCATCGCGGAGAGAATATCTCCAATAAACTACTGCTGAATATGCCTATTCACTCGCATCACAAAAAACATGTAGTTCCGTTTTAATAGGTTTCTCGCTGCCATTTTGATAGCACCTAAGAAGTTCACAACGTCTAACTTCAGATAAACTTTTTATCCAGATCAGCCATTATCTGTATGCCTTGTCCAATAGTTTATCATCCCAACCAATTTCACTTCTCCAAACATCCTGAAGCAATATTTTTCCTTTTATGGTAAAGGGTGCTAACATACCTGAAGGGTCATAAACAGACATGATTAAACGTAGCATTTCCCGTTTTGTAGGTATTTCTTGTCCTTGTGCAATCATTTCGGGGATTCTTTTCAGAGATAAGTCAAAAGAGATCATGTCTCTTGTTGGGTCCCAAATAGAATAAGCCCGCAAAGATTTGAAGACGTTACTTCCGATATAATATCGCTTTTTCCCTCTGAGACACGTGGAACATACTTTGCTCCATTTAAAACTGTTAAAACAAATGGAGTATCCACCAGGATCGTCGCTTCGGGAAAATTGTACGAACACTTCCACTATAGAAGGAGTGTATTATTGGATTCAGGCGTGATTACTTCAATAAAACAGGCAAAAGTAATTTTAAATATTACTTCTTCAACTGCACGCAAAGCTACTGGTTAGTAAAGATTATCTTCCACTTTGAAAGATTCAAAAATACTTTTATTATTTATCTTTTTCCATCTCTTCAATCGTAATGCATATTTTTAAATAATGTTTCAGCCTCTGATGAAGCTAAGCTTCAGTATATCGCAAATACTATCGACTCAACTCCTCAATTATTTCAGTATTGGAAAGATAACAGTCCAGTTCGTAAACATGAGTTTGATCAAGATAAGCTGGGAATAGCGGAATTGTTTAAAAAGTATAGATGCCTTCAAATGCAGTTCGATGCTGAACTGGTATGCATTTTTAACATTAGAAATATTGTTTAATATAATCTGCTATTTCTAATTTATTCACAACTGATTCTATAAATATGATTTTGCAGGCTCTCTTTAACTCATCGTTTCTTATATTTTTTTTAGTACAAGCTCTGAAACATTTACCACCCTGTAAATACGCAGTTTATATTTTCTGTTGACTGAACCTTAAAGTACTTATTTTATATGCTACTACTTTAATTTTTAAAAACTATGTTTCAGATGAGCATGATGCCATTATCCTTTATCTTTTGCCTACGCTTATAAAGCCAAAAAATTTGGACTGTTCAGGGAAAAACGCTGAAGATGTGGGTACTGAAGTACCAGTCAAAAAACAAAAAAGGAGTGGAAAAGCTGCACAAAAAACAAAATCAAGAGCGTCCGAGCCAGAATCTCAAGAGGCCTTCTTCATCGTGGTTCCGGTATGTTGTAGATTAGAAGTGACTATGATGGGGAAACTGTTCCTCCTTCAATTTTAATTTTTTTCTCATCACTTAGAAAATTTAAACAAGACTTTTCTTACAGACTGCAGCGGGAATCGAAGTAGCCGTGAAAATTAGAAAAGAAGATCTTCATAAACGGCATTTATCTATTCAGTTCTTGCCAATTTTCGTAAGAACGTTAAAAAAGGTCGAATCTTCGTATGTGTATATCGACACTAATATCATATATCGTGTTCGAAGCCCTATGCTTGCCATCGATTTAACTCTAAAACTTTTTTACGCTCTTGATTGTGAATATCCTGTAGACGCTGCTCACGTGTGGTTATTTATCCAACAGATTGGCTTTTGTATAGTAGATCCGCTTGATAAGTTTAGCGTTTCCATGAATACCTTAAAAGGTGAAATAGAACAAGTTCTCTCGGTGGTACAACCGCATAATAACTGCTGATTTCGTTTGGTTATAATTATTTGTTTAAATGATCTCGTGTGAAACTCGTAATTTGCCTGAGTTCTTCTAAAGTAAAATAATCATGAACGCAAATGTTTTAAACTTATTATTTTACTTTTCGTCTGCACCATTATTATTATTACTGCATATGTTAAAATAATTAATGTGCATTCAAAATTCTGTATTTATTTTGAATTGACAATTGCTTCCATTTTTCATTTCAACCTGAACGTCCTCTTCAAAGTGAACATATTGTCCTCTGAAATTATTAAATCGTCTAAATTGATAATCGAAATTTATAAATCTATTTATAAATTTGGCACTGAGATGAAAATTTATCTCTTTAGTTGAAAATTTAATTATTTTACTAATAATTCATTTTGTTTAGTTTGGTTAAGAATGAAATGTCTTCACTAAAAATATATGAGCTCCGTTTATGGTTTGAAATTCATATTTTAAATTGAAAATTGATCTTTTTTATTCAACATTCCTGTATTATTTTATCAAGAATTTGTTTTTTTTTTCTTAGAAAATTAATCTTCTTGGTTAGAAAGTCGTCTTTTTTGGTTGAAAATGCAACTGCTTGGTTCAAACATATTAAGTTGTGGTTGAGGATTCAACTGTTTTGTTGAAAATTCGTCTTTTGTGGTTCAATTTAACTATTTTGTATTTAAAATTAAAATATTTCTTCTTTTTGTTATGTGAGAATTGAACTAGTTTGTTGAAAATTCGTTCTTTTTTGTTAAAAATTAATTTTTTTATCTCAAAATGTAGCTTTTTCATTTTTGGTTATAATTTTTTCTTTGTAAGTTAAATATTCAACTATTTGATAGAAAATGGATATATTTGGTTAAAAAGTCGTCTATTTGGGTAGAAAAAAAGTCCTCTAAAATTATTATATTGTTAAAAGTAATAATTGTACTCTATAAATCTGTTTAGAAAGGGCTTGCACACATAATGCTAATATTTTTTTTACTTGCAAATATGTGGGATTGCATTAAAACCTATTGATAATTTGAGGCCCTTTTCTATCCCCTTTTGTAAAATCATTTTATATAAATAAAGCTTCGTGTAATTTTTTTTGAGGATGATTGAATTTATGAAACGTAACCTCAAATGAAACAAAAAACTAACTTTTATTCTAACATTCGAAGGAGCTGCAAAAGCATGAAATTAGCAGAATCTAATAAGATTGTGCGCAACAATATATCAAATTACGATTAAATACTTGATGTATTCGAATTATATCTAACAGAAAAATCAAAAATTAAAAAAAAGTGTTTTTCTCTAGAATAAAATTTAAAGAATTACTTTTCACAACAATATGAGTGAAAATCAATCTCGAAAACGTACAATTACTCAAATTACTCCAAAGTATTCAAGAAAATTTTTTTATTCTATTTAAGATATAAATCCTTCTGCTAGAGTGATGAAAATGCGTGGTTAAAAAAAGGGGTCCAAAATAATAGAATACTGACCAAATCCATTTCGATACATGACATTTGACAATAATTTTAATTTAATGTAAAAGTATTTTTATACTGACTATCCTTATTTATAACACATATTGCAACACACTTGATAATCAATCAGCCTCTTTCCATAAGAAATTCTATAAAGAAATATTGGGCTATCCGTTTTGGTCTAGGGGGTATCTTTATTACAATTCACATGACTTATTATTTGAAAAAATTTGTTTATAATTGAATGAACTGATGTTAATTCAAAGTCTTTTCATGCGAAACTTGTTTCATTTGCTGGTGTGATATAAGAAATTATATATTCACCTCATATTTATGGTATATGATAAAAATACTTAATATAGCTTAATAATTAGATAAAATTTTCTCCAGTGGTGAATTTTTTCTTATCTAGATAAGGGTGATATTCCCACAGGAAAATTGTCATAGATAAATCATTATAAACCTAAAATAATATTTTTCAAACATTCTTTGCGCAAGCGAATGTAACAGAAGTTTTTTTACTTAGTTCTGAAAAAGACTGGCTGGGGCGTCGCCGATAGATTGAAGTCTCTGGGACCATGATATATTAACCTTTCATTATTTTTGTAAATACAAGTTACTTGTAACATATAAAGACGACTTTAGAATATAAAAAAATTTATATATTAGTTTTACATTTTTTTGTTGGTGCGGAGGATTTTGGTTTGCAAGATCTACTACGTAATGAGACTCGATCGGGCGATTTGGACCTATGGGTGTATCTTCGAAGTTCGAACAACTTGTGCGGATTTTTTTTACAGAAAAGCCGAATAAATTGAAGTTGGTCAAGTCCATATCCAATTACGTGAGAAAACGGAAGAGCAGGCTGAGATCTGGAACTGGTTGAAAGACCAGGCTCGGCAGGAGAAGGAGATCTGGTCAGAGAATGAGGACACAGAAAATCAAAATTAATTAAAGAAAAATGAAAGTGACTGTATAAGAATTCCACAGAATTCAGATAAGCCACAATATATAGAAGTGATATTTTTATTTGAAACAGTGACTACAGTGACTTTATTTTGAAAGATTGACTAAAAATGGAGCTTGAAATAAGTAATGATAACTAGTTTCTTTTGCAAAGTGGCTTACATATCTTTGTGGTTTACATGATCTACTGTGAAATGATATTGGATTGGACGAATTTGTCCTACTGGAAATTCCTCCATTTCATCTGGGATCAGTGACGTAATCCTACCGCTCTCCATGTTTATTTCCATCCGTCTTTTACATTTGTTGCGAGGATCATGCTTATATAATCCAGCAAGTATATTAATACTCGTCAATATTGCAAAAATGTAACCTTCGAATGTTGACAATACAATTTGTTCTTCGGGCAGTACGGGCGGATAGACATTATGTCTAGCGAATATTTTAATTTGGTTGTCCATAGGGAAAGTGTATCTTCGAAGTTCGAATTGGCGGTGGGGATTTTTAAATGGAGTAAGCCGAATAAATTGAAGTTGGTCAAGCCCATATCCATGTGCGTCAGAAGAAGGAAGCCTGGTAGGTAGATCTATATACCTGGCAGAAGGAGACCTTGACCTTGCACGTTGACGAGCTTCGGCTGGAGAAGAAGACCTGAGCGGAGATTCAGGTCTGCACGGATGTTGAGAACCCGCGATCAGTAGTCGACATACTAGGCTTCGTCAAGAGGTCTGGGGTCAACTGCTGAGAGCGAATAAGTAAGGGTGTGTCACAATAGGCTTTATAGCTTGAGCGTCAGAGGAGCACTCCATGGGCTCCTCGCCCGTCCTAAAACTAACTAACTAACTAGTGTAGTAACGTCAAACCATAATTATTGAGTCATTTTCATCAATAAATTGGATTGAGTGAAAGTGTCTGCCTTATCAATGACTTTGCCTTCTGGGTAGATTTAATCGCAAAGTATTCCGGCCAAATTGAAAATCAAAAATGAAATTACGATCCGCTCTTGAAAACCTATCGCTTTATAAGGAACGTTCATATGCTGGTATAGTAGAAATATTTGGGAAAGATACAGGTCCCTTAACACTTGTTTTTAAAAGATGGCTTTTCATTGACATTTTATACGTATTTTGTCAAATGAATTTCCGATTTAGTGTTAGTCATAAGTATTACTCATAAGTATTAGTCATAGTTCATATATAGTTCAAAATGTCATTTCATGGTTTTCCACAGGGGATGGTTCTCAACCACGTCAAACTAACTCAGCAGAAAAAGTTTAAAGTTTTTAAAGATAAATAAAAGTGTTGAGTTGTCACAAAGACGGTGAAAGATTCGTGAACTGACAAAATTTCTACGGTTTTCTAAAGGGGTATGGTTCTTGATTACCCTGAAATAACCCACTATATACATTTTCAACATTTCAAAAATTTCAGTTTTTTCGAAAATGGTGAAAGATACACGTAAAAATTGACAAACTTTTTAGGATTTTTTAAAGAATCCTCGACGAACTAAAGGTGGATTGATCTCTACCACCCAAAAAGGGACAAAAAAAGTTTTTGTGGACGAATCAATGTCTGGTCTACACTATTCATTTTATTTGGACGTTATTCTAATGAAAGCCTTTGATATTTAAAAAATACTTGTGTGTTTAGATTTTTTATACAAATTTTGTTTAATTTTTTATTTAAAATTAAAGTTGACATTTTACTTTTTTATTTTTCAGACGAATCATTTTGTTTTTAATATTATCAAATTTATCCAGAAAGATATTATATCCGAGATAAAACTATATATAAGTAATTTCCAGTGGCTAAAAATAATGAAAAAAATGTGTGTGGCAGTGGGTCCACACGGCAGAAGTGAAAATTTACGTCCCTAGTAAAAATGCCTATTAGAAACCGAATAGAAACCTAATAGGATTTGGCTTCTGTCAGGTCCTATTAGTTTCGAAAGTGGGTTTTATTCCTGGTTCTATATGGTGTTCTATTAGGTAATTGTGAACTTTCTAAATGGATCTTATTAGGATCTAATGTGTCCGTATTCGGCACTCGTACCATATTACCATATTAGTCTGTGCGGTTTCGTATTTGGTAATTGTGAACTTTCTAATTGGATCTTACTAGGATCTGATGTGGTTTGCATTCGGCTAGTAAAAATGCTTATTAGAAGCCAAATAGAAACCTAATAGGATGTGGTTTCTATCAGGTCCTATTACTTGTCGGGCAAATCCTTCAACATTCTATTTCCAATCTTCGTTTGAAAGCTGGAAAGATCCAGATAGAAATCTGTTGTTAGACAAACGAAAACAGTTTTCTAATGTAAGTTCCGATATTGTTCCAGATAGGGCCACATAAGATTCCGTCGGGCAAATAATTCAGTTTTCTGCTTCCTATATTCGGTTCAAAGCAGGATAGATCCAGATAGAAAACGGTTTTTAGACTCGAACGAAAACAGTCTTCTAATGTAAGTCCCGACATAGCTCCAGATAGGGCCACATAAGATTCCGTCGGGCAAATAGTTGAGTTTTCTGCTTCCGAAGTTCACTTCAAAGCCGGACAGTTCTAGATAGAAAGCTGTTTTTAGACATGAAAGAAAACAGACTTCGAATGTAAGTTCCAAAATAGTTCCAGATAGGACTGCATGAGATTGCGTTCCTCAAATAATTGAGTTTTCTGTTTCCGATGTTCGCTTCAAAGCCGGCTAGATCCAGATAGAATCCCGTTTCAGACAAACGAAAGCAGTCTTCTTATTTAAGTTCCGACATAGATCCTGATAGGGCCGCATAAGCTTCCGTTGGCCAAATAATTTAATTTTTTGTTTCCAAGGTTCGCTTCAAAGCCGGATAGATCGAGATAGAGAACTATTTTTAGACAAACTTAACCAGTTTTCTCATGAAAGTTCCGATTTTGTTCCAGATAGGACCGCATAACATTCGATCGAGCAAAGAATTCAGTTTTCTGTTTACGATGTTCGCTTCAAAGCCGGATAAATCCAGACAGAAAACTGTTTTTAGAAATGAAAGAAAACAGACTTCTAATGTAAGTTCCGACATAGTTCCAGATAGGGCCACATGAGATTCCGTCGGGCAAATAATTCAGTGTTCTGCTTCCGAAGTTCTCTTCAAAGCCGGATAGCTCCAGACAGAAAACTGTTTTTAGAAATGAACGAAAACAGACTTCTCGTGTAAGTTCCGACATAGTTTCAGATTGGGCCGCATAAGATTCCGTCGGGCAAATATTGCAGTTTTCTGTTTCCGATGATCGCTTCAGAGCCGGATAACTCCAGACCGAAAACTGTATTTAGAAATAAACGAAAAATGACTTCTAATGTAAGTTCTGACATAGTTTCAGATAGAGCGACATAAGATTCCGTCGGGAAAATAATTCAGTGTTCTGCTTCCGAAGTTCCCTTCAAAGCCGGATAGTTCCAGACAGAAAACTGTTTTTAGAAATGAACGAAAACAGACTTCTAATGTGAGTTCCGACATAGTTACAGATAGGGCTGCATAAGATTCCGTCCAGGAAATAATTAAACTTTCTATTTCCGATGTTCGCTTCAATGCCGGACAGATCCAGATAGTGAACTGTTTTTAGACTTGAACGAAAACAGACTTCTAATGTAAGTCCCGACATAGTTCCTGGTAGGGCCGCATAAGATTCCGTCGCGCAAATATTTCAGTGTTGTGCTTCCGAAGTTCCCTTCAAAGCCGGATAGCTCCAGAAAGAAAACTGTTGTTAGAAATGTGAACTTCCAGTTGTTGATAATCGTTTATGTGGAAAAAGTTTTACTACAATATGTTAATATTTTGCTGTATTATTTGAGCGAATAGTTGAAGTAGGCCTATAATTCTTCTTATATGCATTTGTAGATATAGGAATTTCTTTATCGTTCGTTAGATCATCAGGGCTTATATGAATTTCATTAGGTTTTTGCTTAAACAAAAGTATCAATAATCCAGTGGTTTTGATGTAAAGGTTTTCACCATCCTTGATATATTTTCCACAAAAGCTAATAGGTCTATCATCAATCATCAGCGAAAAATCACTAAGTTTTCGTGCACCATAAACCATATTCTAATATTTTTTCCTGTTTTTATTTAATATTCCAATAAATTTAATTGTGAATTTGTCATGATTTTATTAGGTTCAAAATTTTCTTCAATCATAGTTTTATGATGGTCCTGATCACCACCATCACTATCGCCATCAGCAGTCATGAAAGAAAGATTATCATTTTCTTTATCATTTTCTTTTTCATCTTCATCTTCCTTTTCATCTTTTTCAATTTTATTTTTCATAAATTTTTTTTTTTCATTGACATATCTGATAAATCCACTTGTTCTTCTAGTGGTGTGACTAAGGTTCAAAAGTCTCTCTCAAAATACTTTCGGTAGCTTCTTTAAGCAACTTGAACGTACGATATTTTCGTCAAATACCATCACTAGCTTTAGCTATTTGACTCAGGATATCTCGTACCTCTTGAAAAATGTTGATGCATTGGTGTCTCAGACTGTGCTGACTCAGTCACAATCAAGGACTCTTATTTATAGGAAGAGGATGAGAAGAAAGTAGAGGAGGAGGAGGAGGAGAATGACGATGAGGAGGAGGAGAGTGACCATTAGGAGAAGGAGGAAGAGAAGGAGAAAGAGGAGGTGGAAAAGGAGGAAGTGGAGAAAAATTAGGAGGAAAATGTCAATGTGTAGGAGAATGAAGAGGGGGAGGAGCTATTCTATCTTAAACGTTATATATTGCTTCATACGGATCCAAACGATCTTGTATATAAGCTACAATTTTGTATTTATAGTGAACATTCACTACAAAGCCCTAAGTATCAAGTAATTATTAATAAATTGCGTTAAAAACTGAATTTGATTACATTTATCTTGGTTTAATTATTTTTTAACTTAGTGACATTAGTTATAAATTATTCTATTTAGTTAGAAGATTTTTTTATATAACTTTTGAATAACCTTAGTCAGTAACTTACGATTATGTCAGGAACTTCATACTGTGCATGCGCGAGTGAACATGCGCTGAGCGATAAGACTGATGCGTGCACGACAGGGGTTGTCAGTTACGCATAATTCTTGAGTTTTTGATATATTATACGTCGAAAACAGAATTAGGTACTTTCCAAGATGGCTGACATGCACTATACCACCAAAACACCAAAAAGTTGTAGATGCGGTTTAAAACGATCGAACGCGCAGAGCACCCGACAATGGGTCGGCAAACAATGCCGATCATCCTAGAGTTCGGGGTGCTGAATTTTAGTAAAAGAAAGTTTACTTTCTGCCAAAATACTGAAAGAATATTGCGAAAATTGGACTTTTGTTTATTGAATGTTGAACATCATACCCATTTTTAAAGCGTATTTCTCGTCAAAATAAATTATGTTAAAAACTACACCTTTTATATGGACAAACTGTGAGCGATTTTTGATCAATTTATCCGTGGGCTGGTTTTAGTAAAAGAAAGTTTACTTTCTGCCAAAATGCTGAAATAATATTGCGAAAATTGTACTTTTGTTTATTGAATGTTGAACATCATACCCATTTTTAAGGCGGACTTTCTTAAAAATACATTATGTTAAAAACAACACATTTTTTATGGACAAAATGTGACCTATTCTTGATCACTTTACCCGTGGGCTGGTTTTAGTCAAAGAAAGTTTACTTTCTGCCAAAATACTGAAAGAATATTGCGAAAATTGGACTTTTGTTCATCGAATGTTGAACATCATACCCATTTTTAAGGCGGATTTAGCGTCAAAATAAATTATGGTAAAAACTACACATTTTATATGGACAAAATATGAGCGATTTTTGATCAATTTATCCGTGGGCTGCTTTTAGTAAAAGAAAATTTACTTCCTGCCAAAACACTCGAAGAATATTGCGAAAATTGGACTTTTTTTATTGAATGATAAACTTTATACCCACATTTAAGGCGGACTTCTCTTAAAAATAATTTATGTTAGAAACCACACATTTTATATGGACAAAATGTGAGCGATTTTTCATCAATTTCTCCGTGGTTTGGTTTTAGTAAAAGAAAGTTTACTTTCTGCCAAAATGCTGAAATAATATTGCGAAAATTGGACTTTTGTTTATTGAATGTTGAACATCATACCCATTTTTAAGGCGGACTTCTCTGCAAAATAAATTATGTTAGAAACTACACATTTTATATGGACAAAAAGTGAGCGATTTTTGATCAGTTTATCCATGGGCTGGTTTTAGTAAAAGAAAGTTTACTTTCTGCCAAAATGCTGAAATAATATTGCGAAAATCGGACTTTTGTTTATTGAATGTTGAACAGCGTACCTATTTTCAAGGCGGACTTGTCTCCAAAATAAATTATGTTAAAAACTACACATTTTATATGGACAAAATATGAGCGATTTTTGATCAATTTATCCATGGGCATGTTTTCGTAAAAGAAAGTTTACTATGTGCCAAACTACTCAAAGAATAATACGAAAATGGCAAATTTGTTTATTGAATATTCAACATTACACCCATTTTTGAGGCGGGCTTCTCATCAAAGTAAATTATATTAAAATCTACACATTTTATATGCACAAAATGTGAGCGATTTCTGATCAATTTATCCGTGGGCATGTTTTCGTAAAAGAAAGTTTACTTTGTGCCAAAATACTCAAGGAATAATACGAAAATGGCACTTTTGTATATTAAATATTCAACATTACACTTATTTTTAAGGCGGGCTTCTCTTCAAAATAAATTATGTTAAAAACTACACATTTTATATGGACAAAATGTGAGCGATTAAATTCAACTGTTTTTTATTTAAAATTTAAATCTTTTTTTGTTCAAATATCAACCATCACATTTTTAAATTAATTTTTTTAGGTTGAAAATTAATTTCTTTGGTAGAAAGTTGAATTAATTTCTTAAAAATCCATTTTTTTGGTTTGTATAGATTTCGTATTCTTAGACTGAAAATTGACCAATTTGGTAGACAATTGAAATGTTTTTTTTTTAGAATATTTGTTTTTTTAAGTAAAGTTTGATTTTTTTAAATGTAAATTTAACTTTTCCATTTCTGGTTAAAAATTCAACTATTTCGTTGAAAATTCATTCAATTTGTTGCAAATATGTCTTTTTTTGGTAGAAAATTCATGATATTTGTTGAAAAATTATCTTTTCGGTAGAAAATTAATATTTTTCGTTGAAAATTCATCATTTTTATTAAAAATAAATTTTATTGTTAAAAAAATAACTCCATGAATAAAAATTTATTTATTTTTTGGTAGAAAATTAATCTTTTTGGTGAAAAATTGATCGTTTTTTGTTCAAAATTCATTTCTTTCTTTAGAAATTTAAATATTTGCTTCCAAATTCGTTTCTTTTTAAATTAATTTACGTGATTTACGTCATTTATGCACGACCTTATGCGAAATGAAAAAAAAAAAGAATTTATCTTGAGACAATTAAATCAATGCTGTCATTTAATTGACGATGGTAAAGAAATCCTTCAATTTTTGGTTAAAAATTGATCTTTTTGTGTTTAAAATTCATTTTTATTCGTTGGAAAGTCATCTTTGTGATAGAAAATTGATCTATTTGGTTGAAAATAAATCATTTTGATAGGAAATTCAATTTATTGATTAAAAATTCAGTTTTTTAAATTGAAAATGCATCATTTTTGTTGAAAATCCAACTATTTGGTAAAAATTCATCTTTTTTGGTAGAAAATTAATTTTTTTGGTTGAAAATTTATATATTTTGTTGAAAAAGCGTTTTTTTTTCGTAGATAATTAATTTTTTTTATGAAAATGAATCATTTTGATTATAAATTCAAATGTTTCGTTAAAAGTTCATATTTTTCATTGAAGATTTATTAATATTCGTTGAAAGTCCATTTTTCATTGTTAAAAATTTAACTATTTTCCTGAAAAATGTATTTTAGTAGAAAATTAATCTTCTTGGTTGAACATTCACCTTTATGGTTGGAAACTCAATTGCTTGGCTAACAATTCATATATTTGAAATAAGATTAATAATTTTTTATTTTTTTGTCGACTATTTTTTTTTTTACTGTTGAAAATGCAACAATTCACATAAATTCATGTATTTTGTTAAAAATTTATATTTTTTGATAGAAAATTTTTTTTTAATGTATATTTTGCTTGAAAATTAATTTCTTTGGATAAAAATTTAACTATTTCGCTCAAGATTCTTCTTTCAAAATTAATTTTTAACTGAAAATTGAACTATTTTCTAACAAAGCATCGTTCAAAATTTCTGAAAAAACTACGTCATTTATGCACGGCCCTTTACGTAAACAAATACTCATGTGACGAGTGGGTCACGTGACCGGCTTCCTACCTTACCGACACTTTTTTTTATTTGTAAACTTATTTTCACACGCATAGCCACATCGAGTTGAAAATTTGGAATAATAAATAAGAAGTACTAAGTAACGCGGCTCTATTCCTAAATTTTTATAATGATGAAAAAAGCAAAAAAAAATTATTTACCAAAAAAACTTGTTACATACTTATAAAAATTTAGGACCAGAGCCACGTTTCTTAGTGCTTCTTATTTATTATCTCGAATTTTCAACTCGATGTGGCTATTCATGTGAAAATAAATTTACAAATAAAAAAAGTGTCGGTAAGGTAGGAAGACGGTCACGTGACTCACTCGTCACATGGCCTTAAGGAAAATAATCAAATTTTTAACGAAAAGGATTAATTTTCATCCAGGAAAATTATTTTCTACCAATAAAGACGAATTTTATATAAAAAAAAAAATTTTACAACAAAAAATTGAATAGTTAAAATTTCAGTTAAAAAACAATGTTCAAACAAAGTGATGAATTTTCGACTAAAATGATGCATATTTAACTGGAATAGATGAATTTTAAACCAAAAAGATGAATTTTTAACCATAAAGATTAACTTTCTAGAAAAAGGGCGAATTTTTCACAAAGTACATACATTTTCAAACAAATAGTTGAATTTTGAACTAAAAAAATAATAATTTTTAACCGAAAATGGAATGGTTGAATTTTCAAACAAAAAAATTAATTTTTACTAAAAAAGATCAATTGTCAACCAAAAATTAAATAATTAAATTTCAAGTTAAAAATTTAATATTTAACGAAACAGGTGAATTTTCAGCTACAGCTATAGAATTTTCAATTGGAATAAGTTACATTTTCAGTTAACAAAGTTAATTTCAACAAAAAACTAACTTTCAAGAAAATAGTTACATTTTCAAACAAAGTGATGAATTTTCAAACAAAATTGTGAATATTTAACTAGAATAGTTGAATTTTAAACCAAAAAGGTGAATTTTCAAGCAAGAAAATAAATTTTCAACAAGAAAATAAATTTTCAACAAGAAAATAAATGTTCAAATAAGAAGATTAATTTTCTACCAAATTTTCAACCAAATAGTTGGATTTTGAACTGAGAAATATGAATTTTTAACAAAAAATGGAATAATTAAAC